>CM053602.1:52712294-52749321 GCA_028646575.1 Pseudocheirus occidentalis
GGCAGGTTGGAGGAGAAGATAGTTAGAAGTACATGTGTTTGAAAAGAGGCAGGGTCAAGGCAGAGAATGGAATAGGTGTGGGGTGGGATAGGACGGAGGGAAATGTGGTTAGTCTTTCACAATATAACTATTATGGATATGTTTTGCTTAATTGCACATGCCCAACCTATATTGAATTGCTTATCTTCCCAGTGGGGGTGGATGAGGAGGGAAGAAGGGAAAGAATCTGGACATCAAAGTTTCAAAAACAAATGTTAAAAAGCATTGTTTTTTGCGTGAAATACAATACACAACTGAGGTATAGAAATCCATCTTCCCCTACTAGAAAGTTACAGGGGGTATGGGGAGGATATAGGAGAGAGCAGATTGGGGGAAGGGGTACTCAGTAGGCTCGCTATCTTGGAGTGGGGGGTAGGGGAAAGATGGGGAGAAAATGTGCAACTCAAAATCTTGTGGAAATGAATGTTGAAGACTAAAAATAAATTTAATAAAAATAAAAATAAATTTAAAAATAGTCAATATTTGTACCATTATTTTGTTGGCTGTGTGGTGAGGATGAGATATTGTTTTGAAAGCTTCACAGTTGTCTGATATAAATTAAATTGAAATGATTATTCTCATACCAAAAAATCTATTTTCTTTTCCTTCCTCTTTTTAAAAAAAATTAATTAAATTTGACCAAGATTATGGTTCATCAAGAATATGGATGAAAATAAATCCTTGACATTTATGATATTTTCCATTAGAAGGCCCCTTCCAGAGCAGATGATTCATTTTCTCAGAACCCTCCCAGCTATGGTAAGTGGAAGTTTCTGGAATAATCCAGGTCTCATCTTTTCTGTTGTGAGAGGTTTCCTTGATGTGCTATTCCTTATTCTAAATACTCTCCTCTCTCATTCCCTTTTCCGTGACTGTTCCTAGTCCCAACATTCTGTGTAGTCAAATCCGACTGCTTCTGACAATGTTTAACAAGCCCCTGAATATCTCTCTCTCACTCTGCTCTATTTCCTCCCAACTCTGACATTCTACATTCTACAACCTGATGCAGCTCAATGTTCTGGATTAGAAATTTCCTTCAAGCTCAGCTAGTCTAGGTTTTAAGTGCCCTCCCTGAACTAATATTTTACCTTCACTTTCCAATCCAAATTGGGATGTTCAGAGATCAAATTCATGTATTAGCTGGGAAATTCAGTATTCTTTGCTCACAGCTACCTTCAACTCTCCTCTTTCAAAGGTAACTAAGAAGGTATATACATGGGCTCTGTAATGATCATGAAATACTCTAATAATACTCTTATTAATATCATGAAAAACCTACTTTAGTCTTTTTGGTCACATTAACCAGATTTGACCAATATTTTGGGCCACTAAAATATATATATGAATATACATCCTTACCATTTCTGAGATTCCGCCCTCTAAGGCCCTTCTCCAGGGCAGATGATTCACATTTTTAGACCCCTCCTGGCAATCAAATATGGTGGTTTGAAGGACACTCCAACACATGACCTTTTTATTTTAAGGTTCTCCAGCCTCTTTCATTGTTCTCTCTATGCTTACTGCCAGGCTGACATACTGAGTGATAAAATCCTCCTGCTCCTTACAATTTCCATTCTCACCTTTTTAACCTTTCCTACTCTGTATACTTCACAAGGTATCTTGGGGACTAGATTATTTTACCTTCTCTATTTATTTATTTATTCTATCATTGTTTTTCTGTTTTTGTTTTTTTAAACTGGGACACTTCAGAACTCTTTTGTCTCATGTAGCTTCCATTTATGATTTCCTGAGATATAGCTCTAGTAAACCAGGCTTTAATGAAATCCATTGGAATACAAAGGATATTATACCTGACTATACCTTTAAACTCAAATCACACTGTATCTCACTGATTGGCCAATAATAATAGGTCCTAGCCCAAACCTCTGTACATTGGGTTTTGAAGGCTCAGAGTGAGTGTAAATAGCAATAGTTTCTGTCCCACCCAGATTGATCCTTTGTGGAAGTCAAACTAGGTCATCCTTTGCCTCAATTCTTACCTAGCCTTTAATCACTGAATGAGTGTTGCCTCAGACAAAGGGAGATCTGGAAAAGATCTTACCTTAAAAAAACCAGGGTCTCCCACTGCATCTGGGGCCATCTCCATTCTTCCTGATCACAGTCTTGCTACTGGACTATGATGATGCTGGAGAAGAGAGTGAAGTTGATGACTTTGCACAGCCCTGCCTCATTTAAATCCAATTCACTTGCAAGTCACTATATCATTCTCTTGATGTCATTGGTCCTCTTCAAGAATGAAGGACAAATAATAAAAACAATCTAGTCCCTCCCAACACTGACATTAAAACTTCTCTATCTTCATTCAGCTCAAGTTTCTGCATTCACAATTTTCTGCAGGCTCAGACATTATAGCTTCTATGTGCTCTTCATGATCTAAAATTCTGGCTTCATTTTCCACTCCAAATTGATATATTTAGAGAAAACTCTGTATTCAAAACTCACAGACCCTTCCCACTTTACTTCTTAAAAGGTCTTTGGAAGGCCAAACATTCAATGTTCTAAGGACCTTCCAAGATATTACATTTTTGGTATGGAGGGCACAACATAGTATTTTTCAGTATGTTTTATTGCAATATTATTACAATGCACATATATCTCATTGTTATAATGATTTTAAAATATAAGTCTTATTTATAGTTTCTCTCTATGTAATACTTTCTTTCTGTGCCATAACCACTCGATATCCATTATATTAATAGTAATGTTAGTAAGTAAGAAGCAGTCTTTAACCAAGAAGGAACTGCATGGAATTTCATATGTTTTGGTACACATGTGTTTTAGATTTTTGGAGGTTTTTTGACTAGCTAAAAAATTCATAGGATGTTCAACCATTTTTTTTGGCTGTGGGGTAGAAGATGGCGCTTTTCTTTTAAAAGAATTATCGCTGGGCTAGTACTATTAAATTGTAGGAAGCTATTAACATCATTTGAAAATTTTACTTTTATTTTGTTGTCACATTAACATTAATTGACCAATATTTTGGCCTAGTAAGAATATACTTATGAATACAAATCCTTGCTCCTTCTGAGAAACATAAGCCATGTTTCTTATAAGTCCTTGGTAAGTAATGGCTTGTTTTTTGGGCGTTTAAAAGTACTCTACCTTCATATCATTAATAGTAATATCAATAGGACTCTTTACCAAAGAAAGATTTGCAGGGAATTACATTCATTTTCAGTGTGCAGGTTTTATTATTTTTGTGGGGAGGGTGGCTAGCCAAAAACAGACAGTAGTCTCACCAACCCTTTTGGCTGTTTGGTTGGAAATGTGTTTTATGTTTTCTTAAGCACCAGTGATGGGCAATATAAATTAAATTGGAAGAAATGAATGATCTCATAAGAAAAATCTGTTTACTTCTTGTTTTTACAATTCAGTAGAACTGCTCAATATATTTTATCCACTAAGAAGATATACAGGAAAATAAATTCTTGCCATTTATGATTATTTCCTCTGAGCAGATGATTTATATTCTCAGAACTTCCTCAGTTATCACATATGGTGGTTTTGAGAAAACTCATAGTCCAGTCTTTTGAGTTCTAGAAGCTCTCCTATAGGTGGTGTCTATTTAAAACACCTTAATTAAATTTAAAACAACTGTTTTGTTTTGCTTTTTGTCAAAATATATTGATTATAATTCACAGCAGTAACAATAGCAATTGGAATTGCCTTTGATGCAATGGGAAGGTTTTTAGTTATGATAGGATTATTTTGGTAGTGGAAAAGCAAACAGTCTTTCCACCATGTGCTTTTGGATATGTGGTTGATAATATGAGATTTTTTTTGAAAGCATCGCCACTGGGCTAATTGATAATATATTGTAATACATTTTTCATCTCAGAGAAAAAGTCTTTTTTTTCTTAGTTTTCCAAACTAACTAGAACTGGCCAATTTTTAGCCACAAAGAGTGTATATTTCAATAACTTCTTGTCATTTACGGTATTTTCCATTCTAAAGCCCATTCCAGAGCAGGTGATTTATGCTCTCAGTGCTTTCTGTCAAATCACAACTGGTTTTGAGGGCATTCTAAGAGTTGACCTTTGTGTTCCCAAATCTCTCCTTCCTCTGCTATTTACTTTCTCTAACACTCTCTGATCTCCCTCAAACTCTTTTCCATGGCTACCCCCAAGACTATATGCTAAAATTCTACAAATTCTGACAATTTCTATTTTCAGCCTCTGAACTGATGATTCTTGACCTGAGTTAATGAACAGAAGGAGAGCTGGAAGGCTGAAGAATAAAGCTGTTTTGACTATATTTTTACAGTAATGGGGGAAGTGGATAGTCTTGTTTGGTAAAATAAGATTATATATTAGGGGGGCGATTGATAGAAGAATAGTTGAATTAAATAAATAGTTAATTACTTTTATTTGGATTTGTACCAAAATTTTTTGTTCCTAAGACCAATGGATTACTGTTATCCTTTAAAAGTAAGAAAGCCATATGGTTAAATATGGTATCAAGAATTAGCAGTGCTTGGAACTTTCTTGGCATATAAGGAGGGTTGACTCCTATGTTTAGGTTCACAGTCTAAGGTTTTGGTTAAACTATATTTGCAATATGTGATTCCTAGTATGAATTGCTACTCTCTCTGTTCTAGGTCCTTCTAACACTGACATTCCAGATTTTACAGCCTCGTCCAAATCAGGATTCTGGATCATTTCCGAAACGTCCTTTGAGCTCACACATTCTATGGACTATCACCTCTGATCCCATTGCCTGGCATCCACTCCACAGTGATTCATTCAAAGGCAGGACTTAACTCCTAGCTGAGACATGTTGGATCTATGTTCTCATGTACTTCCAACATTCCCACATGAATGGCGGCTGGAAGCCCAGACATTCAATGTTCTAGGAACCATCCAAGACATGACATTTTTGGTTCCAAAGCTATATGACTTATAAAGATTATTTTTTAATTAATTGGATTATTATTACAACGCACATGTGTCTTAGCAATTTACTGATTTTGAAATATAAGTCTTCACCTTTGTAAGTCCTTTGTACCTAACACCTTGTTTTTTCTTTTGTCCAAAATTATTCAATATTCATTATCCTTACTAGAAATAAAAATAGAAGTCTTTACCAAAGATAAAACTGCAGAGAACTGAATTTTGTTCTGGTGTGTAGGTTTTGTGGATTTTTGTTATTCCTGGCTTTCCAAAGAATCAAAAGGAATCTCACCAAACAGTTTTGGCAATGTAACTGAAAACGTGAGGCTTTTGTTTTCTTCTTTTATGCATCACTGATGCATTCAAATTAGAATATATTGCCTTATTTTAAAATTAATTAGAAATGGCCAATATTTGGACCCACTAAGAATAGATATCAAAAAAATCCTTGCCATCGGTGAGATTTTCCATTCCAAGGGCCCCTCCCTAGCAGATGACTGATGTTCTCAGAGCCCTCCCAGCAGTCACATAGAGGGGTTTCTAGGATTCTGCAAGGTCTGACCTTTGATATTTTAAGGGCCCTCTCTTAGGTCTAGTTCTTCCCCCCACCCCCAACACTGACAATTTAACTTCTTCTGCTTCATCTAGCTCCAGATTCTGGACTTGAAATTTCTTTTAAGCTCAGATATTTTAGGTTCTAAGTGCTCTCCCTAAGCAAATGTTCTGGCTTCAGTTCCCCTCCACATTGGGATAATTAGAGTAAGGACCTTACCTTCTAGGTAGGACATTCTAAGCTCTCAGCCACTTAGTTTTCTCCAATGAGTGGCTCATGGGAGGCCAGGCATTCAGTGTACTAAGGACCTTCCAAGACATGACTTGTTTTGTTCTAAAGTCACATCATCCTATGATGTACAAAATTTATTTTCCCCTTTTTCCTATTGGATTATTATGACAATGCACATGGGACTTATTCATATACTGATTTAGAAACTGAAGCCATGTTTCCAACAAGTCCTCAGCATGTAAGACCTTTTTTTATCCAGAAATACTCTATATTCATTATTATTAATAGTAATATCAATAGCTATCTTTACCAAAGAAGCACTTCCAAGGAATTACATTTGTGTCAGTCTGCAGATTTTCCAGATTTAGGGTTTAGTTTTTTTGGCTAGTCAAAAAATAGACAGTAGTCTCACCAAACCCTTTTGGCAGTTTGCTTGAAGATATGAGTGTTTTGTTTTTATTTTCTTAAGCATAAGCAGTGCTTAATATAAGATAAATTGGAATAAACAAATGATTTAATATGAAAAATGTACATTTTCTTTGTTTTTTTTAAATTTACCTAGAACTGGCCAATATTTAGGCCCACTAATAAGATAAATGAAAATAAATCCTGACCATTTGTGAAATTTTCCACTCTAAGATTCCTTCCAGAGCAGATGATTTAGGTTCTCAGAACTCTTCCAGCTATCTATCACATAAGATGATTTTGGGGACACTTTGAGATCTGTCCTGTGTCCTAAGGACTCTCTTTGCTCTAATATCCCTTCTTCTGAGTGCTCCCTGATCTCTAGTACTCTCTTCTCCATGGCTGATTTTGTGCTCAAATCCTCCTGCTTCTGACTATTTCCATTCTTATCCCCCGAACATCTCTATTCCCTCCAAAATTTGACATCCAGCCCAGGATTCTGGATTCAGAATTTCCTTCAGGCTCAGATAGTCTACATTCTCACTGTCCTTGCTGATCTAGAATTCTGGCTTCAATTTCGAGTCCAAATTGGGACATTTAGGGGAGGAGCTTGCCACCTAGGTAGGACATTCTGTATTCTGAGATCATGGACATTTCCCATTTTTCACCCTAAATGGTACCTGGAAGGCCACACATTTAGTGTTCTAAGGAGCTTAACAGATATTCCATTTTTTACGCTAAGGGCATTTGCTCCTGAGATCTATATGGAGTCTTTTTACACTTTTTCAAAATTTGGATCATTGTTGAAATGCACATGTGCCCTCTTCTTATAATAATTTCAAAGTATAAGTCTTTACTCTTAAAAGTCTTTGTATAGGGGCGGCTAGGTGGTGCAGTGAATAGAGCACCGGCCCTGGAGTCAGGAGTACCTGAGTTCAAATCCGGCCTCAGACACTTAACACAAAAAACTAGCCGTGTGACCTTGGGCAAGTCACTTAACCCCAACTGCCCTCCAAAAAGCAAAAAAAAAAAAAGTCTTTGTATATAAAAACTTGTTTTGTGGGCCAAAATGCTTAATATCCATTACTGTTGATAGGAATATCAATGGCAGTTTTTATCTAAGAATGAATTTCATGGAATAGCATTTGTTTGGGGGTGCCCAGGTTTTAGGTTTTTTGGCTAGCCAAAAAATGGACAGAATTTTCCCTGTATTTTTCAGGTTTACAGTTGAAGATGGCAGGCTTTCCTTTTAAAGCATTAACCAGGCTGACATAAATTGAATTGGAATAAATTATTAATGACATTTGAAAAATCTGTTATTTTTTTTAATTACCAAGAACTGGCCAATACTTGGACCTACTAAGAAAACAAACAAATTCATACATACATACATATTTAGAGATCCTTGCCGTTTATGAGATTTTTCATTCTAAGACTCCTTCCAGAGCAGGTGATTTAAGTTCTCATTGCCTTCCTATGTCATTGGGTGATTTTCAGCATATTCCAATATCTGACTTTTTGTGGTGTGAGGGTTTTATTTGCTCTGATCTCCCTTTTTTTTTTTTTTGCTTTTTGGAGGGCAATTGGGGTTAAGTGACTTGCCCAAAGTCACATGGCTAGTTTTTGTGTCAAGTGTCTGAGGCCGGATTTGAACTCACGTCCTCCTGACTCCAGGGTCGGTGCTCTATTCACTGCGCCACCTAGCCGCCCCTCTGAGATCCCTTCTTATAAGTGCTCTCAGACCTCTCTCATGCTCTTCTCCATGGTGAACCCTGTAAACCAGCTTGAGTGCCCCTTCACCTGAGAAAGGCCTAAAATCTGGATTGGTCAATCAGGAGAAAGACATTTTGTGGCTTAGTTTAACTGACCATGATACTTTGCTTGCTCTGGCATTAACAGACATGCCTTGCTTTGCTCTGTCAGTGAACCCAAGCCTTCTTGCTCTATTTTGCTGACTGGGAACATTCTTCGGTCAAGGACCTGGTCCACTGGACATTTCCCTTATCTTTTTATGGTTCTCCTTTGTTAGAGGCACTATCTTACTACCCCCTATTTTATAACATCCCATGTTTAAGGTTGGCAGAAAACCTGATATCCTGTGGCCACACTGTTTTATGAAATTATAATTTTTAATAATGGACACAGGTGTCCTGAGTTGGGGGAAGAGGAGGGGTGAGTGGGTTGCTCTAAAGATATAAAAACCCCTTCAACTGGCCTTTGTATGAGTTCATTCTTATGACTCCCATGTATGAATGCATACATGTTGCCAGCTTTGAGAGAAATAAACATGCACGTGCAGCCTAATTTTGTTTGTCTTTTTTAGGACGAGTTCTGTAAAGGCTGACAGTTAACAATCCCAAGCCTGACATTAGGTGGGCTAAAATCTTGCTACTTCTAACAATTTCATTTCTCCCCTGAATATCGCCTGCTTTTTCCTATTGTAATCTGTCTTAAGACTAATATTTCAGCTTCTATAACCGGTTTCAATTTCTACTCCTTATTCTTATATACAGAAGAAAGACTTAAATCCTAGCTAGGAAGTTCTATATCCTAAGGCAGGAGTGGGGAACCAGTAGCCTTGAGGCCATATGTGGCCCTCTAGGTCCTCAAGTGTGGCCCTTTGAATCCAAACTTCACAGAGCAAATCCCCTTAATAAAAGGATTTGTTCTGTAAAACTTGGACTCAGTCAAAAGGTCCCACGCAACGACCCAGAAGGTCACATATGGTCCTTCAAGTCCTCAAATGTGGCCCTTTGTCTGAATCCAAACTTCACAGAACAAATCCTTGTCCTCTAGGCCCTCAAGTATGGCCCTTTGACTGAATCCAAACCTCAGTTAAGTTAAAGGACTGTACTTGAAGACCTAGAAGGTCACATGTGGCCTCAAGGATGTAGGTTTCCCACCCCTGTCCTAAGGTGTCAGCCACCTCCAACATTCCCACATGAATGGTACTTGGAAGTCCAGACTACTTTTGTGATGAGGACTTTCCAAGACACTACATTTTTAATTCTAAAGCCACACAATCCTATGGTCTATAAAGTTGATTTTTATCAGGTTTTATTCATTGGATTATTGGGATGACACACATGGGTCTTAACAATATCCTGATTTGGACACATAAGTCATGATACTTGTAAGTCCTAGTTAGGTACCATCTTGGTTTTGTTCTTTTGTCCCAAAACACACTGGATTCATTATCACTTATAGTAATATCAATTTCAGCCTTTACAAAAGAAGGACCTGTATTGTATTTGTTTGAAATTATACTTCTTTGTGGTTTTCCTGGGATTTTTCAACAGCCAAAAAATACACAGTAATTTTACCACACACTTTTTGACTTTGTGGCTGAGGATGTGAGATTTCTTTTTTAAAGTTTCCCCTATATGCAATGTAAATTAAACTAGAATAATTGATTGATATCATACCCAAAATTTACCTTTACTGAAACTGGCCAATACTTTCTCTCACAAAATACACACCCATATATGAAATAGATCCTTTTCATGTATGGTATTATTCATTCTCAGAATCTGACTCTATGTTTTCAAAGATTCTCTTTGCTCTGGGATCTCTTCCTCTAACAGTTCAGCTCCTCTCTCATTCTCTTCTCCATGGCTACTCCCAGGCCTGACCATCTGGGTGCTAAAATCCAGCTACTTCTGACAATTTCCATGTTCAGCCTCTGAATTTCTCCCCCTTTCTAATTTTTAAAGTTCCTCCAGATTCTCTGACATTGGAGGTTCTATGGCTTGCTCTAGCCCAGGTTTCTGAAATCAGTATTTCTCTCAAGTTTTGGCATTTACATAGTGACTTCCATTTTAGCAAGGAAAGTCTGCATTTTATGCTCCTTTTGATCTCCACTGTCCTCTGACAATTATCTTTTTTTTTTTTTGCTTTTTGGAGGGCAGTTGGGGTTAAGTGACTTGCCCAAGGCCACATGGATAGTTTTTGTGTTAAGTGTCTGAGGCCAGATTTGTACTCAGGTACTCCTGACTCCAGGGCCAGTGCTCAATTCACTGCGCCACCTAGCCACCCCCTCTGACAATCATCTTGAAGGCCAGATATGCTGAGTTCTAAAGATACTTCCAGACCTGGAGTCTTGTTTCTCATGCCACAACTTCCTCAAACATACAAAGGTTCTTTTATTTCTTGAAATTTTGCAGTTCATTGATTTCAGTACTCTTACTTCCCTTCTGCCTTCTCATTATAAAGACTTTAAAGCCCATAGCCTCTTCATTTTTATTCCAATGACTTAAAACCTACTTTTTCCTTCCCAAATATTCAACAATCATTAGCATTATCGTAATACCTGTCTTACCTGATGAAAGGACTGCAGGCTGTTATAGGGCTTTCTTACCCTTTTTCCTTATTGTTTTCAGGTAAATGAGGCACTGTCCAGGCACCTTGCAAGATTCTCTGGGCATTTGGAGACCTCTGTTTTCATTCAAACATCACTGCTGTGCTGGTATAAATTACATGAATGATTAAACTCTTACCAAAATTACTTTTTAAAATTACTTTGTCCTTCCCCATACTTTGGCCCACTGAACACATACTCAAGAAACCTCCATCCTGGCAAGAATATTTTGTTTTCCAGAGCTGATGATTTACCATCTCCTGGCACCCCCAGTTCTGACATTCTCTGCCTTTAAGGCCCTTCTGACTTCTGACATTATGTGTTCTATAGACTAGGATAGCTATAATGTCCCTGGATCTAACTCAGAGGTGGGGAACCTGCAACCTTTTGACTGAGTTCAAGTTTTACAAAACAAATCTTTTTAATAAGGGGATTTGTTCTGTCAAGTTTGGATTCAGTCAAAGGGCCCCACTTGAGGACCTAGAGGGCCTCTCTCTGTTCTATCTTACTATCTTACTCCTGACTTTCTCTCTCCCAGGGTCCTACTGGCTCTGGAAATTTCTTTTCTCAGGCTCTGGACATCTCTCGCTTGCTCTCTTCTAAGGTCCCTCCCAATGCAGTTAGGACAGTTTCTAGTGTGCCATCTTGATTTGGAAAATCCACACAGCTCAGACAAAACCTATTCTAATTGACCTCCCAGTTCTGCTATAAAGACTTCTATGTGCATTCCAAGTTCTGCTGTTCAGCTCTAGAAGCTCCATGATGCTACATTCCAAATCCCCTCCCACCTACAAACTTCTCCTCTAAAGGAATCCTCAAAGTCCAGATACTCAATGTTCTAAGGAACCTTCTGATATTTTTTTTTTTTTGGAGGGCAGGTTGGGGTTAAGCGACTTGCCCAAGGTCACACGGCTAGTTTTTCGTGTTAAGTGTCTGAGGCCGGATTTGAACTCAGGTACTCCTGACTCCAGGGCCGGTGCTCTATTCACTGCGCCACCTAGCCGCCCCTTGCCAGCTAGCCGCCCCTACCTTCTGATATTTTATGTTCTACGCCTTAGACTCTAAGGCCTCACCCTGGTATTACCAAATAGGTTCCCTCCCGCCTTTTAACATTACACATATGATTAATCAATACAAAGGCTTTAAAGTAGATACGCTGTTGTTTAGTTATAGCTAACTGTAACCCCATTTGGGGTTTCCTTGGCAAAGATACTGGAGTGGTGTTCCTTTTCCTTCTCTAGCTCATTTTATAGATGAGGAAACTGAGACAAATAGGGTTAAATGACTTTCCCAGGGTCACATAATGAATAAGTGTCTGAGGCCAGATTTGAACTCAAGTTTTCCTGAGTATAGACCTGGCACTCTATCCCCTGTGCCACTTAGCTGCCCCTAAAACAGATATAGAATCCCTTTAAAACCTGTATATCTGACACCTTCCTTTTTTCCAAAAATATATTATAATCATTATAATTATGGTTTTAGATGTGAAATTTCATTTTTTAGGTATCAACAGTGGGCTAAGCTTTATTGAAATGAAATTATCTCATACAAAATATCTACAAAACATTAAAAAAATAACCAGAATTAATATTAAAATAAATCCTTATCATTTATGATATTTTCTATTCTAAGGCCCCTGCCAGAGCTGAGGATTTATGCTATCAGATCTTTCTAGCTATTTTCTACAACGGCTTTTAGGATACTTCAGGATCTGAGCTTTTGTGTTTTCTTGGTCTAATATCCCTACTTCTAAATGATTTACTAACTCTTCCACTTTTCCATGGTTATACCAAATCCTGACATTCTGGGGACTAAAATCCCAATTCTTCTATTTTCATTCTCAGGCTCTTAAAATCACCCATTCCCTCTGTTCTAGTCCTTCCCATCACTACTATTCCAGCTTCTGCAGCCTGATCTAATTCAAGATTCTAGATTTAAATTTTCTTCAAGTGTAGACATTCCAGGTTCTAAGTGCCCTCTCTGATTTAACACTACAGATTCATTTTTCATTCTAATTTGGGCCATTCAAAGATAGGAATTACATCCTAACTAGGAAATTTTCAATCCTAAACACTTGGTTACCTTTAACATTCTCCCTTGAAAGGTGCCTGGAAACATTCCATAATACTGAATGGCCCTAAGGGCCTTTCCAGCTTTGATATATTTTGTTCTAATTCTGCATATTTGAAGGTTTTCTTTTTTTTCAATGTTTTATTCATTTAGATATTATTACAACATAGGTGTGTCTTGCAGATTGATATGATGTTTTTGAAGTATTGTCCCATTAAAATACTCGATCTGGAACATTATTGTGCTAAAACGTCTATATAATGGTTATTATTAATAGTAATAATTATACTAATCTTTACCATTGATGGAACTTCATGGAATTATATTTGATTATATCAAAGGTTTTTGGTTCTAGGGAGATTATTTTGACTAGTCAAAAATAGTTTGTGGTTGGGGCACCTGGATGGCACAGTGAATAGAGCACTGGCCCTGGAATCAGGAGGACCTGAGTTCAAATCTAGCTTCAGACACTTGACACAAAAACTAGCCGTGTGACTTTGGGCAAGTTGCTTAACCTCAATTGCCCTCCAAAAAGCAAAAAAAAAAATTGTTTGTGGTTTAGAAAGTGATTTTTTTTAAAGCTTCACAACTATTATGTGTAAATGAAATTGTAATAGGTTATCAAAAGTATATACTTCTTGTTTTTTTTTTAATTACCTAAGATTGGTCAACATTTTGACAGCTAAGAATGTATTTGGAAATAAATCTTTGTCAATTATTATATTTTCTTCTCTAAAGCCCTTTGCAGAGAAAATGATTTATGTTCTCAGAGGCTTCTCTGCTATGGCATAGAGAGGTTTCTAGGACACTCCTGCTCTTGCCTTTTGTGTTCTGAGATTTCTCCTTGCTTTGATATCTCTTTTTCTAGGTGTTCTCCTAAATCTCCCACTCTCTTCTCAATGGATATTCCTAAGGCTTATATTCTATATGCTAAAAATCCTACTGCTTTTCATAGTTTCCATTCTCAGCCCATGAATATCTCCCATTCTCTCTGCTCCAGTCCCTCCCAACACTGACATTCCAGCTTCTACTGTCTTATCCAGTTCTGAATTCTGGATTGGAAATTTCCTTCCTGCTCAGATGTTCTAGGTCTACATGTCTTCCCCAATATAATATATATATTAACTTCACTTTCTGATCTAAGATGGAATATTTAGAGGTGAGACTTACCTCTCAGGTAGGAAATTCCATGTTCTGAGCTCTTGATCACTTCCAGATTTCTCCCTTGAATAGTACCTGGAAGACCAGACATTCAGTGTTCTAAATACTTTCCCAGCTCTTATATTTTTGGTTCTAAAGTCACATCCTCCTGTGATCTATAATGGATTTTTTTCTAGTTTTAAAAAATTTAATAAATTATAATTAAAATACAAATATGACTATTATAATGATTTTAAATTACTAATAATTTTGAAATACAAGTTGTCTCCTTTATGAGTCCTCAGTATTTAATATCTTATTTTTGTGGGAAAAAATATTTATGACTTATGTTCTTAGAGTCCTCCCAGCTATCAAACGTGGCGATTTTTAGAATATTCTGAGATCTGCTCTTTTGAGTTCCAATGGCTCTCTTTACTCTGATATGCCTTCTTCTAAGCCTCCTCCTTCCTCTCTTGTTCTCTTTCCCATGACTATTCCAAAGGTTCCCATTCTATGTGCTCAAATCCTCCAGCTTCTGACAATTTCCTTTTTCAGCTCCTGAACATTTCCCATTCTCTTTCTTCGAGCCTCTCACAATTTGGACATTGCAGCTTGTCAACTCTAATCCAGGTGAAATTTCTGGATTCAAAATTTCCTTCAAGCTCAGGTACTCTAGATCAGTGGTTCTCAACCTTTCTAATGTTGCGACCCTTTAATATAGTTCCTCCTCCCCCCTAATACTCCACAATCATTATCATTAAGAGGCATATCAGTACTGGTCTTACCTGCTGAAGGGGTTGCAGATTGTTACAAGTTTTTTCTGTCCTTGCTTTTTTTTCTTTATTGTTTTCAGTAAAATGAAGCACTGTCCAGGCACCTTGTAAGGCTATCTGGGCATTCGAAGACATCAGTTTTCATTCAAAGCATCAATGCTGTGACTGTTATAAAATATATTTATATGAATGAATTCATCCTAAAAATTGCAGTGCCTTCTTGTTTTTTTTAAATTATCTGGTCTTTCCCCATACTTTGGCCCACTGAGCACATCACCAAGCAACCTCCTTCTCAGCAACAATATTTTGTGTTCCACAGTTGATGATTTACCATCTCCTGGCACCCCCAGCTTGGACATTTTCTGCTTTCAAGGTCCCTCTGACTTTTTCTCAGTCCTAATGATGGGGTGCTGGGGTGCCTTTGTAACATTTGGGGTGCCTTTGGTTGTAACATTCAGTTTTAACTTCAGTCTGTAAAATCTCATATGTGTTCGGGTACCTACATTTGTAAAAGAATGTCTTTTGAACAACTGGGAAAAACATGGTCTCAGGACTACATTTCCCAGGAGCCCCAGCGTTTACCGGATCTGCTGGCTGAATGGTCCTCTAAACCTTCGCTTCCTGAGTCTCTAGGACTCTGCAGACAGAGTCAATTCCCCAGAATCCCTTTCTCCCAAGTCCTTCCCTTACCAGGGGCGGAACTCCCTCTCTCCCAGGCCCCTGATTGGTCTACTCTCTCCACTCTTCACAAAAGTAGCAGATTGGGTTTTCTTTGGAGGTCTCTGCTCCCCTCCTAGGTTTCTAGGTCTCTGTACCTTGTGTTTTTAACTGCTGTTTTCTACTCTATTCTTTTAAAGTGCTAAGAGTATTGGATAAACAAGTCCCTCTGCATTCTAAATAGACTGTGTTTTATCGTATCATATTTAGAATGTCACATGTACCTGTTTTTTTCCCTTCTATATAAGTTTGTATGATCAGAGCAAGTAGTCAGTAAAAGATATGAGCTATCTTGTTTTATGGCTAAAAATGTAAAGGTTCTAAGAAGTATATATATAGGTGCATACGATTGGCTTGCAATTTTTTTTTCTATCATGGAAACTCAAACTTTGAGCATGTTTGGCAATAAGATCAAAAGTTTGGAATTTTGCACAAAAACAGTATAAGATAGTAGAAAAGTGAAAATTTTTCCTTCTTTATTAAAGTATCTGTCTGATTATTTAAAAAGGCAGATGAACTCATTTTGGATAGATTTTCACATTTTAAGATTTCCTATACCAAGAACAGGATTTAGGTTAGGATGGAAATAAATAAACTGAAAATTCTCTGAAGTTTCAAAAATGTGGCACCAACTTTAAGTGATTGTACTAATTTATGTTGAGTCAGAATTATCTGGTAACCTTAAGATCTGAAGCAGAAAAGCAGAACTCCCTTTTTGAATTGTATAATTACATGAAACATCTGGGATTCAAGAGGTACTATTTAAATGAATATTGGGAATAGGTCACTGGGATATAAGGAACTGATATTAATTAACCCTGGTAATAATGATTTTGTTAATTTGTATGGCTCATGTGTAAGTTTTCTTGCTTACCTTGATGACATGTAATCTCCCATCCCAAAACTAATATATTGTGAGCCACCTAAGAAGATTAATCTAGACCTGACTCAATGTAATTATGCAATTTTGTAACTGTGAGGAAACCTTTATTGTAATGTTTAAGCCTAGCCCTGAGTGGCTAGAATATGGAACTATTTGTGATACTGTGTGAACCTAGCCTTGCATGGCTGGGAAACTGAACCATTTCTATGTACCTTTGGCATTAAATCACGTTTCTGGGAGCCCCTATCAGGCCTGACTGACTACTCCAGCTTGTGAATACCTCTGCTCCTGAGTGAACATCTGAGCTAAGGGACCTGAAAAAGACAACATCAGATGCAGGCAGCTTTTCCAAGAATCCGGACCAGGCCTGTACAGGAACTGCTACAGCTTTAGCTTATTGTTCTATAGTCTCATTGTGCTACCTTGATCCCCCTTATTGTTAGAAAAGATGTTTTGAAAGGTCTTGTGTGATAATTTCTGAAGATCCACAAAGTTTTCAATTGAATTATTGCTAGATTAATGTAATGAGTTGTAAAGCAGAACAGATCTTGCTGTTTTAATATGAATTTGTAGCTATTTCATGAACTAAGCAAAAGTTCACATTTATAACTTAATGCATATGTAAAAGATTCAATTTCTGACGTATCACTTTCTTCCAAAGTGAATATAATTAGATAGACAAGCTTTGTGAAACAAGGATGTATGTCTACTATTCAGTTGTGTGATTCTAGTCAGGAACCTCTTTTGTTTAACGCAGTACAGTCATGTTAATGAAGAATAATAACTTATGAGGTATCTTGTCTATGTAGCATGTAGAAATATACAGGAAAGTTAAATAATCTGAGTAAATGGATTATACTAGCCCGTGCTCATTCTACTTCTAGTCATTTTCCTCCTATTTTTTGGCTCTTGTTTGTTTAATCTCTTTGCCAGATTTGTCTCTTCTAGGATAAGTGCCTTCCCTTTGCAGATGACAGCTCAGGTAGAATACCAACCACTGCCCGAAGTTGCTACCCAACACCCTTTGGATCTGATGTCTGCCAAGTTCTGGACATTGGCCACAGCCCCTGCCCCTTGAATGATGGATCCCTTTGAGGCAGGAACAGCTCTACATCCTTTCTCAGCATGAAGATGGGAAGCTGAGACCTTTGACCTTTGTCCTTTGTCCCCAAATGATTTTGGGTCCCATCTGTTTAAGGGGGGAATGATGGGGTTCTGGGGTGCCTTTGTAGCATTTGGAGTGCCTTTGTTTGTGACATTCAGTTTTAACTTAAGTCTGTAAAATCTCACTTGTGTTCAGGTACCTATGTTTGTAAAAGCCTGTGCAATTAAGTTGTAAAAATCACACTTCCCCCAGCCATAAAGCATTAACTCTGCCTAGCTGCAATTAATGAACTGCTTTATCCCTGCTTGGGACAATAACAAGCTATACCTAAGAATCCTTCACTTTGGATGCATTTTATATAAACTTCACTTTGGATGCATTTTATATAAAATTTTATATAATAAAGCATTTTATAAAACAAACCCTTTAGTTTACAGAAATGTATACCTCCTTTGTTCTAGTGGCCAGCTGCAACTTATAAATCTTTCAATGCACTATCAGTAAGCTAACTCCTCCCAATTTCTTCAATTTCTTAGCACATCCTGGATCTCCAATTAGTCCAGCTTCCCAACATCCGTCTTGCCAAGCAGGACATTGATGGGTTACAGACTGGACACCTCTCAGTCAGCCCTGACCAAAAATTGACCTAGTGACATTTTAAAGCAAAAACCACACCTCCTGGTGGTCCCCTGCCACCACGCAGGCTTTCTCCCAATGAATTATGGGCAATATGCCTGTGCAGTTGATATAAAAAGTGCATGTCCCTTTAAGCACTGAACACTCCTCAACTCCTCCCTAATCCCTCCCTTACTCACCTAGTTAGCATAATTGATACCTGATTTATGGCTTTATGTCTTTATAATTTGCATCTCAAACTCCTGCCTTTTGCAGGTCCCCTTACTCCCCTGCCCACTGCAAAGTCAGCGTAACAATAAACTTTTACAATCCTCACTGCCAAGATTGCTTGAGTCCAGGTAATTCATTTCAGACTAAAAGAACCCTTAAAGGATTTCTTAGAAATTCCTGAAAACCATTCACCCTCATCACTGACATTTTATGTTCTAAGGCCTTACCCTGCTATAAACAGGCAGGTTTCCCTCCTCTTTTTTTAAAATAATATTACTCATGTGTTTAATCAATACAAAGATTTCAAAGTATAAGTCATGTCCTTTCAAAACCTGTCTGTAACATATTATCTTTTCTAGAAATACACTATACTCATTATGATTTTTATCAATATCAAGAACAGTCATTATCAATGAAAAATTAATAGAATTCATAAAATTCATTGTTATGGTATGTCTTTTTATTGGAATCCAAAAGACAAACAGTACTTTCACCAGACCCTTTAATTGCATGGTTCTGGATATGAGACTTCTTTTTTATAAAGTATCAACAATGGACTAAACTATATGAAACTGGAACAAATTATGTATCTCACATGAAAAGTCTATTGTTCTCTAATTTTTAAAATTTAGCTAGCATTGGCCAACATTTAGGCCCACTAAGAATAAAAATAATATAAATTCTTACCATTTGGGATGTTTTCCATTCTCAGGCCTCTGCCAGAGCTGAGCATTTGTGTTGCCAGACCTTTTCCAGCTGCTGCCTGTGATGTTTATTTTTGTCTTTTTTTGGAGGGGGGAAGGCAGGGCAATTGGGGTTAAATGACTTGCCCAAGGTCACACAGCTAGTAAGTGTAAAATGTCTGAGGTCAGATTTGAATTCAGGTCCTCCTGACTTTAGGGCCAGTGCTCTATTCACTACATCACCTAGCTGCCTTATGATAGTTTGATTTTTTTAAAGTACACTCCAAGTTCTCACCTTTTGTGCTAAGAGATCACTTTGTTTTAATATCCTTGCTTCTAAATACTAATTCCCTCATTCTCTTTTCCTTGGCTACAACAAATCCTAATATTCCCTGTGCTAAAATCCTGCTGCTTTGGACCATTTCCATTCTCAGATCCTAAATGTCTCCCATTCTCTTTGTTCTAGTCCTTCCCAACATTTAAGGGGTAAATGCCCCCTCTAAACATCCCAATGTGGAGGGGAAACTGAAGCCACAATATTAGATTGGGGAGGGGACACTTAGAACCTAGAATGTCAGAGCTTGAAGGAAATTTGCATCATGAATCTGCAGCTGGATAAGTCTGCAGATACAGACATTTAAGACAGTTCAGGATTCTGAATTCAAAATTTCCTTCAAGCTCAGACATTCTAGCTTCCAGGAGCTCTCCTCAGTCTCATATTATAGCCTCACTTTCTACTCCAAATTCAAACATTGGTGTGGGAATTCTCTTCTAGCTGGGTAATTCTCAAAGGCTTCAGCAACTTTTTGTTCTCTCTTGAATGGTAAGTGTTCAAAGGGCCTTCCAAGACATAATATATATATTTTTAAACCCACACCAACTTATGATCCTGGAATTTCTTTTTTAAAAGGTTTTAATTTATTGGATTATTATTACAATGTATATAATATCTAATTCAGGGGTGGGGAATCTGTAGCCTTGAGGCTACATGTGGCCCTCTAGGTTCTCAAGTGTGGCCCTTTGACTGAATCTAACTTCACAGAAGAAATTCCCTCAATAAAAGGATTTGTTCTATAAAACACTGGCTGAGTCAAAGGGCCACATATGGTCTCAAGGCCGCAGGTTCCCCACCCCTGAATTCTAACTTAGATAAATATTTCAAGACAAATGACATATCTCTTATGAGTCCTTGGAACTTAACACCTTGGGCTTCTTTGAACATAATCACTCTATAATTATCATAATTAATAATAACATCTATAGAAGTCTTTGGCAAAGAAGGAACTTTGTGGAACTGTATTTGTTTCAGTGTCCCAAGATTTTAGGTTTTCTGGGGATTTTTTAGCTAGCCAAAAATGGTCAGTACTTCCAGCAAACCCTTTTGGCTTTGTGTATAATGTGAGATTTTTTAAAACTTTAATGCTGTGTAATATGAATTTATTTGAAATAAAGCAATGATCTCATGTAAAAAACCCTCAATTCTCCTTGTTTCTTAATTTACCTAGAAATGGCCAACATTTTGGCCCCCTAAGAATATATGTGAAAATAAATCCTTACCTTTTATGATATTTTGCATTTTAAGCCCCCTTCCATATCAGATGATGTATATTCTCAGAGTCCTCCCAGCAATCACATACCTGGGTACTGTGGACATGCTTATTTCTGATAGCTGGGTTCTAAGGGCTCTTCTCCCTCTGTGATAACCCCTCTTGCAAATGCTTTCCTATAACTCTCATTTTTTCTCCATGGCTAATCCCAAGGTTACCATTCTTTGCGCTAAAATCTCACTGTTCTTACAATTTCCATTTTCAGCCCTTAAACATCTCCTACTCTTTCTGTTTTAGTCCCTCCCAATACTGACATTCTAGCTTCCAAAACCCTGAACCAGGTCTGGATGCAGGATTCACCATTTTAGGTTCTAAGAATACTCCCAATATAAAATATTAGTTTTACTTTGCACTTCAAATTGGGACATTTTTGAGTCAGGACTAACCAGCTAGCTAGTAAATTCTCAATTCTAATCTCTCAGTACCCTCTGATTTCCTGCCTTGAATGGTACCTGCAAGTCCAGACTGTCTGTTCCAAGGACCTTCAAAGACCTGACAGTTTTGGTTCTAAGGCTGTACCTTCCAATGATCTATAAGGTTATTAAAATTTTTTTGACAGTTGAATTATTATTACAATGCACATAGATAGGTGTGACCTATATTCTGACTTTGAAATGTAAGTAGAGTCCCTTATCAGTCCTCAGAATTTAAGGTCTTGTTTTTCTAGCCCAATATACTCTAAATGCATTATCATTAGTAGTGATACAAATAGCAGTCTTTACCAAAAGAAGAAGGGCATGGTATTGCAATTATTCGAATGTGCAGTTTTGAGTGATTCTTGGAGATTCTTTTGCCTAACCAAAAAATAGACAGTATTTTCACAATACTGTATTGTGTGTGTGTATGTGTGTGTGTTGAAATATGTGAGGTTTTGTTAAAAGCATCACCAATGCATAAAATAAAATGACTTATCTCAAAAGAACAATTTACCTCCTTTTGCTTTATGTTCTCAGCATCCTCCCAGCAGTCACAAAGAGGACTTCCTAGGACCCTACAAGGTCTGATTTTTGGTGTCCTAAGGGCTCTCTTTGCTCTAGGCCTCATCCCTCCCAATAGCGATGTTCCTGTATCTGCAGACTCATCCAGCTGCAGATTCATGATGCAAATTTCCTTCAAGCTCTGACATTCTAGGTTCTAAGTGTCCCCTGCCCAATCCAATATTGTGGCTTCAGTTTCCCCTTCACATTGGGACGTTTAGAGGGGGCATTTACCCCTTCAGCTAGGACATGCTGCATCCTAAGCTCTCAGCTACTTCCCCCTTTGTCCTAAGAAGTAGAGCTGTTCAGTTGTGCTAAGGGCCTTCTGAGACATAACATTTTGGTTCCTAAGGCCACACCGTCCTGTGATGTATAAAGTTCATTTTCTGCTTATTTATTATTCATTGGGTTACTATTACAATGCATACAGGTCTCAGGGACATCCTGTTTTCTCCACAGAAGGCTTGTTCCTTTTCAGTCCTGGGTATGTAACACCAGGTTTGGGGGCCATTCCTTATCATTAATAGTAACATCAATAGAACCAGAATCTAAACCGAAGGGTGCCACCCTGCCCCCAAAAGAAAAGCAAGCTCCCCTCCTCTTGCCGTTTCTTCTCCCCCTTTGCCTCCCACCCCCACCCCCTTTCCCAGGTGGAGCTGGAGGAGGAGCCCAGAAAGGAGATGCCCACCCCAGTTCTCCTTTTTTTATTCTGTTTTTAATCTCCGCCCATCTCCTTGGGTTAAAAAACTGTCCTGCCTTGTTGTCCCCCCTTTTCACCAAACCCTCCCCCACTTTGAGGGTCCAGGACCCCGCCGCTCAGGCCGTGGAGGCGGGGGTGGGGCAGAGGTAGGGAGGATGGGGCACTCTTTCTCTGAGGATCTAGCCCCTGTCCCTGTACTCAGTCTCAATGTTCTTGCCTCACCTCCCAGGTTCTAGCATCTCTGACAGCCCCTTCAGGGGTGTCCCCACAAATGACAGCACCACGACTCCCTCTCCCCCACTACCCCCACTGGGAACACTCACGGTCCTGGGGCTGCATTGGGCTCCTGCTCGGGCATGGGCATTGGCACTGATTGCCACCCCTCCCCCCAACCTCTGCAGTCAGAGGGGTGATGCCCTTTGGCCTATACCAAGCAGGAGTGCTGAGAGGGGAGCGTTGGGTATGGGAGTGTCGGGGCCCACTCCTCCGGTCTGCCCGGGGCCTTGGTTACCAGGAGCCGGGGCGGTCACCATAGAGACGGGACGCTGCTGCACCTGGGCAGAGGAGCACAGATGCCTGGCATCCCGGCCCTAGGTGCGCTCCCCCCAAAACAGGTACATACCGTCACCTCGTATCCGGCCGCTGCGGCTCCAGCAGAGCTTCCAGGCGTCTGTGGGGTCCTAGGAGATGGCCATCTGTGGCCTTCCTCAAGGTGTCTGAGCAAGCCCCGCCTCTTCCCCAGTGACGCGTAGTGACTAAAAATCGCGCAGGACTGAGAGAAGCTCCTTCAGGGCTGGTAGCAAGGCTCCCTCCTCCCTCTGCATCCCTCCCCAAAGCCTATACCTACGCATCTAATCTACCTAAGCCATAGATTAATGAAGTGAACAGACCTGGGCCTGGACACCTTTCCTGCTGACCCACTGACTGCTCTCAGAGACTTATGTCAGAGCCATCAGGGACATCTGCTGTATTTTGTTGTTTTTCAGTCTTTTCAGTAGGGTCTCACTCTTCATGATCTCATGTGGGGTTTTCTTGGCAGAGATACTAGAGTTGTTTTCTTTTCCTTCTCCACTTCATGTTCCAGATGAGGAAACTGAGGCAGAGTGAAGTGACTTGTTCAGAGTCACACAGCTAGTAAGTGTCTGAGGCCAGATTTAAACTTAGATCTTCCTGACTCGAGGTCTGGCACTCTATCCACTGTGCCACCTAGCTGCCATCTTTTGACCCATTAAGAATAAATAACATTAAACCTTCTAAAATGGGTTTTCCATTCTGTGAACCCTCCAGACCCAATGATTTATCCTTTCAGAGCCCTCCCAGGAACGTCATACCGTGGTACTGAGGGCATATCTATTTCTGATATGTTGGGTTCTGAGTTCTCCTTGTTCTAATGTCCTTTCTAAATGTTCTGCTAAATCTTTCCTTCTCTTCTCCATGGCTGACCTTTTGGGTGCTAAAATCCTCCTGCTTCTGACAATTTCCACGGTTGATTTCTGAATATCTCTATCCTTCTCTGTCCCTCCCAACACGGACATTCCTGCTTGTACAGGCTCAGGATTCTGGATTGGAAATTTCCTTCAAGCCTGGACATTCTGCATTCTAAGTGCCTTCCTGATCTCGTCTGCTGCCTTCACTTTTCTTTCTAATCTGGGACATTCGGAGGAAGGGCTTAACTTCCCCGTTAGGAAGTTCTGCATTTTAAGTTCTCAGCCCCCTCCAACATCCCCTTTGAAAGGTAACTGGGAAGACTCCATAACATTCATTGTTCTAAGGACTTTCCTAACTCTGACATGTTTTGTTTTAAAGCCATACCTGGTTATAGTCAAGAAGGGTTTCTTTCCTTAATTTTTCATTTATTTATATATTACTACACTGCACATGTGTCTTCAGGATATAAGGATTTGAAATTTAAATTGAGTCCTTTTTCAATTTTCTATAATATGGAACATCTGGCTTATTTACCATCACTAGTAATTGCATTAGCAGCCTTTACCAAAGAAGGAATCTCTTGGTATTAAATATGTTCTAGTGGGAAGGTTTTTTGTTTGTTTGTTTTGGCTGGACAAAAAGTAGGCAGCACTTTTCATTATACCCTTTTTTGCTTTGTAACTAATGATGTGATTATTTTTTTTAAATAGTCCCCACTGTGTAATATGACAATTAGAATAAATGTGTGACTTCAGACATAAAATTTCTTTTTTTAAAATTACCTAGATTTGGCCAAAATTGGGGCCCATTAAATGTACATACATACATACATACATATATATATATGCATGTGTGTGTGTATGTATGTACATTTGGAAAGGAAGCCTTGCCATTGATGACATTTTCCATTCTAAGGCCCCCTCTGGAACAGAGGATTTATGGTCTCCTAGCCCTTCCAGGTGTGGCACATGGAAGTATTTAGCATCCTGCAGGTCTACCCTTCTGGGTTCTGAGACTTCTCCCTGCCCTGGTGTCCATTCTTCTAAAAGCTCTCCTACCTCTCTTTCATTCTCTTTCCCAGTGGCTACTCCCAGGATTGACAGTTTGCTAAAATTCTCCTCTCGCATTTTCTATTCTCATCCTCCGAACATTTTCAACTCTGTTCTAGTCCCTCAGAATTTTGATGTTTCTAAAGTATCTTCCAGGTTAGGATTCTGGTTTCAAAACTTCTTTCAAGCACAGACACCTTAGGTTCTAAGTCCCTTCCCCACTCGGATATTCTGGATTCACTTTCCATTCCATACTGGGACATTCAGGGCTGAGACATCTGGTGTGAGGGCTTCTGAGCCCTTTTCAAGGCTGCTCATTCACCTTTGGTGTCCACTTGCTACCCAACTCTCACCTGTGGCTCCACGAAGCTGTACCATGCTCAGCAGCCTCTCCCAGTTAAACCTTTTTGGTAAATGGGCTAAACCAAGTTGAGGGTAAGTGAAGATCCTCAAACCCATTGGTGGATATGGAAGATGTCTACCCCAAGCATGTGAAGACTCTTCCAGCAGAATAGATGGATGTGAACAGTTAGTTCCAAGGGCCATGAAGGTGACCAGCCAGCATGGTACCATCCATATATGGAACCAAGATTACAGCAAATGGAGAAATTCTGAATGCTGAATACCTTGGCAGTGTTTTCTCCAGGGATTGTACACATAGAGGATGAAATTGACTCATGAATTGCCATAGTTCAGTTTATGGAAAGCTCTGAAGGAAAGTGTGGGAAAGAAGAGATATTAGGTAAAATGAAGGTCTACAGAGCTATTGTGCTGACCTCACTGGTGTATGTCTGTGAAACCTGGATAATGTACTGGTGCCATAATAGGAAACTGAATCACTTCCACTGGAATTAATTACTTAGGTAGATTCTGAAGATCACCCAGCAGGATAAGGTACCAGACACTGAGGTCCTTTTCCTAGCTGAACTGACAAACACTCAAACTCTACTGCAGAGAACAAAACTCCAATGAGCTGGCCATGTAGTCCAAACACCAAACATATGTTTGCCTAAAATGCTATTTTAAAGAGAACTCACACAAGGTGAATGCTCATATGGAGAGCAGAATGAACAATACAAGGACACTCTCAAGGTCTCTTTGAAGAACTTTGAAAATGACTGTGAGACATAGGACACTTTCAGCTGAGAGGTCCATGGTGTGATCAAGTGAAAGACCGTGCTTTGGTCTATGAGCAAAGTAGAACTGTAGTAGTTCAAAGGAATCCCGAGATGTGCAAACTGAAAGATATCTCCACTCCAAATGTTCACAAGGGACTAATTGTGCTTGATCTTGGTAGAGCTTTCCGAGTCCTCACTGGTCTCATCAGCCACAATTAGACACACTGTACCCTGACCCCATTCTAATGATGTCATTTTGGTCCTCTTGGAATGGTTTGTTGGTAACAACCAACTGACCAGTAACACCCTGTTTTTATGTCCCCAAATACTCTACATCATTATCATTAATAGTAATATCAATAGATGTCTTTATAAAAAACTAAACTTCATGTAATTACATTTGTTTTGGTGTGCAGGTGTTTTGTTTTTGGTTTTGTATTTTGCTAATCAAAAATAGAGTAATTTTGCCCTTTCAGGTGTGTAGTTAAGTATTTGAGATTTATTTTAGGCATCACCACTCTATAATATAAATTACATTGGAATAAACGACTAATCTATGAAAAATCTAAATCCTTATTTTTTTAAAATTACTAGAACAGGCCAGTATTTAGGCCTACTAAGAAAACATACGAAAACAAATCCTTGCCATTTGTAGTATTTTCCATTATAAGGTGCCTTTAACAGCAGATGATTTATGGTCTCAAGCCCTCCGATGTCTCATTTTTAAAATTAATTTTAGGACACTCTAAGATCTGACCTCTCTCTGATGTTCCTTCTTCTAAGTAGTCACCTACCCTACTCACTCTTCTCTCCATTGGCTACTTCCAAGGCTCATATCCTATGTTCTAAAATTCTCCTGCTTCTGAAAATTTCCATTCTCAGCCCCTAAACATCTCTCTCATTGTTCTAGTCCCTACCAACACTGACATTCCAGCTTCTCCAGCATCATCTACTTCAGGATTCTGGATCTGAAATTCCTTTCAAGTTCTAGGTTCTAAGTGCTCTTTCCAAAATAAAGTTCTGGCTTCACCTTCTACTTCAAAGTGTGACATTCAGAGGAAAGACTTTCTTCCTAGTTAGGAGATTCCCTATTCTAAACTTTTGACCACTTCCACCTTTTCCCCTTGAATGGTACCTGGAAGGCCACACATTTAGTGTTCTATTAACCTTCTAAGAAAATACACTCTGGTATAAAATCTAAAATTTTCTCTACCCCAGTCCCCTTGCCTCAGCCAAGTTTTTATTTATTGGATTATTACTAAAATACAAAATAGTCTTACTGATATAATGGTTTTTGAAAAACTAATCTTCTACTTTATAAGTCAGTTGTATGTAGTGCCTTTTTGTGGCCCCAAATACATTATATTCAATAAGATTAATAATAATAGCAAGAGTAGTCTTTACAAAGAAGGAACAACATGAAGTTGGATTTGTTTTGGTGTTGTATTTTGGAGTTTGGGGGGATTCTTTGAATATCTAAAAAATTGACAGTACTTTAGTCATACAATTTAGGCCATTTGATTCAAGATATGATTTTTTAAAAGCATCACTACTGGATTAATATATATTAAATTTTATTAAAATATTGATGTCATAAAAATCTATTTTCTTCTTGTTCCTTCAAATTAACTAGTTTTGGCCAATATTTTGCCCCACCAAGAACATATATGAAAAGAAATCCTTGGTTTTTAATGATGCTTTCCATTCTAAGGGCCTTTCCTGAGGAGATGATTTATATTCTCAGATCTTGCCTAATTATAGCATATGGAAGTTTTGTAGACATACCTAGTAAGACCTTTCGTATTCTCTCCTTGATCTATTTTTCTGAAGGCTCTCCTAAGTTTCTCATTCTCTTCTCCATGGCTATTTCCAACCCTGATTAGAATCCTATTACTTCTAAAAATTTCCATCCTTTGCCATTTTCTACTCTTTCTTTTCTAGTCCCTCCCAACACTGACATTCCAGCTTCTATGAATCTTATACAGCTCAGAATGGGAAATTCCTTTAATTATCAGACATACCAGGTCCCAAGTACCCTCACTAACCTAATCTTCTTGTTCCACTTTTCATTCCAAACTGGGACAGTTGGAAGCAGGACTTCTAGCTAGGAAATTCTGTATTCTAAACTTCTCCAGCACCATCCATTTCAGAATTCTGGATTTGAAATTCCTTTCAAGTTCTAGGTTCTAAGTGCTCTCTCTAAAATAAAGTTATGGCTTCACCTTCTACTTCAAAGTGTGACATTCAGAGGAAAGCCTTCCTTTCTAGTTAGGAGATTCTGTATTCTAAGCTTTTGACCACTTCCACCTTTTCCCCTTGAATGGTACCTGGAAGGCCACACATTCAATGTTCTATGAACCTGCAATGTTCCCCCTGGAATTGTATATGGAAACCCATTTATTGTTCTATGAACCAAGACATGATATTGTTGGATTTAAAGAACAACATCCTGTTATTTTTTTCCATTTGAAATACAACTTTATTATGATCTAAACGAAAAGGGAACAGGAATGACAATAACAAACAAGATTCACCACGGAATATTGTGATACGACTGCAGAAGTCTTATATTTGAAACTCAAGGGGACATAATCACAGTCCAAAACAGCTAAATACACAGGTCCAAAATATGAATTATACTTTTTTAAACTGCTACATTCACTCCGAAGCCCATTCAGCATCCCAAAGATTAAGCACATGTTCTGCTCAGCTATATAATAAAGTGGCAAACACACTACACCACTGACATCACAGGACAATTGCCTATAAAACTAGACCTCTGACACTAGGCTCTAGCTTCATTGCCTTACAGGTCATCATCTTCATCAGGGAGCACAGTTGTCTGAGCAATCTGTAAGTCCTGCTCATACTGTGCTGTCAGTGCTGGGTCCATCGCAACCTCTGGAGGTGCAAGAGCAGGCATGGCAACGAACTCGAGATTAGGGTCTCCAATAAGTTTTCTAGCCAGCCAAAGGAAGGGCTTCTCAAAGTTGTAGTTACTTTTGGCTGAGATGTCATAGTACTGGAGATTCTTCTTCCGGTGGAACACAATTGATTTTGCCTTGACTTTTCTGTCCTTAATATCCACTTTGTTGCCACACAACACTATGGGGATATTTTCACATACTCGCACCAGATCTCTATGCCAGTTAGGCACATTCTTGTAAGTGACTCTTGATGTTACATCAAACATGATAATGGCACACTGAGCTTGGATGTAATAACCATCTCTCAGACCACCAAATTTCTCTTGGCCAGCTGTATCCCATACGTTGAATTTAACAGGACCTCTGTTAGTATGGAACATGAGAGGATGGACCTCAACACCCAGGGTGGCTACGTACTTCTTCTCAAATTCGCCAGTCAAGTGACGTTTTACAAACGTGGTTTTTCCAGTACCTCCATCTCCAACTAATACCAGTTTGAACTGCACTTGGGTTTCTTCTTGGGTGGTCGTTGCAACGGGTTTTCCAGAAGTGTCTCCGTCTCCATCTCCGCTTGACTGACCGATGGAAAGATGGCGGAAGCGTGATTCAAATCCCCGGAGACCAATATCCTGTTATTTATAAGTTTTTCAAAAGTTTATTTTAATGAATTAATATTAATGTGGATATAGGTCTTACTGATATAAATATTCTGAAATATAAACTATGCAATTTACAAGTACTTTAAATATAATGCCTTGTTTTCGGGGACCATAAATGATTTATATCCATTATTATTAATAGAAATATCAGGGGCAGCTAGGTGGCGCAGTGAATAGAGCACCGGCCCTGGAGTCAGGAGGACCTGACTTCAAATCCGGCCTCAGACACTTAACGCTAAATCTAGCCGTGTGGCCTTGGGCAAGTCACTTAACCCCAACTGCCCTCCAAAAAGCAAAAAAAAAAAAAAAAAAAAAGAAAAGAAAGATTTTGGAGGGCGGCTAGGTGGCGCAGTGAATAGAGCACTGGCCCTGGAGTCAGGAGTACCTGAGTTCAAATCTGGCCTCAGACACTTAACACGCACACACACAAAAACTAGCCGTGTGACCTTGGGCAAGTCACTTAACCCCAACTGCCCTCCAAAAAAAACAAAAAAAAAAAACCAAAAACAAAAAAAAATAGAAATATCAATGCAATTCTTTACCAAAGAAAGAATTACACTGAATTGCATGTTTTGGTTTGAAGGCTTTTTCTTTTTCTGGGAGTCTTGAATTGGCTAAAAAATAGTGCTTTTACCTTATACTTTAGGCTTTGAGTTTGCTTGTTTGTTTTTAGCTTAACACTGTGCAAAACATTTAAATTTTAATAAATGACTGATTTTTTTAAACCTACCTTCTTCTTGTTTTTTCAATTAACTAAAACTGGCCAGTACTTGAGCCAACTAAGAATATACATGGAAATGAAACTGTGATATTGATGGTATTTTCCATTCTAAGACCCCTTCCAGAGAGAATGATTTCTGTTCTGAGTCCTGTCAGCTCCGACCAATGGTGATTTTTAGGACATTCCAAGATCTGACCTTTTGTGTTATGAAACCTCTCTCCTCCATCTGATATCCCTCCTTTTAAGTGCTCTCTAAACTTTCTGATATACTTTGTTTGAAGGCTGAACCCTGCTATAGTCTAGAAATTTGTTAAATTCTTACTTATTTTGCTATTTTTTCCTTTTTTTTTTTTTTTTTGCTTTTTGGAGGGGAGAAAGTAGGGCAATTGGGGTTAAGCAGCTGCCCAAGGTCACATGTCTAGTTTTGTGTTAAGTGTCAGAGGCTGGATTTGAACTTAGGTCCTCCTGACTCCAGGGCCAGTGCTCTATTCACCACACCATTTAGCTGCCCCAGATATTTTTAGAATTGACATATGTCTTGGTGAAATAAGGATTTTATAAAGAACTTGTGTCTGTTGAATACTACTAAGAATACATATGAAAACAAATTCTTGCCATTTGTAATATTTTCCATCGTATGTAACACTTTATGTGTCAAATACTGATTATCATTAATACTGACCTAGATGATCTAGATAATCTATCAACAGCAATCTTTACCAGAGAAGGAACTGAAGGGGACTACAGTTTTGTTTGGCAGTTCTTTTCAGTTTTGGAGGGTGTGGGTTTGCTTGGCCAAAAAGCAGGCAGCACTTTCCCTAGAAACTTTTAACTGTGTAGTTGAGGACATGAGATTTTTTTTTAAAGTCATCATCACTGTCTAATGTAAATTGTTGTTGTTGTTTAGTCAGGTTTAGTTGTTTCTGACTCTTCCTGACCCCTTTTTCGAATTTTCTTGGCAAAGATCCTAGAGTGGTTTGCTCTTTCCTTCTCCAGCTAATTTTACAAATGAGTAAACTGAGGCAAACAGTTTACGTGACTTGCCAGGGTCACACAGTAAGAGTCTGAAGCCAAATTTGAACTCAAGTCTTCCTGACTCCAAGCCCTGTGCTCTAACCACCGCACCCCTAAGTTGCCAATGTAATGTAAATTAAATTGGAACAAATAATTGATCTCGTATGAAAAACCTACCATCAATACTGTTGTTACATAAGAAATGAGTAGATGGACTTCAGAAAAAACCTGTAAAGAATTGCATGAACTGATGCTGAGTGAAGTGAGCAGAACCAGGAGTACACTATACATAGTAACATTGTGCAGTGATCAACTTTGATAGACTTAGCTCTTCTCAGAAATGTAAGAATCTAAGACAATTCCAAAAGACTCAGGAAAATGCTATCCACATCCAGAGAAAGAATTATGGAATATGAATGCAGATTGAAGCATACTATTTTCTCTCTTTGTTTCTTCTTTCTTGGTGTTTTCCCCTTTGGTTCTAATCCTTCTTTACAACGTGACTAATGTGGAAATATGTTTAATATGATTGTACATGTATAGCCCATATCAGATTGCATGCTGTCTTGGGGAGGGGGGAGGGAAAGGAGGGAGAGAAAATTTAGAACTCAAAATCTTATAGAAGTGAATGTTGAAAACTAAAACTAACTTAAATATATATATATAGAACTATACCAAAAAAAATCTACCATCTTATCTTCTTGCTTCCAAGACATGACATTTTAGGATCTAAAGCCTTTGGTAATATGTAATGTTTATTTTTCTCAAGTTTTTTAAAAACTGATTTATTATTGCAATGCACAAAGATGTTAATACTAAAATAATTTTAAAGCTTAAGTTCTATCCCCTGAGTCCTAAGAACATCAGACTTTTTTGCCAAAAATACTCTATATTATCATTAATAATAAAAACAATAACAGTAATTACTAAAGAAGGAACTGCAGGGAATTGCATTTGTTTTGTGGTGCTGGTGTTTGGGGTTTGGTGATTTATTTTTAGCTAGCCAAAAATTGTCAGTACTTTCATCAAACCCTTATAGCTATTTGGTTGCGATGTCAGATTTTTTAAAAGCTTCACCACTGTGTAATATAAGTGAACTTGGAGTACATGACTCATATCATATAAAACTATCTAAATTCTCATCTATTAATTTACCAAGAACTGCTCACTAAGAATATATGCAAAAGTAAATCCTTGCAACAAATGATCTTTTCCATTCTAAGGCCATTTCTGAAGAGAAGATTTATATTCTCAGAGTCCTCCCATCTATGGCATATGGAAGTTTTCAGGACACTCCAGGCCTCCCCTTTGGTGTTCTCTCTTTCAGCTGATAGCTCTTTTTCTTTTTCTTTTTTTTTTGGAGGGCAGTTGGAGTTAAGTGACTTGCCCAAGGTCACATGGCTAGTTTTTTGTGTTAAGTGTCTGAGGCCGGATTTGAACTGACAAGTTTCCTTTATCACCCTCCAACCATCTCCCATTATCTCTCTTCTGGTCTCTTTCAACACTGACATTCCTGTTTCTTCAGCCTCATCCAGCTCAGGTCTAGATGAGAAATTTCCATCAAACTCAGATATTCTAGGTTCTGAGTCATCTACCTGCTCAAGAATTCTGGCTTCACATTCTTACCCAAATTATTTCACTCAAAGGTGGGATTTACTGCCAAGCTGGGAAACCCTATATTTTAAGCTCTCATCTACCTCCATCTTGTCTCTGTCAATGGGAGCTGGAAGCCCAGATGTTCAGTGTTTAAAGGACCTTCAGAGAGAGGACAATGAACTATCTAAAGAAACATCCTTCTTAGATCTCTAACATGGTTTGGGACTGGAGGTTTTTTTTTGCTTAATTTTTAATTGGTTAATTTTAATAGTCCTCTTGACCCTTCTTGACATACTGATTTCCAAATATAAGTCTTCTACTTTTAGAAATCCTAAGTAGGTAAGACCATTTTTAGTGGCCAAAACCACTCAGTATTCATTATGATTAATAGTAATAGCAATAGCAGTTTTTTTTTTTACCAAAGAAGAACTTCATATGGAATTGTAGTTTTTTGCATTGTACAGGTTTTTTGGAGTTTGGTAAGTTTTAATAGCTGGCCAAAAAAGCCCCCAGTATTTAACCCATAAATTTTTGTCTGTCTGATTTTGGATGTGAGATATTTTTTAAGCATCACCAATGTGTAATATGAATTAAATAGGAATAAATGACTGATCTCTTGGGGGAAAATCCACCTTCTAATTTTTAAAATTACCTGGAAATGACGAAAATAAGGGCCCACTAGGAATAGAAATGAAAATAAATCTTTGACATTAGTGATATTTTTCATTTTAAGGTCCCTTCCAGCAGAGATGATTTCTGTTCTCAGAACTCTACCTAGGGTGACCTTTTCTGTTGTAAAACCTCTCCTGGATCTGACAGCCCTTCTGCTAAGTGCTCTCCTACCTCTCTCATTCTCTCCTCCATGGCTATTTGCAAGGCTCAGATTCTGTGGACTAATCCTCCTGCTTCTGACAATGTCCATTCTCAGTCTCTGAAACCTCTCTCACTTTCTCTGTTCTTATCCCTCCCAATACTGACATTCCAGCTCCTATAACCTGTTCTATTCAGGATTCTGGATTCCAAGCTTCCTTCAAGCTCAGACAAGCTAGGTTTTAAGTGCCCTCCCTGATCTAATGTTCCAGCAGCACTTTCCACTTCAAATTTTGATATTCAATAGCAGGAATTACCCCTGGCTAGAAATTCTGAATGTTAAGCTCTTGGCCACTTTCAATGTTCCCCTTGAACATTGAAAGGCACTTAGAGGAATTACAGAATTTTCATTAGTGTAAAGCTTCCCAGTCAGGAGACATTTTCTTCTAAGGTTGGACTCCGATTGTAAAGATTCCCATTTTCAGTGTTTTATTTATTTGGATATTATTACAATGGACATATACCCTGAAGCCCTGATGTTTTAGAAGTACCAGGGATGTCTAATTTAAATACTCTATATGAAAAAAACTAAGGACATTCTGCATTCCAAGTTCTAGGCCACCTTCAACTTTCTGTCTTTTTGCTAAAAAGTCTTTATATTGATTTTAATGAATAGTAATAACAATTGCATTTTATCCTGTTTTTTTTTTAGCAATGGGGGATTATTTTGGTAGCCAAGAAATAAGTAATAATTTCACCATACTTTTGACTGAGTGTTTGAGGATGTCAGCTTTTTAAAGTTTCACCATGGGCTAATATATAATAAATTCTAACAAATTATTCATCTGAGACTAAACATCTCCTTTTCTTTCTTCTTATTTTTAAAAATTCTCTTGATCTGGACAAAATTTTAGCCCAATAAGATGGATGAAAATAAATCCTTTCTTTTCACAGTATTTTTTCATTCTAAAACCTCTTTGAGAGTAGATGATCTATGTTCTCTGAGCCCTCCCAGCAATGGTCTATGGGCAGTTTTTAGGACACACTAGGTCTGATATTTTCTCTTCTAATTGCTCTGTCTGCTTTGATACCCCTTCTAAGTGTTCTCCTAACACACACTCTCTCTCTCTCTCTGTTCTCCAGGGCTAATCTCAGGCCTGGCATTCTGTGGGCTAAAAATCCCTCTGGGTCTGTAAATTTCCATTCTAAGCTTCTGAATATCTGCCCTCTCTCTGTTCTAATCCTCTTCACACTGACATTTCAGCTTCTGCAGTCACTTCCAGCTCAGGATTCTGGGTCCTTCAAGCCCAGACATTCTCAGTTCTAGGGGCCATCCCTGTTCTAAAATTCTAGTTTCATTTTCCATTCTAAATTGGGACATTTAGAAGTGAATCTTGCTCTTGGTCACCTCCCATGCAAGTCCTCAAGAGGTACCTGGAAGTCCACATAGTCAGTGTTCTAAGGACTTTCTGAGATCTGAAATTTGTGATTAAGGCCATTCTCCCCTATGATTTATAAGACTGGTTTGGTTTTTTTTTCTGGGTTATAAGATACATGTGTTTTACGGATATGCTAAAATCAAAATGATAAGCAATATCCCTTCAAATTCTTTGAAACAACTTTTTAAAAATATTTGGTGAAAAATTCTCTATATACCTTATCATTAATAGTAACATATATTTCAGTTTTCATTAAAGAAGAATCTTTATGGGCTCATATTTGTTTAGGATTACAGGTCTATTATTATTATTATTATTGTTTTGAGAAGCTAGCTAAAAATAGACAATACTATACTATTCTTTTGGGGCTGTGGTTAAAAATGTGAAAAAAAACATCACTACTGCATATTATAAATTAGTTTGGAATAAATGATCTCATAGGAAAAGTCAACGTATTTTTAAAAATTAGCTCTAAAAGGGCATTATTTGGGCCTAATCAATGTGTGCATATAAATAAGCAAATATTTTCTATTTCTGAGTTTTCTACTCTAAGGCCCCTTCCCTCAGGAGATCATCCCTTTTATCTGTATCTTCCCATTTATAGCATATAGTGGTTTGGAGTACACTGCAAGATCTGGTCTCTTCTGCACTCTTTGTTTTCAAATCCCCTCTTCTATGGGTACTGCTAGCTCTCTTATTTTCATTTCCATGGCAACTCCCAGGCCTGACACTCTGTGTGCTCAAATCCTCCTGTTTCTGAAAATGTCCATTGCCAGACTCCGTACACCTCCTCCTCTTTCTTCTCTAGACCTCACATTTCTGGCCTTGCAGATTCAACAATCTCATTCAGCTGATGATCCAAATTTTTTCAAGTTTATACTTCCTATGTGCCAAGAGCCATCCCACATCTGATAGACTCAATAAGCTTTTCATTCAATTTCTGGACATTTAGAGGCAGGACTTATCCCCTAGCTGGAAATTCTGTAACCTCAACTTGAGGACCCCAGCAATATAGATCCTTTAAAAGATCCTGGGAGCAGCCCTGATATTCAGTGTTCTAAGGGGCTACCATGAACTAAAACTTTTGGTTCTAAGGTTTCACCCTCCAATGGGTGGCACAGTTATTTCTGAATAATTTTTTATTAGTTGGATTATCATTACCATGCACAGGAGTCTGACATCCTGATTTTGAAACATAAATCTTGTCCCTTCTATATCTTAGCTTTGTAAAATCTTATCTTATTGTCCCCAAATATCCTACACTCAGTATCATGAGTAATCATCTTAGCAGCAGTCTTTACCAAAGAAGGAACTTAAGGGAAGTGCATTTGTTTCACTGTGCAAATTTCTGAGGTTGTTGGGGGGCTCTTTCAGGTAGCTAAATATATATATATATACATATATATACATATATATATCACTATACCTTTTTCACAGTGTTTATAGATATGTGTAATATAAATTAAACTGGACTAAACTATTGATCTACGAAAAATCTTGTTTAAATTACCTAGAAATGGCCCAGTACTCAGGTCCATTTGGAATATAGATGAAAAGAAACCCTTGTCATTTATAAGAGTTTTCACTGTAAGACCCCTTCAGAGCTGATGAATTATGTTCTCAGAGACCTCCAAGCTATCCACTATCTTGAGTTTTCTGGGACCTCTGAAATATGATCCTGGTGCTGTGATGGATTTCTTTGCTCTGTTATCCCTTCTAAGGGTTGTCCAACCTCTCTCATGCCTTTTCTATGGCTTCTACAATTTCTGTCATCCTTCGTCCTAAACTCCCTCTGTTTCTGACATTTTCCATTCTCAGTCCCTGATATCTGCTCCAGTCTCTCTCAGCACTGACATTCCAACCTCTCCAGTCTCTTCCAGCTCAGGATTCTGGATTTGAAATTTACTTCAAGCTCAGACATTCTAGGGTCTAAGTGCCCTCCCTGATCACATATACTGCCTTCCACACTGGGATGTTTTGAGGTGGGACTTGCCTCCTAGCAAGGACATTCTGCATTCCAAGTTCTAGGCCACCTTCAACTTTCTGCCTTAAGTGGTACCTGGAAGGCTGGACATTCAGTGTCCTAAGGACCTTCCAAGACATGTGTCTTTCTAAAGCCACATTATCCTATGATGTACAAAACTTATTTTTTCCTTTTTTCTTACTGATTGGATTATTATGACAATGCACATGGTACTTAGCCATATAGTGAATTAGAAACTGAAGACATGATTTTAACAAGTACTCAATATGTAAGACTTTTTTTTTTT
>CM053602.1:52749821-52794931 GCA_028646575.1 Pseudocheirus occidentalis
CTCCATGCTTGTGCAGCATTATGTAATGATAACATACATCCACTGCGACTGCACAGTGAAATACAGGGATGGGGTGATATAAACTTGTGAGGCTATTGCTGGCAATATGCCTACTTTGTCTGTTGCCCTATAAAATAGGTGGTCATTGGTCAGTGAATGGAGAACCTTAGGGCTGAATGCACAAATGTTCTGTGTGCCTCAACTGGCCCCCATTGAGGCTTAGGGGGAACCTTAGGGTTGAATGCACAAATACTGTGTGTGCCTTGATCGGCCCCCATCAAGGGTTGGGGGGAATCTGTGTTTGTCTAAACCAGTCCCCACTGAGGTTTGAGGGCATTTAGGGGATGCATTAGTTGTGCCTGTCTCAACTGACCCCATCGAGATGGAGGGGTAGGTGCCCCCCCCTTCTCACTGGCCTCTGCAAGAAGGGTGATTAGGGAATGCTGGAGGAGTTTGTCTTCCCATTATCAGCAATCATATTCTCAGAAAACTAGACTAGACTAGAATAAAGTAAGATTATTAACTCCGTCTTTCCTGTCTGAGCAGATCAAGAGTGAACCTGTGCTAGCAGCCCTCCTGTGTGCTGTGTTTATTTGTCTTACATCCACTAATTAATTAGAGAAATGAAAATAAATCCTTACCATTTATGAAATTTTCCATTCTCAGGCCCCTTCCAGCTATCACATATGGTGATTTTTTAGGACACTCCCAGAACTGCCTGGTTGTGTTCTAAGGGCTCTCTTTTGCTTTCTTTGCTCTGATAACCTTTATTCTGAGTTCTCACTGATCTTTAGCATTCTCTTCTCCATGGGCTACTTGCTTTTGACAATTTCCATTGTCAGCACCTGAACATCTCCAGTCCCTCTGTGTTTTGACATTAAAGCTCCTAGAGCCTTATCCAGTCCAGGATTCTGGATTCAGAATTTCCTTCAAGTTCAAACATTCTACATTCTCAGTGCCCTTAGTGATCTAAAATTCTGGCTTCACTTTCCACTGCAAATTGGGACATTTAGGGGAGGAACCTGCCACCCAGGTAGCACATTCTGTATTCTGAACTCATGGACATCTCCCATATTCTCCCTTACATGGTACCGGAAGGCTACACATTTAGTGTTCTAATGACGTTAACAGATATTACATTCATTTTTTTTAAATCAATGGCACATGCTCCTGAGATCTACAAGGTTTTTCTTTCCAGTTTTTTTAAAAAACTGAATTACTGTTAAAAAGCACATGTGTTACCGTTACAATAATTTCAAAACTTAATACTTCTCCCTTATAGGTCTTCTATATACATAACACCCTGTTTTTTGACCAGAAACATTCAGTATTCATTATTATTTTTTTTTTGGAGGGCAGTTGGGGTTAAGTGACTTGCCCAAGGTCACACGGCTAGATTTTTTTTTGGTGTGTGTGTGTGTTAAGTGTCTGAGGCCGGATTTGAACTCAGGTACTCCTGACTCCAGGGCCGGTGCTCTATTCACTGCGCCACCTAGCTGCCCCAGTATTCATTATTATTAATAGTAGTATCATACACACACACAAACACATAACTTGTGATTCAATAAGAGCAAACTGTTTACATACCTATACGGGAAGCTGATACCTGTCAATATATTTATATAATTATTGTGACATTTAAAAGGGATGGATATACATAGATAGAGGGTGTGAGTAAAAATGAACTAATCTGATGATTAAAAAATCCTTATTAAGGGGTACAAAGGGATTATAATGGGAGAAAAGGAAAGGAGGAGGCAGAAAAGGGTAAATTACGCCACATGAAGAGGCATAAAACATACCACAGTAGAGAGAAAGAAGGAAGGGAGATGAACATCATATGAACTTTGTACTCATTGGTTCTGGTTCAAGGAGGGATCAACATAATCAGTTAAGTTTAGGATTATAATGTGAAAAGACATTCTTAGTTCTAGAAGCCATCCCTGATCTAAAACTCTAGTTTCACTTTCCATTCCAAACTGGGACCTTTAGAAGTGAATCGTATCTCTTAGCCAGGAAGTTCTGTGTTTTAATTTCTAGGCCACCTCCAATATAAGTCCTCAAAGGTACCTGGAAGCCCACATAGTCAATGTTCCATGGATTTTCTGAGACCTGAAATTTTTGGCCATCCCCTCCTATGATCTATAAGGTTATTTTTGTTTTTGTTTTCAAAGAAAAATGTATGTTGGTAATGCAAACATCTTATTTGACAAGTACTGCTTTCGATTAAGTCTGTCTCATAGTTTTATCTCCACAGATCTAGTAAGTAGATTAGTGGTAAAGCGAAACTACACATTTGCTGTCTGAGGTATCTCCAATGACAGGGACCTATGGAAAAGGACCCACTGGGATAGACCTCAAAGGTGGTTTTGGCTTTGTTTTCTTTTTTGGATAGTTATTACAAGGAAATGTGGTTTTTAAAGATATGCTAACATTAAAAAAATAAGCAATGTCCCTTCAAATTCTTTAAAACCTAACACTTTTTTTCATTTGGTGAAAAATTCCCTTTATTCGTGATCATAAATAGTCACATGTATTTCAGTTTTCACTAAAGAACCTGTATGGAACTGAACTGCATTTGTTCAGAACCTGAATGGAATTGCATTTGTTTAGGGGTACATACAGGTTTTGTAGCTTTTTATTTGTTTGAGAAGCTAGTCAAAAATAAATGGTACTTTCACCTTATTCTTTTGGAGCTGTGGTTGAGGATGTAGAAAAAATTAAGCATCACTATTGTATATTATAACTTAGAATAAATAACGCATCTTATGCAAAAAATGTACTTATTTTAAAAATTAGTTCTAAAAGGGTAATTTCTGGGCCCACTCAGTATATGTATCTCTATCTATCTGAAAAGAAATCCTTGCCATTTCTGAGGTTTCCCACTCTAAGGCTCTTTCCCCAGAAGATGATTTTTGTTATCTGAAGATTCCCACCTATAGCATACCATAGTTGGGAATGCATGGTAAGATCTGATCTTTTCTGCTTAAACTAAGGCCTCTTTTTCTCATATCCCTCTTTCTCTGGGCACTGTTAGCTCTTGCATTTTCATCTCCATGGCAACTCCCAAGGCCTGACACTGTGTGCTCAAATCTTCCTTTTGCTGAAAATGTCCATTCCCAGCCCCTGTACACAATTCTGGCCTTGCAGATTCTACAGCCTCATGCTCCTGAATTCCAAATTTCCTTCAAGTTTATACTTTTTATGTGCTATGAGCCATCCCATATCTCATAGACACTCAAAATCTGGACATTCAGGGCCAGGACTTATCCCCTAGCTTGGAAATTCTGTAAATTCTGTATTCTCAGCTCCGGGCCTCCTCCAACATAGATCTTGGAAAGATCCTGGGGGCATCCCAGATATTTAACATTCCAAAGGGCTACCAAGAACGAAAACTTTTCATTCTAAGGTCTTACCCTCCAATGGTTGGCAAAGTTGGGTTCTTTTATTTTTTATTAACTGGATTATCAGTACAATGTACATGAGTCTAAATGATGTCCTGAATTTGCAACATGTCTGGTCTTTTCTGTGTCTTAGATTTGTAAAATCTTGTTTTATCGTCCAAAAAATTCTATATTCAATGTAATTAATAACATATCAATAACAGTCTTTATCAAAGAAGTAACTGCTGGGAATTGCATTTGTTTCAGTGTATTAGGGTGTGGGGGGTTATTGGGGACTCTTGGTTAGGCAAACAATAGAGAGTACTCTCACTATGCCCCTCCTGCAGTGTGTTTATAGATAAGGGATTTAAAAAAAAAGCATTGTCAAAATGTAATATAAATAAACTGGATGAGCCCATTGATTTCATATGAAAAGTCATGTTTAAGTGACCTAGAAATGGCCAATATCCAGGCCCTATATTCAGTATACATGTAAAAATAAATCCCTGCCATTTATGAGATTTTCCATTCTATGCCACCTTCAGAGCAGATGATTTGTGATCTCAGACATCTCCAAGCTATCCAATATCTTGGTTTTTCAGACCCTCTCAAATCTGACCTTTGTGTGTTGTGATGGATTTCTTTAATCTGTTATGACTTCACTTAAGTGCTTTCTTACCTCTCTCATTCTCTTCTCCAAACCCACCATTTTGTGTGCTAAAATCCCACTGCTTCTGACAATTTCCATTCTCAACCCCTGAATTTATTTCACTCTGTCTGTCCTAGGCCCTGCCATCACTGGCATTCCAGCATCTCCAGCATCGTCCAGTTCAGGATTCTGGATTGGACATGTCCTTCTAGCTCAGACCTTCTCAGTTCTATGTGTTCTCCCTGATCTAGCCTTCTGGCTCTACTTTCCACTAGGAACTGGGACTTTCAGAGGAGAGACTTGCACTTAGCTGGGGAATTCTATATTTTAAGTTCTTAGACATCTCCAGATTTCCCCTTCAATGATACCTGGGAGTGTAGACATTTTTTTTTTTAAGACCTTCCAAGAGAAGACATTTCTGGAACTAAACACACTGCTATGATCTATAAGCTTTAAAAAAATTGATCATTTAACCTTCCCATGATTTAAATGTTTATTCCCCCTACTTTTTATATTTATTGGACTATTATTAAAATAAAATGTTATCCTTTGTCCTAAACTCCCTCTGCTTCTGACTATTTCCATTCTCAGCCCCTGCTATCTGCTCTAGTCTCTCTCAGCACTGACATTCCAACTTCTCCAGTCTCATCCAGCTCATTATTTTGCATCTGAAATTTACTTCAACACCGGCCCTGGAGTCAGGAGTACCTGAGTTCAAATCTGGCCTCAGACGCTTAACACGAAAAACTAGCCGTGTGACCTTGGGCAAGTTGCTTAACTCCAACCTGCCCTCCAAAAAGCAAAAAAAAAAAAAAAAAAAAAAAAAAAAAAAAAAAAAAAAAAAAAAAAAAAAAAAAAAAAAAAAAAAAAAAAAAAAAAGAAATTTACTTCAAGTTTAGCAAGAACTGGGTTATACATGTTTTTAGTGACCCCATTTGGGTTTTCTTAGCAGAGATACTGGAACAGTTTGCCATTTCCTTCTCCACTTCAATTTACAGATGAGGAAATTGAGGCAAACAGGTTTAAGTGACTTTCCCAGGGCCACAGAGCTGGGAAATATCTGAGGCCAGATTTGAACTCATGAAGATCATTCTTCCTAACTCTAGGCCCCACACTCTATCCACTGTACCACCTAGCTGTCCATATATGTCTTACCCAATCTAGTATTTCAGCTTTACTTTCCAATCCAATTTGGAACGTTCAGAAGTGGGACTCACCTCTCAGCTAGGGAATTCTGTAATCTGAGCTCTCAGCCACCTCCAACTTTGCCCCTTGAGTGGTAACTGGAAGCCAAGACATTCAATTATCTAAGGGCCTCTGAGAAACCACTCACTCCTGGGAAGTATGTTTTTCCCCCCAGTTTTTTATTTTATTGGATGATTATTAAAATGGAAATGAATATTACTGATATAATGATTGTGAAACAGAAGTCCTCTCCCTTACAAGTCTTCTGTATGTAACAGTTTGTTTTTGTGGACAAAAATACACTATAATCATTATCATTAATAGGAATATTAATAGTAATTTTTACCAAAGAAAGAAGTGCATAAAATTGGATTTATTTCTGAGTTCAGTTGTTTTGTGTTTTGGGGGAATTCTTTGGTTCTCCAGAAAATAGAAATAATTTATTCATACACTTTTTTGCTCTGTGACTGAAGATGTGGATTTTTAAAAACAATCACCACTGGGATAATATTATATCAAACTGGAATAAATTCTTATTCACATGAAAAACTTACTTCTTTTTTATTTTCATATTGATTAGAATTGGCCCTAAATTTGGCCCACTAAGAATGTATATGAAAGTAAATCCTGGCCCTTTATGATGTTTCTATTCTAAGGGCCCCCCAGAACAGACGATGTATGTTTTCAGAGTCTTTTCTGCAATGCCAGGTGGAAAATCTTAGGACAATCCAGGCCTGACTTTTTGGGTTCTGAGAGCTTTCCTCATTTTGATATGCCTTTTCTAAGTGCTCTCCGACTCTCTCATTCTCTTCTCCATGACTCCTCCCAGGCCTGATATTCTGTGTGCTCCAAATCTTCCTGCTTCTGACATCCTAGCCTCTCCACATCTACCCTCTGTTCTAGGCCCTCCCAACACTGACATTCCAGTCTCTAAAGCCTCATTCAGCTCTGGATTCAGGATCTGATGTTTCCTTCATGCTCATAAATTCTAGGTTCTAAGTACCCTCCCCTCTTTTAATATGCAGCCTTCACTGTCTACCATCCACTGTGATACTGAAGCAAGACTTAGCTCCTTGCTAGGAAATTCTAGATTCTAAGCTCTGTCTCCTCCAACTTTCCTTCTTGAATGTTACTTGGAAGCCCAGACATGAAGTGTTCTAATAAACATCTAAGACATGAGATTTTTGTATCTAAAGGAGCACCTTCCTTTGATCTATCAGGGTTTTAAAAACAAGTTTTAAAAATTGGATTCTTATGATAATGCACATGGTTCTGACTGATATGATTTTGAATGATAAGTCATTTCCCTTATAAGTCCACAGAATGAAACACCTTTTTCTTGGGTCCAAAAATATTCTTATAAATTTTCATTTAAAAAATTTCATTAGTAGTCTTGAGCAAAGAAGGAACTCCTTGGAATTTTCTTTGCTATAATATGCTGGGATTTTTTCCTTTTTGGGGTAGGTCAAAAAATAATCAATACTTTCACCATCACATCTGATGTCCTTTTGTGTAAGAATTTTCCTCTCCCATTCATTCTCTTCATTGCAGTTCCCAATGTGTGCTAAAACTGTATTAATTTTGACAACCTTCATTCTCAGCCACTGAATAAAATCTTTGTTCTTGTCCCTCCCAACACTGACATTTCAGCTCCTACAGCTTTATCCTTCCCTGGATGCCAGGTTTGAAATTTCCTTCAACCTCAGACAATCTAGGTTTTAAGTACCCGGCCATATCTAAAATCCTGGTTATTTTCTACCACCAACTTGAACACTTCAAAGCAGGACTTACCACTTACCTTAGGAATTCTTTCTTCTGATCTCTTGGTCACCTCCAACTTTCCCCCAGAATGGTACCCAGAAGCCCAGACATTCAGTGTTCTAATGAACTTCTAAGACATGACCACTGGGATATTAGATAAAAAATCCTCCTATCTTCTATAAGGTTATGATGACCAATATAAATCTTACTAATATAAAATAATATTATTTATTACCCCCCACTCATCCTACTAATCCAATTAATGTCAGGATTCTAGTAATGTCCTTTCATCCCTACTATGAAGACCTTTACTCTCCATTAGGCTGACCTGAATCACGCCCTACATCACCAGTCTGGGATCTTACCTTGTAAAGTAACCAAGACTGAGTTGGGTCTCAGCTCCTAATGTCCTTGTACTATTCACTAAGATCTATGGCCTGTTAGACAATGAAGGGTAAATGAACCAGAATGAGTGGGGATTCATGCTCATGTTGCCAAGGATGACAGGGATCTCATGACTAGGCCTTGTTATCTCATACTACCTTCTCCTCCTTTTCTCCTAAAAGTTTAAGAACCTTTTATTATGAATTTCCTGGTGGAACATCTTCCAGGACGGCACATTTGCTACCCTATTACCTCAATTAAAGACATTTTATTCCTCCACTCAGGGGTTTGATTTAAGGACTTGACATGACCTTCCCAGCTATAACACTCTTATATCCCCCTATGATTTATAAAATCCCCCCAACTTTTTATTGATTGTATTATTTTTACAATGTATAATTGTACTTTGGACATACTGATTTTGAACTCCAAATCATGTTTTTTAAAATTCCTCTTTATGTAACACCTTGTTTCTTTGGCTTGTTCATTATTATTAAAGTAATTAAATTACTATTAAAGTAATTAAAAGTAAAATCAATAGCAGTCTTTACCAAAGAAGGAAATGCATGGAATTACATTTCTCTCCAAGTGTTAATATTTGGGGATTTAGAGTTTATTTTTAATTAAACTAGTCATAGCATGGTAAATACTTTGACCATATCCTTTTGCTTTTGTGGTTGGGTATCTGAGATTTTTTTTAAAGATTCATCACTGGATAATAAACATTAAATTGGAATAAATGATTGATATCAGACCAACAGTCTACCCTCTTCTGTTTTTTTAAATTTTAACTAGAATATTAATGAGATATTTTGCTTCTATCTCTCTCTCTATATACATATAGATATATAGGTATATAACTGTACAAATTATATATATGAAAACAAATCCTTATCATTTATGATATTTTCCATTCAAAGACCCCTTCTGGAGCAGATGACTTAGGTTCCTCAGAATTCTTCCAGCTATCACATAGGATGATTTTTGGGACACTCCAACTTCTAATCTTTTGTATTCTAAGGTCTTTCTTTGCTCTGATTTAAGCTCAGAAATTCTGGGTTCTAAGTGTCCCCCCAGATCTGATATTCTGGCTCCTCTGTCCTATCCCAGGTTCTGACACTTTCGTCATAACAAGATTCCACAACACCTCCAATATTCTGCCCCAAATGTCATCTTGAAGGCCAGAAGTGTGAGGTTCGAAGGCCACAGTTTCCTAAGATATATGATGGTCCTTTTATTCTTTAAAAATTTTCAGTTCATTGATTTTAATATACTTCCTTTCTGCCTTATCATTATAATGACTTCGAAGTACACATCTTCTTCCTTTTGATTGCAAGGTCTTAACATCTACTGTTTTCCCAAAAAATACTCCCTCATCATGATCCTTAAGAGGGATATCAATACCTTCCTTACCTGATCAAGGGACGGCAGGCTGTTAGAAGATTTTCTTCTTTGCTTTGTTTCCTTACTGTTTTCAGGTAGATGAGGCATTGTTCTGGCACCTGGTAAGATTATCTGGATAATTGAAGATTTCAGTCTTCATTCAAAGCATCACTGCTGTGCCTGATATAAAATATGAATGAATAAACTCATCCCCAAAATACAATGGCTTCTCGTTTTCTAAAGTATCTGGTTCTTCCTCATACTTTGGCCTACTGAGCACATCACCAAGCAACTTCCTATGCTCCAGAGCTGACAATTTATCATCTCCTGGCACCCCCTGCTCAGACATACTCTGCCTCAAGGCCCCTCTGACTTCTGCCATTCTCTGTTCTAAAGGCTAGGATAGCTCTAATGTCCCCTTGTTCTCTCATTTCTGCCATTCTCTGCTCTATGGATCCTATCAATCTTGACCTTCTCTGTCCTAAATTCCCATTGGCTCTTGTAAATTTCTTTTCTCAAGGTCTGGACAGCTCTCATCTACTGTCTTCTAAGGTCCCTCCCAATGTTGTTAGGGCATGCTCTAGTGCCCTATCTTGATTTGAAAATTCAATATAACTTAGACAATACCTCTTCTAAGTTCCCAGTTCTGATATTCTGTCTTCTGTGCACATCAAATTTCCTTCAAACCCAGACATGCTAGGTTTTAAGTGCCCTCTCTGATATAGAATTCTGACTTCACTTTCAAGTCCATATTGGTAAATTCAGAGGCAAGACTTCATTCCTAGCTCCAACATTCTGTATCTATCAGGTACTTCCAACATTTCCATATCAAATACCTACCTGGAAACCCAGACATTCAATGTTCTAAGGACCTTCCAAGACATGACATTTTTGGTCCTAAAGCCAGACCATCCTATGATGTAGAAAGTTGATCTTTAAAAATTTAAAGCATTGGATTGTTATTACAATGATCCTATGGTTCTTACTGATATACTGATCTGGAAACATAAAACATCTTCATGATAATTTCTCTGTACATAACACTTTATTTTTTTGCCCCAAATCCCCTACATTCATTACCAGTAAGAGTAATAGCAACGGCTGGGGCGGCTAGCTGGTACAGTGAATAGAGCACCAGCCCTGGAGTTAGGAGGACCTGAGTTCAAATCTGACCTCAGACACTTAACACTTATTAGCCATGTGACCTTGGGCAAGTCACTTAACCCCACCTGCCCCTCAAAAAAAAGAAAAGTAATAGCAATGGCAGTCTTTAACAAAAAAGGAACTGTATGATATTGAATTTATTTTGGTATGTCTTTTTTGTGTCATGGCTTCTTTTTCTAGGAGGGGCGTGTTTAGCTAGCCAAAAAATTCTCAGTAATCTTACTTAACCCTTTTGGCAGTGTGGTTGAAGATGTGAAGTTTTTGGTTTGATTTTTTCATGCATCACCAATGTGTAATTATAAATTATATTGGAATAAACGATCTTGTGAAAAATCTACCTTCTTGTTTTTTTAATTAATAAGAAATTCCCAATATTTGGGCCCACTAAGACTATATATGAAAGTAAATGCTTAACACTGGTGAGCTTTTCCACTTTAAGGCCCCTTCTAGAGCAGATGATCTATGTTCTCAGGGTCCTTCCAGCCATCTCATATATCTTTTGCTTCTGACAGTTTCCATTCTTAGCCCCTGAACATCTCCCACTCTCTGTCCCAACCCTTCCTAACACTGACATTCCAGTTTCTCCAGCCTCATCCAGATCAGCATTCTGCATTCCCAAATTCCTTCAGGCTCAAACATTCTAGGTTCTAAACCCCCTTATCCAATCTGATATTCTGGATTCACTTTCCATTCCACACTGGGACATTCAGAGGTGAGACTTCCCTTTTTTAATCATCCTTACAATGCACCTAGGACTTAATGATATACTCATTACAAAAGATAAGTTATAAATACCTTTTACAGAATACCTTGTTTTGTGGCCAAAAAAGGCTCTTTATTCATTGTTATTAAGAGTAATATCAATTAAATCATTTAATAGTAATATCAAGTAATATAGGAGTCTATATGAAAGAAGGGACTTTATGGAATTGAATGGTTCCCTGTGCCAGTGTTTTCAACGTTTGTTTGTATTTTTAAGCTTGCCAATAAATACTCAACACTTTCACTATATCCTTTAGTCTGCCTAGTTGAGGGTTTTTTTTTTAAGCTTGACTGACCTCAGGAAAAATCCCTTTCATTCCTTTTTTTAAAAAACATTATGCCAAACTGGTCAATGTATGGGCCCAGGAAGACGATGTATGAAAGTGAATCCTTGCCACTGGCAAGATTTTCCATTCCAAGACCACCCCTCCCAGCAGTCACAAAGAGGGCTTCCTAGGACCCTCCAAGGTCTGATCTTTGGTGTTCTAAGGGCTCTCTTTGCTCTAGGCCTCCTCCCTCCCAACAGTGACGTTCATGTTTTTGCAGACTCATCCAGCTGCAGATTCGTGATGTAAATTTCCTTCAAGCTCTAACATTCTAGGTTCTAAGTGCCCCCTCGGCCCCAATCCAATATTCTGGCTTCAGTTTCCCCTCCACGCTGGGATGTTTAGAGGGGGTATGTGCCCCCCCCATCGAGGACGTATGTATCCTAAGCTCTCAGCTTCCCCCTTTGTCCTAAGAAATAGAGCCAGTCAGTTGTGCTAAGGGCCTTCTGAGACATAACATTTTGGATCCTAAGGCCACACCATTCTGTGATGTATAAAGTTCATTTTTTGCTTATTTATTATTCATTGGGTTACTATTACAGCGCATACGGGTCTCAGGGACATCCTGCTTTCTCCACAGAAGGCTTGTTCCTTTTCAATCCTAGGTACGCAACACCGGTTTGGGGGGGGGGGCAATTCTTATCATTAATAGTAACATCAACAGAATCAGAACCTAAACCACCCTACCCACCCGAGACCCCCTCCCGAAAACCCCCTCCCCTCTCCCGAGACGACTCACCCTCCCCCTCCCCCTTCCCCCAGGCTGCTCCAGGCTTCCTTTTTAATTCTTAGTCTCGAATCCTAGGCAGCGGCCTGGGGCAAAAAAACCCTCCGGTCCTCATCACTTCTCCCTCATTCCCCTTGCCCCGCCTCCCTTGTAGGGCCCAGACCCCGCAACTCTGGCTGCGGAGAGATGGCGGGAGGGAGGGCTCTCACGTTTTCGGAGGTCTCGTAGGGGCGGCCGCCCCAGCTCCCCTCGGTCCTTTGGATCGTCCTGGGATGGGGCGGGCGGGGAGGAGGGCACCAAGCAGGGCAGGCTGCTCCCGGGGCCCCTTTTCAGGCGTCTCCAAGGATGACGGAGATCGGCGGGGGATGGGCACTTGCGCCACACCAGGCCCGGAGCTGCGCCACAGCTCCTTCAGATTGCGCAGGAGCTCGGCTACGGCTCCCGCCTCCTCCCTCACTTCCCCCGCGGCCGCAGGGGTGATGCCCTTTGACCTGTACAGCGCGGGGGGGCTTCCCGGGGCCGGCGGCGCGGAGAGGGGAGCGCTGGGTATGGGAGTGTCGGGGCCCACTCCCCGGGTCTGCCCGGGGCCTTGGTTACCAGGAGCCGGGGCGGTCACCATAGAGACGGGACGCTGCCGCACCTAGGCAGAGGAACACGGATGCCTGGCATCCCGGCCCTAGGTGCGCTCCCCCTAAAGCAGGTACATACCGTCACCTCGTATCCGGCCGCTGCGGCTCCAGCAGAGCTTCCAGGCGTCTGTGGGGTCCTAGGAGATGGCCATCGGTGGCCTTCCTCAGGGTGTCTGAGCAAGCCCCGCCTCTCCCCCAGTGACGCGTAGTGACTAAAGATCGCGCAGGACTGAGAGAAGCTCCTTCAGGGGCGCCCCGTAGCAAGGCTCCCTCCTCCCTCTGCATCCCTCCCCAAAGCCTATACCTACGCATCAATTTACCTAAGCCATAGATTAATGAAGTGAACAGACCTGGGCCTGGACACCTTTCCTGCTGACCCACTGACTGCTCTCAGAGACTTATGTCAGAGCCATCAGGGACATCTGCTGTATTTTGTTGTTTTTCAGTCTTTTCAGTCCTGTTTCTTCTTCCTCCTCCATGTCATTTCTTTTTATCCATCAACATTCACACACGACATTGGCTCATACACACATGCATATATATGTACATATATGTACACACAAACAGATTTAAAGATGTTCAAAAGCTTGGGGAGAAGTTTCTTCATTAGTCAAATTAATAATTGCCAAAGTGTTTTGATATAGCATAAAAATCATATTCAGTAAGAGAAACTTGGTATGATTAAAAAATATCAATAAGGTTCTTTACCAAAGAAGAAACTACACTGAACTGAATTTGTTCAGTGTGCAAATGATTTGTTTTCCTAGGGTTTTTTTGGTTAGTCATTAATTTTTCCATGGGGTTAAGAATGTTAGGATTTTTTTTGGAACAAAATCAGGACTGGGCTAATACAAATTAAATAGGAAAAAATTATTAATCCATAGTTGTTCAGTCATTTAGTCCTGTCTAACTCTTTGTTACTTACATTTGGGGTTTCCTTAGCAAAGACACTGTAGTAGTGCCATTTCCTCCTCTTGCTCATTTTAGAGATTAGGAAACTAAGGCAGACAGGATTACTCGATTTGCCCCAGGTCACACAGCTAGTAAGTGTCTGAGGCTAGATTTGAGCTCAGGTCTTCCTGACTCCAGGCCTGGCACTCTATCTGCTGTGCCATCTAGCTGCCATCTTTTGTCCTACAAAGAATAAATAATATTAAACCTTCTAATATATTTTCTGTTCTGTGGACCCTCCAGATTTAGTTTTTCAAAGGCCTCCCAGCAATAACATACCCTGGCACTGAGCACACACCTATTTCTGATATTTTGGGTTCTAAGGTTTCTCCTTACTCTGATATCCCTTCTTCTAAGTGTTCTCCTAAATGTTTCCTTCTCTTCTCCATGGCTGACCTTTTGGGTGCTAAAATCCTCCTGCTTCTGACAATTTCCATGGTTGATCTCTGAACATCTCCATCCTTCTCTGTCCCTCCCAACACGGACATTCCAGCTTGTACAGGCTCAGGATTCTGGATTGGAAATTTCCTTTAAGCCTGGACATTCTGTATTCTAAGTGCCTTCCTGATCTCATCTGCTGCCTTCACTTTTCTTTCTAATTTTGGACATTCAGAGGAAGGACTTATTTCCTCATTAGGAAATTCTGCATTTTAAGCTCTCAGCCCCTTTGAAAGGTAACTGGGAAGACTCCATAATATTCATTGTTCTAAGGACTTTCCTAACTCTGACATGTTTTGTTTGAAAGCCACACCTGGTTATAGTTAAGGAGGGTTTTTTTTTAACTTCACCACTGTGTAATATGACTGATCCCATACATAAATATCTATCTTCTTGCTTTTTAAATTCCCCAGAACTTGCTAATATTGGGGCCCACTTAAATATATGTGAAACTAAATCCTTGCCATTGATGACATTTTTCCATTCTCAGACCCCTCCTGAACAAAGGATTTATGTTCTCCTAGCTGTTCCAGGTATGGCATATGGAAGTATTTAGGATCTAGCAGAACTGACCTTCTGTATTCTCAGATAACTTCTTGCTCTGATATTCCTTCTTCTAAATGCTCTCCTAACTCTCTCATTTTCTTTCCCCTTGGCTACTCCCAGGTTTTGACAGTCAGTGTGCTAAAATCAACTGCTTCTGACCATTTTTATTCTCAGCCTTGGAACATTTCCAACTCCATTCTAGACCCTCTCAATTTTGACATTACAGTTTCTAAAACCTAATCCAAGTCAGAATTCAGATTTCAAAACTTCTTTAAAGCTCAGAGGTCTCAGATATTTTGGATTCACTTACCATTCCACACTGGGACATTCAGAGCTGAGACTTCTTTTGTAAGGACTTCTGAGCCCTTTTCAGGGCTGCTTTCCACCTTTGGTGTCCACCTGCCACCCAACTCTCACCTGTGGCTCCCAGAAACTATGTGGCATACTCCTGTCCACATCCCAGTAAACTTTTTAGAGAGACAGGCTAAACCAAGTTACCAAAGGGCCTAAAACCCATACATGACTAAGGGGACTGTCTATGCCAAGAATGTGAAGGTTTCTAGCAGAATAGACGAATGTGAATAATTTGTTCTGACAGGCCATGAAGGTGACCAGCCTGCACAGAACCATCCATATGTGGGACAGGAAATAGAGAAATTCTGAATGCTCTGGTTATCTTGGCAGTATACTTTTCAGGGAATTACACATAGATGATTAAGTTGTCTCATGCATTGCCAGAGCTAGCTCAGTGTTTGGGAGTCTCCGAAGGAAACTAAGGGAGAGAAGAGGTATTAGATTTACTAACAAACTGAAGGTCTACAGAGCTATTGTGCTGACCTCATTGGTGTATGCCTGTGAAACCTGGACAGTCTACCAGTGCTATGCCAGGAATCTGAATTGCTTCCATCTGATCTGTCTTCTGAAGTTTCTGAAGATCATCAGGTTCTTGAGCTAAACTGACAAGCATTCAAATTTTACTACAGAGAGCAAAACTCTGATAAGGTGGTTAAGTAGCCCAAATGCCAAACCACGTTTGTTTACCTGAAAAGACTATTTTACTGAGAACTCACACAATGCACATGCTCACATGGAGGTCAGAAGAAGCAATCCAAGGCCACTCTTAGGGTCTTTCTGAGGATCTTTGGAATTATACAACACGGGATACACTGGCACAAGGCTGCCCACCATGGTGTGCCCACATCAAAGAAGATGCTGTGCTCTATGAGAAAAACATAATTGAAGTAGCTCAAAGAAATCTGAGACTCACAAATTGAGAGATATCTCCATTCCAAATGTTCATATGGTGTATTTGTGCCTGACCTGAGGAAGAGCCTTCTGAGTCTTATTGTTCTGATTAGTCACAGTAGGACATAATATACCTGAAAGGTTTCTGGAAACCTAGAAATTCCGTGTGTTAAGGATCATTTAGTATGTGCCAGGAACACCCTCCTATGATTTATTTATTTATTTATTTAAATTTTTTATTTTATTTATTTATTTATTTATTTTTGCTTTTTGGAGGGCAGTTGGGGTTAAGTGACTTGCCCAAGGTCACACGGCTAGTTTTTGTGTTAAGTGTCTGAGGCCGGATTTGAACTCAGGTACTCCTGACTCCAGGGCCGGTGCTCTACTCACTGCGCCACCTAGCCGCCCCTCTATGATTTATTTTTAAAAGTTTATTGTAATGGTTTACTATTAACATAGGTGTTACTATTAACATTATGTTACTATTAACATAAGTAAGTATAATTACTTACTGATATAGATATTTGGAAACACAAGACATGTCCCTTACTGGGAATACCAAAAGTATAATGCCTTATTTTTTGGGGGGCGTGTGGACACAAAAAATTATATTCATTATCATTAATAGTAATATCAATGGAATTCTTTATGACAGAAGGAACTAATATTGAATTGCATTTGTTTGGTTTGAAGGCTTTTTGTTTATTGGGGTTTTTTTGGCTGGCTAAAAATAAACAGTATTTTTAGCTTAGACTTTAGGCTTTATGGTTGAGGATATTGTTTGTTTTTAGCCTCAGGATGTGTAATAAAATTTAAATTGTAATAAATGATTGATTTTATTAAAAAATCTACTTTCTTTAAAAAAATGTCTGGAATTAGCCCATATTTGGATCAACTGAGAATATATATATGGAAATCAGTCCTTGTCATTTATGATATTTTCCATTTTAAGACCTCTTCCAGAGAAAATAAATTCTTTTTTCAGAGTCCTAACAGTTCTCACCTAAGTTAGTTTTTAGGACGTTCCAAGATCTGAACTTTTGTGTTATAAGGCCTTTCCTCCATCTGATATCCCTTCTTTTAAGTGCTCTCTGACCTTTCTTATTCTCTTCTGTAATGGTGACTCCCAAGCCAGTATTCAGTGGCTTCTGACAATTCTGCTTCTGACAATTAGATTCTCAATCTCTGAACATCTCCCACTTCATCTATTCTAGTTCCTCACAATTTTGACATCACAGCTTCTAAAGCTTAATCCAGGTGAAGTTTCTGGATTCAAAATTTTCTTCAAGTTCAAGCATTCTAGGTTGTGAATACCTTCCTCAATCTGATATTCTGAGTTCACTTTCCATTCCACATTGGAACATTCAGAGGCCGGTCTTAGCTTGTAACAAGGAAATTCTATATCTGAAGGTCTTGCCGCCTCCAGCATTATCCATTTCTAGATAACAGGAAATGATTGATAACATTCAAGGCTCTAAGGAACTTACCAGCCTTGACATTTTCTTCCAAGGCTTTTGCCTGCTATCATCTAGAAGAATTATTTTCATTTATTCATCCAATCTTTCTTCAATTTTTATTTTATTTGTATATTGTTACACTGAACAAGTGTTCGGCCAGTAAAAATGATTTTGAAGGAAACTTTTATCCCTTTGAAATACTTTGTTCAGAGCTCTTCACTTTTCACAAAGACTATATTGTTTATCATTAAGGTATGTAACAATAGGAGTCTTCACCCAAAGAAGAACTTCATGGTATTGTATTTTTTTGGTATGAGGATTTTTTCCTTGTTTTTCTTAGCTAGCCATGGAAATAGACCAGATTTTCACTGTATCATTTTGACAGTGTGGTTTAGGATGTGAGATTGCTTTTTGAAAGCATCACTACTGGAGACTTTTGGGAGCCAAAATGGTGGAATGAACCATAAATCATTGTAACTCTCTCACAGTCACCTCCAAACAACCATCAAATAGCTCCCCCCAAACAAATCTTGGAACAGCAGAACCAACAAAAAGAGGTGGTGAAACAATATTTTAGTCCAAGAAACTCAGAAGATTGGCAAGAAAGGTCCATCTCACTTGGGTGGAAGGGGAGTGCTTCAGTGCTTCCAGGACAGGAAACATCCCAGCAAACCAGAATCAAGGCCCAGCTTAAGAAACCAGTGGGCGATCCTGAGTCCCAGTGATTTGGAGCAGGCAGATCCCAACACCAGGACCCCACAGTGTGCCTCAGCATAGTCAGGGGAACTGGCAGGCTCCATTGTGGTTCCAAGATGCCCAGGCAAACAGGCAGACTCCAGTGGCCACACCACTACATGCATTCCTACTCTCTCATTATCTTCTCCCTGACTTTTCCCAGGCCTGATATTCTGTGTGCCCCCAATCCTCCTGTTTCTGACATCCTAGCCTCTCCACATCTCCTTGGCTCCCAGCTTGGTGCGATAGACCCTTGCTGTTGGCCTGCCAGGCTGCCTTCAGTGGGAGACTTGTTTTTTTTTCTGTCACTTTATGGGTTCTGTAGCTCCAAAATTTGTATAGTCATTTTTACAGGTATTTGAGGTGGTTGGAGTGGGAGCTCAAGCAAGTTCCTGCTTTTACTCCAAAATATTGACTCCGCTCCCTAAGATTCTTTTTTCTTTTTCCATTCCAAATTGGGACATTGAAAAGGTGGGACCTATATCCTAGCTAGGAAATTCTGTATTCCAAGATCTCGGACATCTCCAATGTACCCCTTTTGAAAGGTCCCTGGAGGTACTCTATAATATTCCTGGTTTTAGGGACCTTCTCAGCCCTGACATATTGTGTTCATAGGTTGTACTCTCTTTTGGTCTAGAAAGCTTTTTTTAAAAAAAGTTTTAAAAATTCATTTATATTTCGTAAAAGTGCACCTTAATGCTACAATTATTTTGAATTGGATGTGGTATCCCTTTGAAATCCTCGATATTGAACACATTTTATACCCCCAAAAGAATGTATACTGTTTATTAGAAATATAATAAACATTATAAAGAATGGATTGTGTGGAATTGCATTAGTTTTGGGGTGAAGCTTTTTGGTTTCTAGGTTTTTTGTCTAGGCAATAAATAGATGGTATTTTCATTATACCCTTTTTGAGGTGTGGTTCAGGATGTTTGATATTTATACACATATGCATACACGTGCATGTATGTATGTATAGGTATATGCGTACATATGTGCATATACATACATACACACGAACACATATGTATATAATTATATACACTTTTTTGAAAATATTACCACAAAGTTACTATAGCTTAAAATGGAAAAATATGATTAATCTCATACAATAATGGACTCATTTCTTTTTTTTTTTAAATTTTTTGTAATGTAATCTAAACTGGTCAAAATGTTAGCTCAGGAAAAATATGGAATAAAATTTAACCTTCCAATTTGTCATATTATCTTTTCTGAGGACCTTCCAGAACTGATGATTTATTTTCCAGAGTTCTCCCAGAAATCCCATACCGTTGTATTGAGGACACTCCTTTTCTTGATATGCTAGCTTCTAAAGGCTCTACTGGTGCTAATATCTTTTTTCTAAAGGCTCTCCTCAATCTCTCACTCCCTTCTCCATGGATAGACATAGGCTGATGTGTTATGTGTTAAGATCCCACTGATTCTCACATTTCCCATTCTTAGCCTTGGAACATTGTTCTAGTCCTTCCCAACACTGACATTCTGGCTTTCACAGCCACGTCCAGCTCTGGATTTTATTTTATTTTTTAATTTTTTGCTTTTTGGAGGAGGGAAGGTAGGGCAATTGGAATTAAGTGACTCGCCCAAGGTCACATGGCTAGTTTTGTGTTAAGTGTCTAAGGCCGGATTTGAACTTAGGTCCTCTGGACTCCAGGGCCAGTGACCTATTTATTGCACCACCTAGCCGTGCCCAGCTCTGCATTTGAGATTCCAAATTTCCTTCAAACTTAGATATTATAGGTTTTACGTGCCCTCCCTGATCCAGTGCTATGGCTTCACTTTCCGCAGCTAATTGGGACAGTCAAGAGACTGGGCCAAAGTCCTAGCTAGGAAAATCTGTGTTCTAAGCTCTAGGCAGCCTCAAACACTCCTCCTTGAAAGGCACCTGAAAACCTAGACATTCCATGTTCTAAAGACCACTTAATATTTGGCATTTCTGGATCTAAAGAAACACTCTCCAATCACCTATAAAGTTTTTTAAAAAGCTTAAAAAATTTTCTTATTATAATGCAGAAGTCTTCCTAATATGATGATTTCATAACATGTCATGTCCCTCAAAAGTCATCAGAACATAGCACCTTGCTTTTTAGGGACAAAAATACTTAATATTCATCGTCACTAATAGTAATCTCAATAACAGTCTTTACCAAAGAATGAAATACATGGAAATACATTTGTTTCAGTGTGCGGATTTTCAGGCTATTGTGAATCCCTATGGCTAACCAAAAATTACTTAGGACTTTAACCAAACACTTTTAGCTGTGTGGTTGAGGATGTGCATTTAAAAAAAATTACGACTTTGTAATGTTAATTAAGTTGGAATAAATGACTGATAAAGGAAAACTATAAATTTTCTTGTTTTTAAATTTATGTAGAACTTAGCAATATTTTAATTAACACTGAATAGACATGAAAATAAATCCTTTCCATTTCTGGTATTTTCTATTCTAAGGTCTCTTACAGAATAGAGGCATTATTTTCTCCCAAACTTCCCAGCAATGGCACCTGGTAGTTTTTAGAATGCTTTAAGCTTGATGTTCCTTGCTCTAAGAGTGGTGGTTGATCTGATATCCCCTTTCTAAATGCTCTGCTAAATCTCTCATTCTATTCTCCATGGCTACTCCCAGGTCTGACATTCTCTGTGCTAAAACCTTTCCGCCTCTGACAATTTCCATTTTTAGCTCTTATCATTTACTGTTCTCTTGGTTCTAGACTCCCAACACTAACAGTCCAGATTCTGTAGCCTCATCTAGTTCTAGTTTCATAATTAGAAATTTTCATCAAGATCAGATATTCTGGGTTCCCCAATCTCTTATTTCAGCTTAATTTTCCAATCCAAATGGAGACATGCAGAAACAAGACTCACCTCTTATCTAGAAAATTTGGTATTCTTTTTTGGGGGTGGGGGAAGGGAGAGGGCAGGGCAATTGGGGTGGCCCAAGGTCACACGGCTAGTAAGTGTGTCAAGTGTCTGAGGCCGGATTTGAACTCAGGTCCTCCTGACTCCAGGGCTGGTGCTCTATTCACTATGCCACCTTGCTGCCCCCAAATTTGGTATTCTTTATTCATAGCCACCTTGCAAGGAACTTCCCAGATCTGACATTTTGGGTTCTAAGGCCAAAGGATTTTTTGACCAAAAATACTCTATGTTCCTTCTAAATGCTCTCCTCCCTTTCTTGTTCTCTTCTCCATGGCTTCTCTCAAACCTGACATTCTGTTCATTTAGAGCTGTAGAAGGCCTTTGGTATAATCTAGTCCAGCCCTCTGGCTTTATACATGAGAAAAGAGGCCCATACAGGTTAGGTGGAAACTTCTAGAACCTTCACCAACAGTAAAACTTTTGTCTGATGTTAGCCTCGCAGTTGAATGATAGCTGGTTGTCTTAGGATATGCCTCTGCCTTTCGTGAACAGCATTACTCCTTGGCTGTTAGGAGTTTAAAATGCCCCTAAATTCTTATGGGGCTGGATAATTCTTTACAGTAGAATCTTTACATTTCTTACAGCCCCTCATCAATGAGTCATTAAATTAGTAGACAGCACCTCCCTGGGCATTTCATTTCTTTGCTCATTCTATCTATCTATCTATCTATCTATCTATCTATCTATCTATCTATCTATCTATCTATCTATCTATCTATCTGTCTATATATCTATCTGTCTGTCTGTCTGTCTGTCTGTCTAGTGCTCCCAGGGAGCTTTTGGCAGAACATCCACCTTTTGCTTTTTCACATAAGAATAAAAAGATATTTACCAAAGTGACTGGACTTAGCAATATTGAAACTGCTGGGAGTATTTCATCTTCATCCTCTTATCACTATAAAATTAGCAAACTCATGTTTGTGATCAACAATTTCATTAATTTCACATATACAAATAATAAAGAATGAATTGCCCTTCTACTGTAATTTAGAAGAAAATAGACATTTTAGTCTAAAACATAGTAAAACATAACCCAAACTCGACATTTGAGCATCTAAACCAAATTAGCACAAATTGGTGACTTTGGTCTGAAGAGAAACTTCCTATGACAAAAGCCAAGGCAAACTTGACTATCCAAGTTGAGTTGCTAAAGAGAGAGAGAGAGAGAGAGAGAGAGAGAGAGAGAGAGAGAGAGAGAGAGAGAGAGAGAGAGAGAGAGAGAGAGATGTCCAAGGGCAGGAAAGCTCTGGTGGGCCCGTTTCCAGAATCATTTTACATTGCTATTCTGGGCCAGTAGATGGCAGCAGATTTTCATCATCAAGGGAACCATTTTGATACTCTTTCCTCACCTGGGCCAGAGTCATCTCTAATTTCGAAATTTTGAAGAATTCCTTAATTAAAAAAAATTTTTTTAAAGTATTACTCCAGAAGAGGGAGTCTTTTGCCATCTGGCGAATTTTAATATCTGTCTAGGCATTCTTCCATTATTAGTGGCTCAAAAAAATAAAAGCGTCCAGCTCCCATGGCCATTTTCCTGAGGCTGTTTAGGGGGAGGGTGAAGGTGACCCCACTATTTACAGTGAGAATGATGGTCAAGATGACCATTTCTTTAGATTCTGACACAAACAATCCATACATACTTGATGGAATCATTTGTATATCACCGATGAAAAAGTTTCCTTAACACTAACCCAGACAATTTCACACACCCAAATCCAACAGTCATTAATGTGAATATAAACTTTTTTTTAAAAAAATGCTAGTTGCTATGTTTTCATTATGTTTGCTTAGGTTTTATTTGTTTTTCTATGAATTAGTTTTTTCAAAGGTGATTGTAAAACTTTTTATATAGCATTTTGATTGATTATTTTCTCTAGACTGAATTTTTAAACTGTTGCCCTTAGATCTTATGAAAATGTTGTGCTCTGCAAATTTTTAAGGTTCAAATAAAGTTTGATTATTTGCAAAAAATCCTTGAAATTTATGACAGTTTTGCATTCTAAGATTCATTCCAGAGAAAATGATTTATGTTCTCAGAGCCCTTACTTGTATGACACATGGAAGTTTTGAGGACAGTCCGCTGTTGACCATTTGTGTTCTCCCCTTGATCTGAAATGCCTTATTCTAAATGCTCTCTTAAATATCTCATTCTCTTCTCCAAGTTTATTTAATTCCATGTCTGATATTCTCTGTGCTAAAATCCTTCTGCTTCTGACAATTTCCATTTCTAGCCTCTGATTATCAACACTAAGTACAGATTCTATAGCTCCTAACTAACAAATCTTAAGCCCTTACCACTTCTAACGGATTCCCCCTTTATGGGTAACTGGAAGTGCTTGATAAAATTCAAGGTTCTAAGGAACTTACCAGCCCTGACACATTTTCTTCTAAGGCTTTCCCGTACGATCATTTAGAAGAGGTGTTTTCATTCATTCATCCATCCATTCTTTCATTTTTCCATTTTTATTTTATTTGTATATTACACTAAACAAGTGTTTGGCCAGTAAAATGATTTTGAAAGCATCACTACTGGAAGTTTCTGGGAGCCAAGATGGAATGAGCCATAAATCACTCTAACTCTCCCACATTCCCCTCAAAAAAACCCCATCAAATAGCACCCCCAAAACAAATCTTGGAGCAGCAGAACCAACTAAAAGACGTGGCGAAACAATATTTTAGCCTAAGAAACTTGGTAGATTGGCAAGAAAAGTCCATTTCACTTGGGTGAAAGGGCAGTGCTTCAGTGCTTCCAGGACAGGAAATATCCTAGCAAACCAGAAGCAAGGCCCAGCTCAGCAAACCAGTGGGAGATCCTGAGTCCTAGCATGGTGGAGCAGGCAGATGCCAACACCAGGACCCCCAATGTGCCTCAGCCTAGCCAGGGGAACTGGCAGACTCCAGCTCTGAGAACCTCCATTGTGGTTCCAAGATGCCCAGGCAAACAGGTATCCTCCAGTGGCCAGACCTCTACATGTTCTCCTACTCTCTCATTCTCTTCTCCATGACTCTTCCCAGGCCTGATATTTTGTGTGCCCCAAATACTCCCATTTGTGACATCCTAGCCTGTCCACATCTCCTACTCTCTCTGTTCTAGTCCCTTCCAACAGTGACATTCCAGCTTCTAAAACCTCATTGAGCCCTGGATTCAGGATTTTGATATATCCCTCATGCTCATAAATTTGAGGTTCTAAGTACTCTCCCCTCTTTTAATATGTGGCCTTCACTGTTCACCTTCAATTGTGATACTAAAGCCAGACTCACTTCCTAGCTAGGAAATTCTAGATTCTAAGCTCTCTGCCTCCTTCAACTTTCCCTCTTGAATGTTACTTGGAAGCCCAGACATGCAGTGCCCTAACAAACTTCCAAGACATGAGATTTTTAGACCCAAAGGAGCACCCTCCTTTGATCTATCAGGGTTTTAAAAAATATTTTAAAACTTGAGTTCTTATTACAATGCATGTGGTTCTGACAGATAGGATGATTTTGTATCATAAGTTATGTTGCTTATAAGTACACAGAAAGAAACACCTTTTTTATCTAAAAATACTCTATATAAATTTTCATTAAAATAATTTCATTAGTAGTCTTGACCAAAGAAAGAAGTCCCTGGAATTGTCTTTGTTACAATGTGCTGGGTTTTTTCCTTTTAAGGGTATTTTTAGCAGGCCAAAAAATAATGAGCACTTTCACCATGCCCTTCTGGATGTAGTTTTGTGATTGTGAGGCTTTAAAAAAAAGAATCACCATATTTTAAACTGGAAGAAATGATCAATCTATGAGAAAAATCTTCTCACATTAAAAAAATATTTAGATATGACAATAATTAGGTCCCCTAAGAATTGATGTAAAAATAGATCCTTGTTTTTGTGAGATTTTCTGTTCTAAGTTCCTGTCTAGAATAGATGATTAATGTTCTCAGAGCCTTCTCAGCTATCAGAGGTAGTCATTTTAGGACACTCCAAGATCTGACCTTATGTGTTTTAAATCTTTTCTCTCTGAGATCCTTCTTCTAAGTTCCCCTCTTCTCCCCAACTTTCTTATTGCCTTCCTCATGGTTACTCTTGGGCCTGACACTCTGTGTGACAAAATCCCACTGCTTCTAACAATTTCAGTTCTCAGCATTTGGATGTCTCCCACTCTATGTTTTGGCCCTTCCCAATGCTGAGGTCGAAAATTCTATAGCCTAATCCAGTTTTGGATTCAGGATGCAAAATTTCCTATAAGCTCAGATATCCTAGGTTAAAGATCCCTTTTTCAAACTAATTTTTTTTTTTACTTTCCATTCCCAATTGGCACATTGAAGAGGTGGGACCTATATCCTAGCTAGGAAATTCTGTATTCCAAGATCTCAAACATCTCCAGTGTACCCCCTTTGAAAAGTCCCTGGAGGTACTCTATAATATTCCTGGTTTTAGGGACCTTCTCAGCCCTGACATATTGTGTTCATAGGCTGCACCCTATTACAGTCTAAAAAGTTTTTTTTTACAAAAAGTTTTAAAAATGGATTTTTATAAATATGAATTTTTATATTTTATAAATACAAGTAAATGTCTTGCTGCTACAGTTATTTTGAATTAAATGTGGTATCCCTTTGAAATTCTCAATATTGAAAACATTCTGTACCCCTGAAAGAATCTATATTGTTTATCTGAAATGTAATAAAAATTATAATCATTACTAAAGAAAGAATTGGGTAGAATTGCATTCATTTAGGGTATAGGTTTTTGGTTTGCATTTTTTTTGTCTATCCAATAAATAGGTAATATTTGCATTTTACCTTCTTTTGAGATGTGGTTCAGGATATTTCTATGCACACATATACACTCATACATGTACATATATATAGGTATAAATGTATACACATGTTTATACATATACACACAAACACATATGTATAAATTTACGTATACAGTTTTTAGAAAATATTACTGCAAAGTTTCTATAAATTATAATGGAAAGTATGATTAATCTCATACAATAATGGACTCATTTCTTTGTTATTTTTTAGTTTAATTGAAATGCATTGAAATGTTTGCCCATGAAAAATATGAAATAAAATTAAACCTTCCAATTTATCATATTATTTTTTCTGAGAGCCCTCCAAAACTGATGATTTATTTTTCCAGAGTCCTTCCAGCAATCCCATACCATTGTATTGAGGACACTCCTTTTTCTGATATGCTAGCTTCTAAAGTCTCTACTGGCTCTAATATCTTTTTTTCAAAGGGCTCTCCTCAATCTCTCAGTCCCTTTCCCATGGCTGCTTCCAGGCCTGACATCCTGGGTGCTAAGATCCTGCTACTTCTTAAAATTCCCATTCTCAGCCTCTGAACATCTCCTACCCTCTATGTTGTAGCCCTTTCCAAAACTGACATTTTGACTTCTCCAGCCTCATCCAGCTCTGTATTTTAGATTCCAAACTTCCTTCAAGCTTAGATATTCTAAGTGCCCTCCCTGATCCAGTACTCTGGTTTCACTTTCCACTGCTAATGGGGACAGTCAGAGCCTGGCCTGAACTCCTACCTAGAAAAATCTGAGTTTTGAGCTCTAGGCTACCTCCAACATATCTCCTTGAAAGGCACCTGAAAGCCTAGACATTCAGTGTTCTAAAGACCATTTAATATTTGACCTTTTTGGATCTGAAGATACACTCTCCAATCATCTATAAGATTTTTTTTTTGCTTTTTGGAGTGGGGAAGGCAGGGCAATTGGGTTTAAATGACTTCCTCAAGGTCTCATGGCTTGTAAGTGTTAATTGTCTGAGCCTGGATTTTTACTCAGGACTTCCTGACTCCAGGGCTGGTGCTCTATTCACTGTGCTACCTACCTGCCCCCAACTATAAGGTTTTATAAAAAGTTAAAAACAATTTTTTTATATTGCAGGAGTTTTCCTAATATGATGATTTCACATCATGTCATGTCCCTTATGTATACCAAGAACAAAAGACCTTGTTTTTTAGGGACAAAAATACTTTGTATTCATTATCATTAATAGTAATATCAATAACAGTCTTTAACAAAGAAGGAAATACATGGAATTATATTTGTTTCAGTGTACATGTTTTGGGGTTGTTTGGGAGTCCCTTTGGCTAACTATAAATTAAGCAACACTTTTACCATACCCTGTTAGCTATGTGGTTGAGGATATATGTTTTTTTTAAAGCTTTACCACTTTTCAATATTATTTAAATTGGAATAAATAACCGACAGAGGAAAAATCTAAATTCTTCTTGTTTGTAAATTTACCTAAATTTATCACTATTGTGACTCACACTGAATAGATATGAAAAGAAATCCTTTCCATTTTTTCTATTCTAAGGTTCCTTCCGGAATAGAGGATTTATTTTCTCAGAGCCCTACCAGCTATGGCACCTGGAATTTTTTAGGATCCTCTAAATCTTCTAAATCTTTTTAGGATCCTCTAAATGTTCCTTGTTCTATGAGTTGTACTTGATCTGATATCCCCTTTCTAAATACTCCCTAAATCTCTCATTCTATTCTCCATGGCTACTCCCAGGTCTGACATTCTCTGCGCTAAAATCCTCCTGCTTCTGACAATTTCCATTTTTAGTTTCTGATCATTTATCATTCTATTTACTCTAGACTCCCCCAACTAGAAATTTAGATTCTATAGCTTCATTCAGGTCCAGCTTCATGATTAGAAATTTTCATCAAGATCAGATATTCTAGGTTCTAGGTGCCTTCCCCAATTTTTTATTTCAGCTTAATTTTCCACTTCAAATGAGGACATGCAGAAAAGCAAGATTTACCTCGTATCTAGACAGTTTGGCATTCTTTATTCATAGCCACCTTCCAAGGAACTTGCCAGATCTGATATGTTTTGTTTTAAGGCCATATCCTTTTGTGATCTATAAGGGGTTTTATTCATTTTTCACTTATTGGATTATTATTGCAATGCACATATCTCTAACTATAATAATTTCAAAACCAACATCTTCTCCCTCATGAATCCTCAGTAAGGCACCTTGGTTTTTGGCTGAACATACTCTGTATTTGTTATGATTAAAAAGTAATATCAATAGCAAATAAATCCTTGGCATTCCTAGTTTTCATTCTAAGATCCCTTCCAAATAAGCTAATTTATGTTCCCTAAGCCATTCCAGCAATGACATATAACAGTTTTTAGGACATACCAGGTCTGACTTTTCTAAGAGTGTTCTAAGGGTTCTCTTTGTTCTGATGTTCCTTCTAAATGTTCTCCTCCCTCTCTTGTTTTCTTCTTCATGGATAACCTCAAACCTGACATTCTGTGCATTTAGAGCTGTAAAAGGCTTTGGTATTATCTATTACAGCCACTTGACTTTATACATGAGATAAGAGACCCAGAGAGGTTAGGTGGAAACTTCTGGAACCTTCACCAACAGGAAAACTTGAGTCTGGTGTTAGCCTCGCAATTGAATGATAGCTGGTTGTCTTAGGGTATGCCTCTGCCTTTTGTGAACAGCATTACTTTTTGCGGTTAGGGATTTAAAATGCCCCTAAATTCTTATGGGGCTGGATAATTCTTTATGGTAAGATCTTTACATTCTTTACAATCCCTCATCAATGAGTCATTAAGTTAGCAGACAGCACCTCCCTGGGCATTTCATTTCTTTGCTTTATTCATATATGTTGTGCTCCCAAGGAGCTGGATGCATAAAGTAGTCCCCCTTCTGCTTTTTTCCCTTAACAGTAAAAAGAGTCTTACAAAAATGACAGGACTTAGCAATACTGAAACTGCTGGGAATATTTCATCTTCATCCTATCACCACTGGGAAATTAGCAAACTCATGTTGTGCTCAACCAATGTATTAATTTGACCTATAAAAATAATAAAATAATGAGTAAATTGCCCTTCTGCTCTAATTTAGAAAAAAATAGACATCTTAGTCCCAAATTGGGTAAAACGAACAAACAAACAAACAGTTATTTGTGCATCTAAACCAAATCAGCAAAAAAGTATTAAGTTTGCCCTGAAGAGAAACTTACTATAACAAAAGCCAAGGCAAACCTGATTTTCCAAATTGAGTTGTTAAGCAGAGAGATACCCAAGTAAAGGAAAGTTCTGGTGGGCCCAAGTTTCCAGAATCTCTTTACATTGTGATTCTGGGCCAGTAGATGGCAGAAGGTTTTCATCATATAGGCCACCATTTTGAAACCCTTCCCCCACCTGGGCCACAGTGGTCTCTAATTTAGAAATTCTGAAAAATTCGTTTATTTTTCTTTATTTTTTTAAACTGATAATCCAGGAGAGCATGTCCTTTGACAACTGGTGAAATATATTGCCTGTGTAGACAGTCTTCCATTTTTGGTGGCAGGAAGAAATAAAGGGCTCCAGCTCCCACTGTCATTTTCCTGGGGCTGTTTAAGGTGTGGGTGAATGTGACCCTAGCATTTACAGTGAGAATCATGGTCAAGATACCCATTTCCATAGATCCAGATATAAACAATGCACACATACTTGATGGAATCATTTGTATTTCAATGGTGAAAAAGTTTCCTTTCCACAAACCTTGACAATTTTTCACACTCAAATCCGACAGTCATTAATGTGAATATAAAGAACATGTTTAAAAATATGCTAGTTGCTATGTTTTTTTTAAATATAGAGATCAGTGGTGTTTATTGAGTGGCTCATTACAAACGAAATATATTTATGTATAAAATTTCTCTCCATGTAAACTATCCCTGTCTTGTGGTTAGAGGAACCAAAGCCCTCTCTGCACCAGATGGGGCAGTGCAGGTTTTCAATGTGGCCCCAAGCTCTCCAGGGTCATTCACCATGGCCCTAGCTGGCTGTCAGAAAGCTTTCTGGATATGAAACAAGCTTATTAGCTTGGATTCATCCCGTTGACACAGGTACCCCCACCCAGCTCCCAGGGACAGGACAAAGACACACATGTTTGCAGGCTGGTGACTCCCAGGGCCTCTGGCCACCATTTCTCTCTCTGTGGCTATTCACAGCCTCTGCCTGACCTCAGATTTGGACATGAGGACGCTGCCCAGAGCTTGGATCCCTTGGCCCATCATGATTAACTATTTTGTTTTGCCCTAGACCCTTTGAAACAGAGCCATTTCATTCTAGTCCCATCCCCACAAGAGGAATCTCTGCAGCCCCTGCCCAGTCTGTGCAAACCACTGGCCTGGGTTTGAAAGCAGCATGCTCACAGCTGAGGAGAAGACTGCAGATGGGGAGCTCTCAGAGGCCCCTCAGAGCCTGCCACCTCTGCTTCCTTGTCCCACTCTGACCAGCATTCTGAGCCTTCACCACGGTGGTCACTGCCCTCCTGGGCCAGAACTGCTTCTGGGGCTAATAGCCCACCATGAATGCTCTGGGCCTCTGGCATTGGCCCACATTCCTGGGGCTTTCCCAGGGGCAGCATCCACCCCACCAACCACAGAGCCCACCATAGCTGAGGCTTGATATTCCCCTTTGCTGTGCACTGAGATCCCACTGGGAAGGGGCTCTGAGCCTTGGCTCTCTGCTGCTGGGCCTGCTTGAGCTCCAGGACAAGTTACTACACTGGTGGCTGGCATCCTCACTGGCTACTCTGTAGGCAGCTCCAGATACCTGGCAATAAGGACTGCTGTAATTGTGGCCAAGGGCCAATCAGAAGATCCTTGAAGGAGTTCTTGAAATTAGTCATCCTAACACTGGACTTAATTAGTCCTGGGTATGGGACTGAATAGGGGGCTGGAGGCACCAGGCTCCTGGCCATCCTACAGGGGCCAGTTGGGTCTCTGCTTTACCATCTGGATGAGTAACCCAAGTACCCTCAAATCCCCTCTCAACAAGGAGGTCTCATGGCCAGAGGGCAGGAACAAGGCTTGGGGCCTTCTAGTCATGCCCTAGAGCATGTCTCCATCTATAGAAACTGGGCCACAAGGCTTAAGGCCAACTCAGAGAAAAACCCTGGCTCCTGGGGCAAGAGCAGAATCTGAGCTGGGGAAAGGTGTTGAGGGTCTTTTATCCTAACCCAGTAGGGACTAACCAAGAGGAGATCTCCCCTCTAACCTCCCAATACGATGGTTTAAACTAGTGGTTGTGGGCCTCTAACTCAAGACTTCCAGTGTGTGTGTGCTGGGTGGGGCTAGAGGAACCTCTCCCAGAGGCAGCCCTGTGAACCCTGAGACCAGGCATGGTTGAGTGGAAGTGCCCAAGGACCTCTTCCCTGATGGAAACAAGGAAAAGAGCAGACAGATGGTGGACAAGAGGGTCTGCTGGTCACTGTGTGGAGGGAGATGGCAGGACATGGCACTCCCTACTGTAAGGCTGGGTGATGGGGCCTGTCCTTTCACAACAGAAACAGCAAAGGTGCTGTGCTGACTGGCCATGATGAAGGTGATGGGTTTATCAGCTTGGGACCTAATGAATTTGGATCTCAGCTTGTAGAGTGGCAGAAGAGGGTCCCTTTGCCTGCCAGGGGCTACTCTTCTCTGTGTAGGCCCCTGGCCCACTTTGTCACACACAGATGGCTGTGGCCAACACCCCTGGGGGGAGCAGCATCAGCATCAGCATTGCTGGGGTAGGTGGGGCAGTGGGCTGGCCACTGAGGTCAGCTGTAGGTGTGGGCACAAAGCTTGGGGCCTAGGGGCTCCTTGTCCACATCCAGGGTCTGAGGGATCAGCAGTAGTAGCAGTAGTAGTGGCTTGGGTGTCGGTGAGGCCTAAGGTAAGCTGTCAGTATAGACAAAAATGATGTCCTCATTGGTGCCATTACTAGTCCTGGCTTCCTCAAAGTTGGTCACACTGGTGCTGCACATGTGTTTTGTGTAGGCCGGGTTGTTATAGAAGATGCTCTCACGGGCCCTGTTACAGCCACACAGCACAATGAAGTGGCCCTGGTAGTCTGGACCCCTGCAGAAGCACTTCTGGTGGATGGACAGGAAGCAGCAGTACTTGACAGGGCTGGAGCACAAGTCACAAAAGGGCAGAACCATGTTGACCAGAACTATGGCCACGTGCCCTTCAGCCAGGTGCTCCTGTGTAAGGATCAGTGTGATTCAAAAAGCACCTGTGGTGCTGAGGGTCACAGCCCAGTTGTGAAGCTCACAGGGAGGCTTCTCAAGAAAGTACTCTCCTGAAGAGTGGCAGCTGAAATAGCTGGCTCAGCTCCTCCTCCATTGACCAATCTCCTCCTCTACTGGTCAGTTCCCTTCTGGTGCACATGAGAATCATGCTACCTCTAGGGCTGTAGGGTATTTAAGGAGGATGGTACAATACAATAACCAGCTCTTCACACTGGCATCTTGCAAGGTATTGGTGGAGAAATGCACCATGACTGTCCAGGACACGCAGGTTTCCCTGGCTCTTCTCAGCGTCCAAGTGTCTCCTGTAGAAGGAGTGGTTCCGGTAGCCCTTGTCCACACTTAGTGTCCATGTGCCCCGGTCATGGGCCCAAAGTGGCGCATCAGGTAGGCCAGGTCGAAGGTCCAGGTGCTCTGTGTGAACTGCAGCTCCTGCAGAGCCTGCTCAATTGCCGTGTAGTCCTCCAGGAGCTTCACATACTGGAGCACCATTCTACAGCAGGCCAGCCCGCATCCCAGTGGTACAGCTGCTGCACGATGGACACCTGCAGTTGCATGAAATTGTCGGGCTGGATCCTGGCTCCCTCAGCCTCCTCCTTCATGCTGCCTGAGGGTGGATGGACCCAGGCTCAGGCTGTTGGGGGGGGGTGTTCACCATGGCCTGGGGCCGATCCACTCCTGCCTGCGGCCTTGGCCCCCACCTTGGTTCCTCAGCCCCTCTCCTGCCCAGCCACCACTGCCACTCCAGGGAATAGGTGTTTTGTTTTCATTACATTTGCTTAGCCTTGGTTTTTCTATGAACTATTTTTAAAGGTGATTATAAATAATTTTATATAACATTTTGGTTGATTATTTTCTCTGTACTGAAATTTTACACTGATGCCCTTAGATCTTATGAAAACACAATGCTCTGTAATTTTTTAAGGTTCAAATAAAGTTTGATTCTTTCCAAAAAATTCTATGACAATTTTGAATTCAGTTTCAAAAAAAAATCATTGAAATTTATGACAATTTTGCATTCTAAGGACCATTCCAGAGAAGACAATTTATGTTCTTGGAGTCCTTACATGTATGGCATATTGAAGTTTTGAGGACATTCCACTGTTGACCTTTTGTGTTCTCCCTGTAATCTGGAATGCTTTATTCTAAATGATCTCCTAAATATCTCATTCTCTTCTCCTAGGTTAATCCCAGACCTGACATTCTCTCTGCTAAATGTTTCACTCTTTCGGCAATTTCCATTCTTAGCCCATGAACATTTCCCACTCCCTCCATGCTTCCCAACAGTGATATTCCAGATGCTACAACATCATCCAGGTCTGGATTTTGGGTTAGAATTTTCCTCGAGGTCAGACAACCAGCTTCTAAGTGCCTTCTCTCATCTAAAATTCTGGCTTCACATTACCCTCCAAAATGACACATTGAAATGCAGGATTTACAGCCTAGTATGGAAATTCTGCATTTCAAGTTCTCAGTCACTTCCAACTTTTCCCCTTGAATGGTGCCTAAATGTCAGGGGTATCAATCTTTGACATGGTTGAGATTTTCCATCCTTTGGTGTTCTAAGAGATCTTCTCTCTAACATCCCTCTTTCTAAATATTCTTTAACCTCTCTCATTTTCTTCTCCATGGCTACCCTAAGTCTTGTCATTTTGTCCTGTCAATCCCATTTCTGACCATTTATCAGCCCTGGAAGAACTCCTTCTCTCACCATTTTAAAGAGTCCCAACATTGACTTTCTTAGTTCTATGTGTTTTTCCCAATCTAATAATTGGACTTCACTTTCTATTAAAAATCAGGGAATTGAGAATGAGGAATTGACCCCGAGCAAGAAAATTCTACACTCTAAGCCCTCAGCCACCTCCAGTATAGCTCCTTGAAAAACAATTGGAAACTCAAACATTCAGTGTTTTAAGCACTTTCCAAGTCTTGACCTTTTGGGTTCTAAGGCTGCTGACATCTATAAGTATTTTTAAGTTTTTAAAATTGATACCATTATTATTACAATGTACTGGAACATATCCTAATTTTGAAACGTAAGTCTTGTCCCTTTGAAGGGGCAAGGTAAGACCCTTTGTAAGGAATAAGATTATACAAACCAAGGTCCTAACTCAGTATGACCTTTCTGTTGCCTTGAGTTGTTTTGGAACAGAGACTCCTGATCACATGAGGGCTGCTCTTCTCCTGGGACACTGGCCAGGACCTTGAGATGAGATATGATTAACTGCCCAACTCCTGGAACTAGCCATTCTAAGGAAACGTGACTCTTGGGGGGGCCTTGGAAGGATTGGCCTCCCTCCCTGGCCTCACACAAGATACAATGCTTGCTAAAAAATGCCTGGCAGTATGCCTTCTTTGTTCTCAGCACTACTTCAACTGTAAGATTCAGACCCCAAATTAGCATCTCACCCGTGGAGGAGATGTCCTGCCTGGGACCCTCCCAAGTGGAACCCTGACAGCTGTACCCAGGATTCCCCAGCTTGTGGCCTTTACATTGTTATCTCTGGTTTCCTTCCCATTATCCTATATGCTAAATATTGGATTTTTTGAAGTGTTGTGTTCCATTCACATGGATTCTGAACATCCTTAATCAGCCACCCTTATCAGTCCTGATTGTACTGCACCTCATTTTTTTTTGTGGAAAAAAGACCCTCCATTCATTAGAATGAATGGGAACATCACTGGGAATATCAAAAAGTAAAGGCATGGGGTTACATTTGTTTTGGTGTACAAGTTTTTAGGGTAGTTGAGGGTTCTTGGGGGTAGTCACACAATAAATGGCGCTTTCATGATATCCTTTTGCACTGTGTTTAAAGATGTGAGATTAAAAAATCATAATATAAATTCAGTCAGAATAAAAGGCTGATCTATGCAAAATCTAAAATTACCTTGTTTTTAAAATTCATTTTCAGTTTTCAACATTGACTCCCACAAAGATTTCAAATTCCAAATTTCCTCCCCATCTCTTCCCTCCCCCCACTCCAAATCAGTGTGCATTCTGATTACCCCTTTCTCCAATCTGTCCTCCCTTCTATCACCCTGCCCCTTTCTTTTATCCACTTCCCTTCTATTTTTCTGTAGGGCAAGACCCCTTTGCCTGTATAGTTTATTTCTCAGTTGCATGTAAAAACATTTTTCAACATTCATTTTTAAAGCTCTGAGTTCCACATTCTCTCCCTTTCTCTCTCCCCACTAAAATTGTCTTGTTTGATAATCTTCAAACTGGCCAATATTTTAGCTAAAAGTACATATGAACATAAACTCTTACATTAATGGTGTTTTACATTCCAAAGACTCTTCCAGACCACGTGATTTATGTTTTCAGGACCCTCCCATGTATGGAATATGGAAATTTTGAGGACACTCTAGGTCTGATATTTTGTGTTCTAAGAGCTCTTCTTGCTCTTGTATACCTCCTTCAAAATGCTCTCCTTTTTCCATCATTCTCTTCCCCCTGGCTACTCTCAGGCCTGATAGTCTGTGTGCTAAATCCATCCTAAAACTTAAATTCAAATTTAGGTCTTTCTCATAAGAACAATCTAACATCTTTTGGTTTAATAAATGACCTACAGCAAGTGAATATTTGAGCCAACTAAGAATATATATGAAAATAAATCACTACCATTGATGACATTTTCCATTCTAAGGCCCATTAATTCTAAGGCTCATCATTTCTGTTCTCTGAGAACACCTAGCAATCAAACATGGTGACTTTCAGGAGATTCCAAGATCTGCTTTTTGGAGTCTCAGATTACTTTGTCCTCTGTTGCTCTTTCTTCAAAGTGCCCTCCTACTTCCTTCATTCTCTTGACCATGGTTAAGGCTCATTCCAGAGGAGATGAGTGATTTTCTTAGAGCCCTACCAGCTTTCACATACAGTGGTTTCTAGGACACTCCAAGCTCTGACCTTTGGTTTCCTAAGATGTCTCCTCTCTCTCTAATATCCCTCCTTCTCAAAGTTTTCTTACCTCTCTCCTCTTCTCCATGACTTCTCCAAGTCCTGTCATTTCATGTGGTCAAATCCCACTGTTTCTGACCATTTCCTTTATAACCCTGGAATAACTCCTCTGTCTATTCTAGTAAGTCCCAGCACTGACTTTCTAGCTTATGTGCTTTATCTTCTTCAGGATTCTGGGATATATATTTTATTTTTTTTAAATTTATTTTATTTATTCATTCATTCATTCACTCATTTATTTATTTATTTGTTTATTTATTTATTTGTTTATTTATTTATTTATTTAATTCTAGCTCAGATAATTTAAGTTCTATGTGTCTTCCCTGATCTAAGACTTTGGCTTCACTTTCCATTCAAAATTGGGACCTTGGGAAGGAGGAATTGACCCTGAACAAGAGAATTCTATACTTTACGCTCTCTACCACTTCAAATATTGTCCATTATAGATAAGTGGAAACCCAGATATTCAGTGTTCTAAGGACCTTCCAACTCCTGATATTTTGGGTTCTAAGGGTGCTCCTTCCTATGATCTACAAGGATTTCAAAAATGAATTTTTAAGGATTTTTAATTTTTAAAATTAATATCATGATTACTAAAATGCATGGGAGCATTACTGCAATATCCTGATTTCGAAACCTAAGTCTTGTCCCTTATCAGTCCTCATTGTATTGTACCTTTTTTTTTGTAGAAGATGACCCTCCATTCTTTAGAATGAGCAGTAATATCAAAAGCAATCTTTACTAAAAAAGGAAGAATATGGAATTGCATTTATTTGGATGTGCAGGTTTTTAGGGTTGTATAAGGTTTTTGAGGGGTAAGGGATTGGGCAAAAATAGTACTTTCATGATACCCTTTTGCATTATGTTTAAAGATGTGAGATTTTCATTTAAATATAATAGAAATTTAATCAGAATAAAAGATTAATCTCCTATGAAAAATCTAAAATTGCCTTGTTTCTTTTTCTTTCAAACTGGCCCATATTTTAGCCAAGAGTATATATGACCAAAAATCCTAGAATTAATGATATTTTCCATATCAGACCACATTATTTCTTTTCTCAGGACCCTCCCATCTTTGGTATTTGGAAGTTTTTAGAACACTCCAGGTCTGCCCTTTTATATTCTAAGAGCTCTCCTTGCTCTGACTTAGCTTCTTCCATATGATCCTACTTCTTTCCTTCTCTTCTCCATGGCTACTCTCAGGCCTGACAATCTGTAGACTAAAATCTCATTATTGTGATAAATTTCATTCTCAGACTCTGAATATCTCCTACTTTTTTCCTGTAGGCAATCAGAATAAAGTGACTTGTCCAGAGTCACATAGGTAGTAAGTGTCTGAGGCCACATTTAAACTCAGGTCCTGCTGACTCCAGGACTGGTGCTCTATCCCCTGTGCCACATGTCCCATTTCTCTATTCTAGTGTCCCTCAGTACTGACATTCCAAATTTGACAGTTTGAAAAAGTCCCAGATTCTGGAGTAGAAATGTCTATCAGTTGTGGATGTTCTAGGTTCTAAGTGACTTCCATGATCCCATATTCTGGCTTCAGTTTCCACTCCCTATTGGTACATTCAGAGGCAGGATTGAATTACTAGCTCACAAATTCTCAGCCCATGTTATCAACAACTTCCAACATTCCCCCATAAAGGGTACCTGGAAGCCTCAGTCTTTAGTGTTCTATGGCCCATCCAAGACATGACAAATTTAGTTCTAAAGTCATATCATGCTAGATTGGGTCAAGGTACAATTTTTATTTGTGATTAATTCTATTATGATTACAGTGTACATAGACCTTACAAATATGAATTCTGCCCCCTTATAGAGTCTTAAGACTTCACAAAAAGTTTTCTTCTCAAAAATTTCTTGACAGTTATTTTTATTAATAGTGATAGCGACAACGGTCTTTACAAAAGAAAAAAATGGAATTACATTTGTTTAGCTATGTAGGGGCTGTGTTTTTTTTTTTGCTTTTTGGAGGGCAGTTGGGGTTAAGTGACTTGCCCAAGGTCACATGGCTAGTTTTTGTGTCAAGTATCTAAGGCCAGATTTGAACTCTGGTCCTCCTGACTCCAGAGCCAGTGCTCTATTCACTGCACCACCTAGCTGCCCCAGGGGCTGTGGTTTTGAAGGGAGGTTGGATAGCTAAAAAATTGACAGTAATCTCATTAAATTCTTCAAAAAGTCTGATTGGGGCTAGAAGGACTTTTCAGTTTTGTTTTGTTTTAGCTTCCTTTTTTGTTTTTCTTATCCATCACTGATGCTCAATAAAAATTGTATTGGAATAAGTGAATGATCTCCTATGAAAAAAAAACTACCATATTGTTTAAATTAGTAAAAAAAATGACCAATTTTTGGGTTCACACTATATACCCATGAAAATAAATACTTATGAATTGTGAGATTTTCCATCCTGAGGCCCCTTCCCTAACACATGAATTCTGTTCTCTGAACCTCCCACCTAAAATATATCCTGTTTTCCAGGACACTGCAAGATATCTTTCCTCTCAGGTCCTCTACTCTCAGCTATGGACATTGTTAGCTCTCTCATTTTTGTTTTTATGGCAACTCCTAGGTCTAACACTGTATGTTCTCAAATCATCCTGTTTCTGAAAATGTCCATTGCAAGACCCCATACATTTCTACCTTTCTCATCTCTAAGTCCTCACAATCCCTGCCTTGCAGATTCTACATTCTCATCTAGTTAATAATCCTAAATTCCAAATTTCCTTCAAACTCATGCATTCTGTTTCCATGAGCCATCCCACATATCTTAGTTTCTCTGAGCTTTTCATTATAAATCTAGGCCTTCAGAGGCAAGACTTACCCCTAGATAAGAAATTCTGTCTTCTTAGCTCCAGGACCCCAATAATAGAGATCCTTGGAAGGTCTCAGGAAGCCCCAAGAGTCAATGTTCCAAGGAGCTGATATTTTAGATTCTAAGGTCAAACTCTCCTTGGATCCATAAGGATTTTTCTTTTTCTTTTTTATTGGAGAATTATTGCTATGCACATGAATCTTATCACATACAAAGTTTTACAACTACCCAGAGGCTCTTCTAAGTCCTTAGGATGCTACACATTATTTACTTGTAACTGCAAAATACTTTCCACATTCAGAATATATTTAAAATAAGCTCTAAATTTTAGGACATTTAGCATTTGAAGATCTGTTCTACAGCAGGTCCTGTAGGTTCTCAGAGTACTCACAGGTATGGAATATGGAAAATTGGAGGACACTCCAGTCCTGACCTTTGGTGTTCTATCCTGTATGTCTGTATCCTTTCTTCTAGAGCAGTGGTTCTCAACCTTCCTAATGCTGTGACCCTTTAATATTCATATGTGGGCGTATCTACATGTGGGTGGACCCACCTGAAGGGCGGATAGAGAAGCGGTGCCTTGGTTCCTAAGACTATTGAAAATATGTGTTTTCCTATGGTCTTAGGCAATCCCTGTGACTCTTGTGAAAGGGTCCTTTGACCCCCAAAGGGGTCACGACCCACAAGCTGAGAACTGCTGTTCTAGAGGCTCTCCTCAAGCTCTCCTCTCTCATCCATGGCTTCTCCCAGACCTGAAAGTATCTGATGTCAAATCCCATTTCTTCACGGAATTTTCCCTTTTAGTCTCTGAATATCTCTTATTCTTTCCGGACCAGTCCTTGTTTAGTTTTGAGTTTCTTTGTTTATTTTTCTTAGATACCACTGATGCCCAATAGTATTCTACTGGAATCAAGAAATGATGTACAAAATATTCACCCCTCTGCCTCATTCAGCTCAGGATTCCAGGATTGCTTAGCTCAGGATTATAGTCACAGTCCTTTCAGAATAGTATATTTCCAAATCAAGTTCAAATACTCTAGGTTCCAAGTCAAAAACCTGTTCAAGAATTCTAGCTCTGCAATCCATTCCTAATTGTTTTATTCAAAGGTGGGACGTATTTCCATGCTAGACAATACTTTCATGATATCCTTTCACACTGTGTTCAAAGATGTGAAAGTTACTTTTAATCACAATATAAATTTAGTCCAAATAAAAGACTCATCTGCAATGTAAAAATCTAAAATTGTCAGGCTTCTTAATTTCCTTCAAACTGGTCAGTGTTTTATCCGCTAGTGTGTATTATCATAAATTCTGGAATTAATGATATTTTCCTTTTTCAGGATCCTTTCAGACCACATGATTTATGTTCTCAGGACCCTTTTATATTTGGTAAATGAAAGTTTTTTAGGACACTCCAGGTCTGATCTTTTATGTTCCAAGAGGTCTCCTTACTCTGACCTAGCTTCTTCCAAGTGTCCCTACTTCTCTCCTTCTCTTGTCCTAGATTATTCTCAGGCTTGACATTCTGTAGACTATAATCCTACTGTTGTGATCTTTTGCATTTTCAGCCTTTGAACATTTCACACTTTTTCTGTTCCAGTGTCTCTCAATATTGACATTCTAAATTTCATGCCTTGAAAAATCCCCAGATTCTGGATTAGAAATGGCCATCAGTATCAGATGTTCTAGGTTCTAATGCCCTCCCTGGTCCCATATTCTGACTTCTGTTTCCACTCCCTATTGGTACATTCAGAGGCAGGATTGAATTCAGACATTCTTTATCCATGGTGTCAACAATTTCCATCATTCCCACATGAAGAGATCCTGGAAGTCTCAAGCTTTAGTGTTCTAGGGACCATCCAACACATGGCATTTTGGGTTCTAAGGCCATATTATGCTAAATTGGGTGAAGGCATTGTTTTTATTTTTATTAATTTGATTAGCATTCTAATGTACATAGCTCTTAATTATATGATGATTTCTAAAAATGTCATTTCCCTTATAACCTTCCTTATAACATGTCACATAAATTTTACTGTCAAAAATTTCTTTTTATTAACAGTAATAGAAACAACAGTCTTTATTAAAGAAAGAAATACATGGAACTGCATTTGATTAGTCATGTAAGGGTTGTGATTTTTGGAGGGGCCATTGGCTAGCCAAAAATTTGGCAGCAATCTCATTAAATTCTTTGGAAAGTCTTGCTGAAGATAGAAGGGCTTTTTGGTTTGCTTTGGTTTCAGTTTCTCTATTTGTTTTTCTCATCCATCACAGATGCCTGATAAAAATTAGATTGGAATGAGTGAATGATCTACAAAAAATCTTTTTATATTTTAAATTGGTAAAAAAATGGCCAATATTTGTGACCATACAGTATATATGTATATGTGTGTGTGTCTATATATGTATATATGTATATATATTTGGGACCATACAGTATATATGTATATGTGTATCTATCTATGTATATATGTATATGTTTATATGAAAATAAATCCTTGTGTGTTGTGAGATTTTCCACTCTGAAGCCCCCTCCCCAGTAACTGATTTTTGTTCTCTGAACTCTCCCACCTGTAGCAGGTCCTGTTGTCCAGGACACTGGCAGATCTGACCTTTTCTGCCCTAATGGCTCTCTTTGCTCTAAGGTCACCTCTTATATGGGCACTACTAACTCCCTCATTTTCATCTCCATGGCAACTCCCAGGTCTGTAACTCTGTGTGATTTGAGCACAAATCCTCCTGTTATTGAAAATATCCATTTGTAGCCTCCATACATCTCCCCTTTTCTCATCTCTAGGCCCTCACAATTCTAGCCTTGCAGATTCTATAGTTTCATCCAGCTAATAATCCTGAATTCCAAATTTCCTTCAAATTTGTATTTTCTATGTTAGATGGTTTGTTCCATTTTTCATATACTCTCTCAGCTTCTAAGTCAAAATCTGCACTTTCAGAGGCTGGACATCAGTTCCTGAGCTAGGAAATTCTGTATTCCAAAGCTCCAGGGAACCTCTAACATATATTTTTGTAAGGTCTGGGGAAGTCCTGAGATTCAGTGTTTCAAAGAGTTACAAATAGCTGATATTTGGGATTCTAAAGCAGTTCCTTCATGTGATTCACAAGTATTTTTCTTTTTGGATCATTATTTCACCACACAATCTCACCACATCCACAATTTCAAAACTAATCACTACCTGTTCTAATTCCTTCACATGCTACACGTTATTTAAGTGCAACTGCAAAATATTAATGCCCACTCAAAATGTATTTAAAGTAATCCTTGAAATTAATGACATTTTGCACATGAAGGACTATTCCACAGGAAATCATGTAGTTTTTCAGATAACTTGCAGCTATGGCATATGAAAAACTGGAGGACATTACATTCTTGGTTGCGTTTTCTTCTGGACCATATATCCCTTCTTCTAGGCATAGGTTTCCAAAGTGGGTGATACCACCACCTAGAGGTTGCTGAGATGATTCAGAGGGGCAGTAGTAGCCTTGGTGCAATTAGGGGGTGATAAATAAAAATAAAGGGCAGTGAGAAGAGGAAAAGATTTTGAAAAAAAAACCCGCTTGTACGTGTTTTATCTGTTGTGTAAAGTTATAGTGATTACATTATTTTCCAAATAAGCACACAAGGTCTTAACAAGCAAGTGGTGGCAGAAGAGTGTGTCATGTGTTGTTGGGAAGTCTAGCATGCGTAGGCAGGAACATGTACATGTAATGACTTATTTACAATATGATACTGTATGGTTACATGACACAATAGTGCATCATCAAAATGTCAATTCAGGAAAAAAAACCCATAAATTTATTAAATTTAAGATGTATTATTTAAAAAAAAGTTACATATTTTTTGAAATTATGCAAATTTAAAAAAAACCTGTAAAAGGTTTAAAGAAAGATTTCTGGGGCGGGCAGGGGTGGGCACTAAGTAATTTTTTTGAAAAGTGGCTGGTAAGCCAAAAAAGTTTGGGAACCTCTCTGTACTTAATCTTTGATTCTTTTCTCCATGGACCCTCCAAGACTGAGACTCTCTGTTCTAAAATCCCATTTCTTCAGACAGTTTACCTCATCAGCCTTTGAATACCTCCTACTCTATATATTCTAGTCCTTCACCAAATTGACATTCCTGTTTCTCTAGCCTCATCCTCTTCAGAATTTTACCATTGTATATTTCATGATTATATTCAGGATACATTCAGGATTGTATAGTTCCATCCAACTCAGGCATTCCAGGTTCCTAGTAAAAGATCTGTTCAAAAATTCTGGCTTCACTATCCATTCCTTATTGTTTTATTCAGAGGGATTTAATTCCATGCTTAGAAATTCTGTATGAAGCTCTAGCCTATGACAAGCTTGCCCACTTACATACTACCAGGAAGTCTAGATATTCAGTTTAATAAGGACCTTCTCAAATGAACACCTGCTAATGTCTCTAAGATTTTCTGTGATTTTTCTGTCTCAGTTAGTTTTATTCTTTTATTTTACCAATGTACTTAAGTCTTAAATATATATACTGATTTCCAAACATAACTTGTCTCCTTCAGTCTTAACTATATAACTTTATTTTTAATGGCCTAAAAATACGGAATACCCCTTATCACTAATACTATTATCCATACTTATCTTTATCAGTGAAGAAATTTCAGAGGATTACACTGGTTTTATTGTACAGACTTTTGGGATTTGAGGGGTATTTTGTGGCAATACAATAGTATTTTCATCACATCTTTAAGGTTCTGTGGTTAAGGATGTGAGGTTTTTTTTCTTCTTCTCCATCACCAATGCATACTAAAATTCGAATTATAATGGATATCACATAAGAAAAATCTGGGGGGCAGGGCCAAGATGGCAGCATAGAAGCAGCAAGGTTACACACCTCAAATATCCATAAAATATGACTCTAAACAAATTTTAGGGCTCCAAAACTCACACAAAAATACAGAAAAACCCATCTCCCACTGAAGGCAGCTCGGCACAAAGGGCTCATCACAGCGCTGGGAGCTGAAACCAGCCCAGCCTGAAACCATGGCTTGGCCCTGGGGGAGGTCAGGAGGAGCTACAGCTGGAGCATTCAGGAGAGTGGATCAGCGGCAGCTGTGGCAGTTTCCAGAATTATCAAGCCATAAGAAACAAGGAGTAAGTGAAAGCTCAGTGGAATTCAGCTAAATCTGGGGGAGAAAAGCAGTCTGGCCAGATTGCCTCAAGGGCAAGGAAGCAGCAGAAGCAGCGGCCCTGCAGTGGCTTCCACATGACTGCTTCAGAGTTCCCGGCCTGCAGACTACAGGGGGGCCAAGCTGTCATTCAGAGGCTAAGTACTCTTGTGTTGAGCGGCCTGGAACTGGATTGTGGTCTTGGGTGGTGGTCCTGGGGTGCGTTTTTCAGTGAGCCAAAGCTGGTGGGGGATGCAGCAGCCCCTGAATAGCTTGGGCAGCTGTGAAAACCCCAGCAATTTGGGACAGAGCTTTCCCCCCTAGAAGCAGAGTTCCATAGAGCTAAAAAGTCAAGTAATTCACTGGCAACATGAGCAGGCAAAGGAAGCAAACTAAGAACAGCAAAAAACCTCTAGAATCATTTTTTGGGGACAAAAAGGATCAAAGCATGGAATGGGAAGAAGACAACACAGTCAGAACTCCCACACCAAAAGCCTCCAAGAAACATGAAGACTGCCTAAAAGCCATAGATCAGCTTACGAAGGATTATGAAAACCAAATAAGAGAAGTGGAGGAAAAATTGGGAAGAGAAATGAGAATTCCAGAAAATCATGAAAAGAGAGTCAACAACCTGACTGAAGAAAATAACACCTTAAAAATAGATTAACTCAAATGTCAAAAGAGGACCAAATAGCCAATGAGGAAAAGAATGCCTTAAAAAGTCAAATTTGCCAGATGGAAAAAGAATCTCAAAAGCTCACTGAGGACAATAATTCCTTCAGAAATAGAGTGGACTGAATGGAAGCAAATGACTTTATGAGAAATCAAGATACTATTAGACAGATCCAAACAAATGAAAAAATAGAAGGCAATGTGAAATATCTCCTTGAAAAAACCACTGACCTGGAAACTAGATCCAGGAGAGACAGTTAAAAATTATTGGGCTACCTGAAAGCCATAATCAAAAAAAGAGCTTGGAAAGTATCCTTCAAGAAATTCTCAAGGAAAATTGCCCTGTTATTTTAGAACCACAGGGCAAAATAGAACTTGAAAGAATTCACTGTTCACCTCTTGAAAAAGATCCCAAAAAGAAAACCCCTAGGAATGTTATAGCCAGGTTCCAGAGTCTCCAGATCAAGGAGAAAATATTACAGGCTGCCAAGAGGAAGCAATTTGAATACTGTGAAAACACAATCAGGATAACCCTGGATCTAGCAGCTTCTATATTAAGGGATAAAAGGGCCTGGAATATGATATTCCGGAGATCAGGGGAGCTAGGATTAAAACCAAGAATCACCTACCCAGCAAAATTGAGTATAATGTTCCAGGGGAAAATATGGTCATTCAGTGAGGTGGAGGACTTTCAAACATTCTTGCTGAAAAAAATCAGAACTGAAAAGAAAATGTGACACTCAAATACAAGAAGCATGAGAAGGTAAACATGGAAAAGAAATCATAAGAAACTTATCAAAGTAGAACTATTTA
>CM053602.1:52795431-52845234 GCA_028646575.1 Pseudocheirus occidentalis
GGAAGGAGAGAAAAATCTGAAACTCAAGTGATTCTGGAACTGAATCTTGTAACCTAAAAGTAGACAAATAAGTCAATAAAATTAAAAAAAAATAATTTGTCTTGCTCTTCCTTTTCAATACCCACTCCATATAAATCTTGACTATTTGCGTGATTTTCCACTCTAGGGACAGTTCCCTACCAGATGATGTCTATTCTCTGAACCCGCCTACTCCTCCTCCCCCATAGTATACAGGAGTTTGGAGTTCACTGAAATACCTGACCTTTGCTACTATAAGGGCTCTCTTTGCTCTGAGGTCCTCTCTTCCGTGGGCACTGCTATCTCTCTCATTTTTATCTGCATGGCAACAGCCAGACCTGATACTCTGTGTATGCTCAAATCCTATTTCTTAAAATGCCTATTCCCAGACACACACACACACACACAGTTCTTCCCCTCCCTTTTCTCTAGGCCTTCACAAATCTGGCTTGGCCAGATTCCATGGTTTCATCTAGCTCGTGATCCTGAATTCCAAATTTCCTTCAAGCTCATACATTTTATATTCTATGAGACATCTCCTATAATGTATTTTCACTCAGTGTTTTATTCAAAATCTTGATGTTCAGAGTCAAGACTTATGCCCTAGCTAGAAAATCTGGTTTGCTAAGAAGAGCGTCCCTCCAACACATCTCCTAGAAAGATCCTGGGAAGCTCTGATTGTTAGGTTGTTCCAAGAGGCTCTTGAGAGCTGACATTTTGGATAAAGGGGCCATACTCTCATATGAACCATGAGGGATTATCTTTTTTGTTTTCTTAATTGGATCATTGTTGCAATCCACATCAATCTTACCACATACCAATTTTTAAAACTAACCAGTGTCTCTATTTTTTCCCTAGCATGCAGCACATTATTTACCTAAATATAGACGATGTTTGCCTAATGAGCAGACATTTAGAGTCATCCTTGAAATTTAAAACATTTTACAGTTTCAGGCCCATTCCACAGCAAATAATGGAGGTTCTCAGAGCCTCACACGGCCTAGGGAAAGTTGAATTATGCTCCAGTCCTGACTTTTTGTGTTCTCTCCTAGATCAGATATCCCTTGTTTTAAAGGCTCTCCTCAACCTCTCGTTCTCTCAGACTGATCTCAGACTGTTTAAAACCTGATTTGTTCAGACTATTTCCCTCATCAGCCTATGAACATCCCCTAGTCTCTCTCTTCTGGTCCTTCCCCTAACTGACAGTCCTGTTTCTACGCTTATCCCTCTCAAGATTCTTGAATTATATATTTCAGGATTCTTTTCAAAATTATCTATTTCCCTCTAGCTCAGATAGTGAAGATTTGAAATCAAAGCCTGGTTCAAGAATTTGGTTTTCACAATCCATTTCTAATTGTTTCATGCTGGGAAATTCTGTATTCCAAGTTCCTGCCTACAACCCACTTGCTCACTGTAGTGGTATTTTGAAGTCGGTGCATTCACTTTTCTAATTACCTTTAAAGATATGAGATTCTCATGTTTAAAGGAATAGTCCTAGAATCTATAAGTTATTTATGTTTTTTGTTGCGTAGGTTAATTTTATCCTCTCGTTTTACCAAAGTGTTTGTCTTACATACAAACGTATTTCAAAACTTAAGTTGTCTCACATTAAAAGTCCATTTTTAATGTCAGAAGAAATAATGAATATCCATTATCGGTAACACTACTATAAATATAGTTGGTTGGTTGTTGTCCTTTCTTGACAAGAACCAAAATGACATCACAATGCTAGAGTCAAGTTTCATAGCTTTTGACTACGGCTGATCAGACTAATATGAGCTCAGAAGGCTCTACCACAGGTCAGGATTAACAGTCTGTATGAACATTTGGGGTGATTCTCTAAATTTGTGCATCCTATCTTTCTTTTGAGCTGTTTAAGTTCTGCTTTGCTCATAGAGCACAGCACCTTTTCTGATGTGGGCACACCATGCTCAGTGGTCTTGTGCCAGTCACACAGTTCCAAAGTTCTTAAGAGAGACCTTAAGAGTATCCTGTATTGCTTCTTCTGGCCACTATGTGAACGTTTGCCCTGTGTGAGTTCTCCATAATATAGTCTTTTTGGCAAGCGTACATTTTGCATTTGAACAACATGGCCAGCCCGTCTAAATTCTGCTCTCTGAAGCAGAGTTTGAATGCTTCACTGTTTAGTTTGAATAAGGACCTCAGTGTGCGGTACCTTATCCTGCCAGGTGATCTTTAGAATCTTCCTAAGTCAATGCCTAAGTCAAATAGAAGCTATTCGGTTTCCTGGCATGGCGATGGTAGACTGTCCAAGTTTCACAGGGCATATATAAGAGCTTTGTAGACCTTCAGTTCAGTCATTCTAATACCTCTTCTCTCCCATGCTTTCCTTAGGAGCCTCCCAAACACTGACCTAGCCCTGGTGATGCATGTGTCAACTTCAATATCAACATGAACATCCATGGAAAATACACTGCCAAGGTAAGCAAACTTATCCACGTATGTGTGGTATGGTGGTGGCTGACAGAATACATGTGTTTTCTGGGTGTTAATTTTTAGGCCCAAATTAGCACAAGCAGCAGAGAATCAATCCCTACTTTGTGGCATCTCAGGTTCAGAGGCTGGATCGAGTGCATAATCATCTGCTCTGCAAACTGAAAATTGTGTACCAACACTTTTGCCACTTCAGTTTTAGCTTTGGCTTTGGTCTTTGCCCTAAAATAAGGATTTACTGTCAGTGCAGTACCTGACCTTCTTGCTGTGTTCATTCTCATTGAAAACATTTGACAATGTGGCTGGAAACATACTAACAAGCATGGGAGCAAGCACACAGCCTTGTTTCATTTCACTTTTGACTGGGAAGGCATGAGAGCATTGTCCATTATCTGGAACCTGGGTGAGCATGCCTTCATGTAATTGAAATACAATGCTGATGAACTTCTCTGGGCAACCAAATTTTGACATTATTTTCCACAAGCCCTCATGACTGACAATGTCAAAGACCTTGGTCAGATCTATAAATGTTGTGTACAGACGTCTGTTCTGCTCCTGGCATTTCTCTTGGAGTTGTCAGGCAGCAAACACCATATCGATCATTCTGCTGCCCTTTCTGAAGCCACACTGGCTCTCAGGTAGATGACCATCGTTCAGGTGAAAAATCAGCCTATTAAGGATGGCCCTAGCAAGAATCTTATCAGTGGTTACTAAGAGAGAGACACCCACCCCTGTGATTGTCATAGGACAATCTATCCTTTGCCTTTATAGAGATGGACAATGGAGGTATCCTTGAACTCCTGGGGGACAACCTCCTCTTGCCATATAACCTGGAAAATTTCAGTCAGCTTTTGTATGAGCAATGGAGCCCTTACCTTGTAAATCTCAGCTGGGATAGAATCAGCACTAGATGCTTTGCCACATGAAAGAAGCTTATTAACATTCAAAACCTCTTTTTTAGTTGGAACTTCAGCTAGGGAGGGACTGACTTCAACCTGAGATAAACTGTCAGTAGTCTCAGGATTCATTGATACTGGTCTGTTAAGAACACTATGGAAGTGTTCAACTCATCTTCCTGTTATCACAGCCTTATCACTAATCAATGTGGCTCTGTCAGCACTGAGTAGCTGAGATGCACCATAGGTCTTTGGCCCATAAATAGCTTTTAGGGCATCATGAAAGCACTTCGGATTGTTACTATCAGCATGAAACTGAATTTCATTTGACTTCTTACTGGGTCACAAATCCTGCCTCTCTCTAAGTTTGCTTATACTGTACTTTTAAAAATTAATTAATTAATTTACTTTTAGTTTACAACATTCAGTTCCACAATCCCTTGAGTTTCAAATTTTCTCCCCTTCCTCTCCTTCACCCCACCATAGTCATGGCGGCATGCAATCAAATATAGGATCTACAAATACCTTCACATTAAACATTAGTCAGGTTGTAAAGAAGGATTATAACCAATGGAAGGAAAAATGGGAAAGAAGAAACAAAGAAAAACGAAAAAAAGAAAGAGAGCAAGTAGTTTGCTTCAATCTGCATTCAAACTCTGTAATTGTTTCTCTGGATATGGATATATCTCTTTCCATCATGAGTCTTTTGGAGTTGTCTTATAGTGTTGCATTGCTGAGAGGAGCCCAGTCTATCAAAGTTAGTCATCACACATATGTTGTGTCTATTATTGTGTACAAATTTCTCCTGGTTCTGCTCTTCTCACACAACATCAGTTTATATGAGTATCTCCAGGTTATTATGAAGTCTGTCTGCTCCTCATTTCTTACAGCACAATAGTATTCCATTACATTTATATACCACAACTTGTTCAACCATTCCACAATTGATGGGCATCCCCTTGATTTCCAATTCTTTGCTACCACAAAAAGAGCTACTATAAATATTTTTGTATATACGGGTCCTCTTCCCACTTGTAAGATCTCTTTGGGATACAATACTAGAAGTGGTATTGCTGGGTCAAGGGGTATACACTTATTTATAGCCCTTTGGGCATACCTCCAGATTGTTCTCCAGAATGGTTCGATCAGTTCACAACTCCATCAACAATGCATTAGTGTTTCAATTTTTCCACATCCTCTCCAGCATTTAGCTTTCCTGTTTTGTCATCTTAGCCAATCTGACTGGTGAGTTGTGGTACCTCAGAGTTGTTTTGATTTGCATTTCTCTAATCAATAGTGATTTAGGGCATTTTTTCATATGCTTATAGATATCTTTAATTTCTTCCTCTGACAACTGCTTTTTCATATCCTTTGACCATTTATCAGTTGGGGAATGACTTGTATTCTTATAGATTTGCCTCAATTCTCTGTATGTTTTAGAAATGAGACCTTTATCAGAGACAATGGTTGTAAAAATTCTTTCCCAATTTTCCACTTCCCTCTAAATCAGTGGTTCTCAACTTGTGGGTCATGACCCCTTTGGGGGTCAAGAGACCCTTTCATAGGGGTCACAGAATACAATAGAATAGAAAACACATATTTCTCGTAGTCTTAGGAACCAAGACACCATGCTCCTCTATCCATCTCCAGGTGGGTCCACCCATATGCAGACACACCCACATACAAGTATTGAAGGGTTATGGCATTAGGAAGGTTGAAAACCGCTGCTCTAAACCTTGGTGAGGGTGGCTTTATTTGTACAGAAACTTTTTGTTTTACTGTAATCAAAATTATTGATTCTGCATTTTATAATGCTCTTAACCCTTGTTTGATCATAAAATCTTCCCTTCTCCACAAATCTGATAGGTAAACTCTTCCTTGCTTTTCCCAGACTGCTTACAGTATCAGCCTTTATACCTAGATCATGCACCCATTTCAACTTGATTTTGGTATATGATGTAAGATACTGATCTATGCCCAGTTTCTGCCATACTATATTCCAGTTTTAGTATTTAAGTGGAGATTTTTAATTTGTACTTTTACAAGCTTTTTCAGTTACATACCCAATTTATTGACCTCTGTTGGGTCTCTTGTTGGTAATGGGTTGAACCGGTCCTCAGCTAACAGGAGTGCACGTGATCACTTGGGGGCAGAATGCGAAGGCTGCACCTATTTGCAATAAGCAGGATTATCTCTCCACCTTCGGGGTGATGCACGATTGGCTCGCTGTGGCGAGGGCATGGCCAGGGGAGGGGCCCTAGGGGGCCCTGGAGAAAGGACTTAAATACAGGCTACCCAGAGGCAGAGAGAGTTCCAGCCATGCCAGGCTTAGAGAATGTAGCTAGAAGCAAGTCCTGTGTCCTGAGTTTTCTGTGCAGCTGTTTCTCCCGGAGTGAGTGGGAGCCGGGGACACCCGAAGCCTGTTGAGGAAGGGTATAGGGGAGACCTATACATCCTGACCCAAAAACCGTAGCAGACCTCCATTTTCTCTATTTTATTTATGTATGCATTCTCTTCATCCCACACATTTTAGTATGTTGTCCCATTATTGTCATTCTCTTGAATAAAGTTATTTATTGTTTCTATAATTTCTTGTTTGACCCACTCATTCTTTAGGATTAAGTTATTTAGTTTCCAATTATATTTTTAGTCTATCCTCCCATGGCCCTTTATGACATATAATTTTATTGCATATGAGAATATATTGCATTTAATATTTCTGCATTTCTGCACTGAATTGTGAGGTTTTTAATGGCCTAGTACATGGTCAATTTTTGTGTATGTGCCATGTACCACTGAGAAGAAGGTATATTCCTTTTTATCCCTATTCAATTTTCTCCAGAGGTCTACCATATCTACCCTCTTGAAAATTCTATTTGCCTCTTTAACTTCTTTCTTGTTTATTTTGAGGTTAGATTCACCAAGTTCAGAGAGGGGAAAACTGAGGTTCCCCCACTAGTATAGTTTTGCTATCTATTTCTTCCTCTAATTCCCTTAACTTCTGCTCTAGAAATTGGGATGTCATACCACTCGGTGCATATATGTTAAGTAATTTTATTGCTTCATTCTCAATGATGCATTTTAGCAGGAAATACTTTCCTTCCTTATCTTTTTAAATTAGATCTATTTTTGCTTTTGTGTTATCTGAGATAAGGATTGCTACCCCTGCTTTTTTTTTTACTTTAGCTGAAGCATAATATATTCCACTCCAGCCTTTTACCTTTACCCTGTGTGTATCCCCTTATTTCAAATGTATTTATGATTTTTAAGCCATTCTGCTATCCACCTCTGTTTTTTGGGAGAGTTCATCCAATTCACATTCACAGTTATACTATCTGTGTCTTTCCCTCCATACTATTCCCTCCCCTGTTTGTGGTTTTTTTCTCCCTTCTCCCTTCCCCTCCTTAAGAGTCTTCCCTTTGCCCACTACATCCCTCAGTATTCCATCCCTATGTGGGGCAGCTAGGTGGCGCAGTGAATAGATCACTGGCCCTGGAGTCAGGAGGACCTGAGTTCAAATCTGGCCTCAGACACTTGACCCACTAACTAGCCGTGTGTGACTTTGGGCAAGTCACTTAACCCCAACTGCCCTCCAAAAAGCAAAAAAAAAAAAGTATTCCCTCCCTATGCATCTCCCTGCCTTTACCTACCGTTCCCCCTTACTACTATTTCCCTCTTTCCTAACCCCCCGTTTTCCCCTTTGCCCCTCTTACTGCCTGTAGGGCACAATACATATTTATACTGAATGAAGTATGTTATTCCCTCCTTGAACCTGAACCAATGAGAGAAAATTTGATACAATGCTCCTCTCCTTCCCTCCTTTACTATAATGAGTTTTTGTGTCTTCACATTAGAATCCTAAACTTAACTGATTATGTTGATCCCTCCTTGAACTAGAACCAATGAGAATAAAGTTCATATGATGTTCATCCCCATCCCTCCTTTCCCTCTACTATAGTATGTTTTTATGCCTCTTTGTGTGGCATAATTTACCATTTTCTGCCTCCTCCTTTCCTTTTCTCCTGTTACAATCCCTTTATACCCCTTAATAAAATTTTTTATCATCACATTAGTTCATTTATACCCACACCCTCTATCTATGTGTATTCCTTTTGAATGTCACAGTAATTATATAAATCTCAATATCGATAGGTATCAGCTTCCCATATAGAGATGTAAACACTCTGTTCTTATTTAATCACAAATTATGTGTGTGCATGCACGTGTGTGTGTGCGTGTTCCTTGTTTACCTTTTTATGTCTCTCTTGAGTCTTGTATTTGGAGATCAAATCTTCCATTGAGTTCTGATGTTTTCATAAGGAAAATATGGAGTTCCCTTATTTCATTGAATGCTCATCTCCTTGCCTGAAAGATTATACTCAGTTTTGCTAGATAGTTGATCCTTGGTTGCAATCCAAGCTCTTTTGCCTTATGAACTATCATATTCCAGTCCCTCCAATCTTTTTAATGTAGAAGCTTCTAGGTCCTGTGTGATCTTAACTGTTGTTCCGTGATATTTAAATTGTTTCTTTGTGGCTGCTTGCAGTATTTTCTCCTTGACCTTATAATTAGGGAATTTGGCTACAATAATTCTTGGAGTTTTCAATTTGGGATCTCTTTCAGGAAGAATCTGGTGAATTCTTTTGATAACTATTTTGCCCTCTGATTCTAGGATCTCAGGGCGTTTTTCTTTGACAATCTCTTGGAGGATGTTGCCCAGACTGATTTTTTATCATAGCTATCTGGTAGACTAATAATTCTTAGGTTATGTCTCCTGGATCTGTTCTCCAGGTCAGTTGTTTTTCCAATGGGATATTTTCCACTTCTAATTTTTTAATCTTTTGGTTTAGTTTGACTTATTCTTGAGGCATCATAGAGTCCTTAGCTTCAATTTGACTGATTCTGACTTTTAGTGAATTATTTTCCTTGGTTAGTTTTTGAAGCTCATTTTTTGGAGGTATTTTCTCCAGTTAGATTTTGAACCTCCTGTCCCGGTTCAGAAATTTTATTTTTTAAGGATTTGTTTACTTCAATGAGCTTTTTTCCCATTCTGTCCGAGGTAATTTTAAAAGAATTGATCAGTTTATCTTCTACCTCTCTAATTTGGCTTTTAAAATCTTTCTTGAGCACTTCCAAGAATGCTTTCTGGGATGGAGACCAGTTCATATTTCCTTCTGTGGTCTCAGGTGTGTTCAATGTTGTTCTCTGAATTTGGTTCTTCTAGCTCACAATAATAGGATTTAATTATTTATCCTTTTGTTTTTCCAGATAGTTTCCTGCCCATTGTGATTGCCTATTTCCTGGCTTTTAAAGTGCATTTCTACTTCTGGGGTACAGAGGGCTTTGACCCACAATTCTAGGGGCCTGGTTATTGACTTTGTGTGCTATAACCTCTGGGTGTCTAGTGTGAGGCCAAGGCCAGGACTTTCAGTGTTTCCTCTGGGTTACCCTGAGGCTCACAGAGTAAGGTGTGTGTGTGAGGTCTGGCCACTTCAGCCTCTGTGTCCCTGGGCTAGAGCTAAGGCAGGCCCCATAGCTGGCAGCTGCAGATTTCCCTTATTGTTCCAAGGCATACCTGGGCTTCTGGTGTTAGTGCTTGCTGGCTCCACCCCCTCCTTGGTTTCAAGATCTCCCTCTGGTCAGCTGAGATGGGTCTTATTGGGACACCTCCCATCCTTCACTTCAGACTAGGCTCAGCCTCAGTCATACCCTTCCTCTAGGACTCCCAAGCCTGCTACTGATTCCATTGTTTTGGGATTTTACATTGGATGGAGCAATAAACTCTGGGTTTTCAGGGTCAGGGAGGGGGATTAGAGCAGTTAGGGTTTGCTCTGCCATCTTGGCTCCCAGAAGTTCAGGTAGGTGATCTTTAAACATCCAGGCTATGGGCTTATATCCCCAGGAGAAGCTGCAGGTGCTGCTGCGGACCCTGCACTTTCTCTTACCCAGTTCCCACTGAACCTCCATCTCGTGGTGAGATGTCTGTGAATCGCCTTTGTGGTTGGTGAATCTGCTAGCTGGGGTCCATTCTCATTCTGCTGTGGTCTGCTCTCAGGTCTACATTGGTGCAGCCCCATGTTCTCCACATACTCCCCTGCCCAGTCCTACATGGACACTTTCTTGGACTGAAGACTTGTGCATTCCTGGACTGGGAATCCACTACACTCTGTCTCCCAGTGGATTCTGTCACTCTAACATCCATTCAGATTCACTTTTTAGAGGTTGTTGATAGAATTCATGGAGGAGTTAAGGTGAGTTCCTGTATTCACTTCACCATCTTGGCATGGCTCCCTGCACTTTACTTTTAATGGAATTAAATGCTGCCTTCTTAGAGATGGATCTAAGCAAGATCTAAGCAGGATGGATATATCCTGCTGGTAAACTCTATGTAGTTCTCATTTTTCATTTATCAGCTTATGAATTTCCCCATAATTTTCATCAACTCATTCTTGGTATTTGTGACTTTTCTGACCCAGATGAGCAAATTCAGTGCTATACACCAAATCTCTCTGAAAGATTCCCACTCCTTTTCTGTTCTATTGTTGCCAACTGTGTGTTGATTCAACTTTCCCTCCAAGTCAGCAACAAACTATTCCTATGCCAAGAAAAACTCTAATTTATTTAATTCTTATGGTAGTCATTTTACCTTGGGGATACTTTGGATGAATGTTAATATTTAGCTTAGAGAGGATTAGTCCATAATTCTGTCCAAACATTGCCTTCATCACTCTCATGTCTTGTCTGTCTCTTCTCCTTATAATCACAGTCTGTTAAATGTCAATGCTTGCTGCAAGGGTGCATCCACAAAGCTCTATTGCGTTTAGATAAATGGAAGACAGTGTTGGTAATGAGAAGGTCATGAGATGCACAAGTCTTCAGTAGTAAGCAGCCATTACTGTTGCTGTTTCCAACTCCTTCCTAGGACTCTCTGCCAAGTCTGGTAGTTTGAGCCTACTCTAGCAGCAGGGGTTTTAGGGTGTGTTCAGGGAAGACTAGTACCTCTGGTGTGAGTGCTTTCCACCTTTGGTGACCAACTGTTCCACCTACAAGAAACTGTAACTTGCACAGAAGCCACAACATGGTAAATGGTAGGTGGGCTAAACTAGATTGAGGGTAACCAAGGGGTCTCAAACACATTGGTGAGTTGGGGTGTGTCTGTCCAAAGCATGTGAAGACTTCCCCTGGTGGAATGGGCAGATGAGAACAGTATGTTAGAACAGCCATGAAGGCGACTGAAGCAGGCACAGTGGAGTGCTTAGAGCTTGGTTAGACATTGAAGACACCAAGGGTATTCACTACATCTCAGACCATCACCAGTCATCTTGACTCTGACCTGCCACTGGACTGTGATGACTCTGGAGAAGAGAGTGAAGCTGACAACTTTGTGCAACCCTACCTCACTGAAATCCAATTTACACCTAAATCGAAAGACTCACCCATACCATTTTACTTATCTCAAAGTCTTTGGTGACAGGCAGGTGATGAAGCAGCAGGAGTGGATACACTGGGAACTATATTCACAACTCACACCACAGGTGGCCCACTTCTCACTTGGAAGCAGCAGTGGGATTCAGCAGCTCCCTGGGTGTCTGAACACCCTTTAAAGGATTGCACTGCTCACCTCCTGGTGTGATGAAGGGGCTAGAAAAGATGCCTTAAAAACTGTCTGCTTACCCAACCCTGCCCTGATTATATACTGTGGCAGGCGGGGAATCCCACTCTGTGGTCAAAACACAAAAAAAGTATAAGAACACCTGCAAAGATGATTTCACTCACTATTGGCACATGGAATGTACACACACTTATAGACCACACGAAATCCAGTAGACTTGTAAGACGAGTGGCTTTTGTTGTGAGAGAACTCAGCAAGTATCACATCCCAAGAGTATCCCTGAGTGAAACAAGTCTGGAAAACACAGGCCAGTTTACTGAAGTCAGTGCTGGATACATGTTTTTTTCTAAAGTGACCAAAGTGAAGCGAAGTGCTGTGAAGCTGGTGTAGGTCTGGTAATCAAAACTAATCTAGTCAACAAGCTTGTGTGCCTACCAAAATGAGTGAAAGACAGGTTCTTGACAATACAACTGGCACTAACAGGAAAACGTCACAGCACCATCATCAGTGTCTATGTTCCCACCACGATGAACCCTGCTGAGATCATAGAAATATTTTATGAAGACCTGGAGACCCTTATCATCAATGTGCCATAAATAAATATAAATATCATTCTCAATAAAGGCATTGCAGAGGATTGCATTATTGTTTTCATACAGATATTTGTGGTTTGTGTGGTTTTTTTGGAGTGGTTATAAAATAAATAGTTTTCATCTTACTTTTAAGGCTCAGCGGTTAAGAATGTCAGATTTTTATTTTTTGTATTGCCAGTACATCCTTAGAATGAAACTTCAATTGATATTTGATCTCATCAGAATAGGCTACCTTGTTCTTAGTTTTTTAATTACCTACATATAAAAAATCAATATCTGGGCCAACTAAGACTCTATCTGAGAATACATCTTTGCCATTTACAACATGTTCCATTTGAAGGCCCATGATTGAGAGCCGATCATTCCTGTTCTCAGAGAATGCCTACTGATCAAACATGGCCATTTTCAGGACATTCTGAGATCCATCCTTTGGAGTCTCTTGGCACTCTCTGCTGTAATATCCCTTATTCTAAGTGCTCCCCTACCTCATCCATCAGGGCTATACAATACTATGTGGTAAAACCTCTTCTTTCTGAAAATTTTCATTCTTAGCCCCTGAACATCTCTCTCTTTTCCTCATCTATTCTCTCCCAATATTGACTTTATGGAGTCTACAGCCAAATAAGGCTCAGGCTTCTGGATTCAAATTTTCCATCAAACTCACACAGTCTGGGTTCCAGTGCCCTCTGGGATCACATATTCAGGCTTCACTGTCCCCACTAGTAAATTCAGAGGCTGGACTTAACTTTTAGGTTGGATATTCTGTGTCTTTTATCTGCTCACAAGATTCCTATGCAAAAGGATCTGAGAAGCCTAAACTTCAGTGTGCTAGGGAAGATCCAGAGTATGACATTTTTGGATATAAAACCACATGATAAAAAATTGTACAAAGTTGTAATTTTAATTTCATTAATTGTACAATTGTACAACGTACATCATATATTTTACAGATATGATGACATGATATAGTCTTTTCCATAAAAGCTCTCTTTGCTGAACCTCCGTTTTTGTCCAAAATTGCTTGGGATTAATTTTGATTAATATTAATAGAAATAGACTTTACTAAAGAAAGGAATACATGCAACTGCAATTGTTCTGGTAAGCAAGTTTTGAGAGTTTGTATGTTTTTGTTTTTTTTTTTTGGTTTTGTTTTGATCTTTTCTTTGTTACACACAGAATACAGAGAAATCTCACCAAATCTTTTGCCAGTTTATTTCAGTATGTGTGAGGTTTTTATTTGTTTTTTTTCTGCATAGATATTTGGGGTTTGTGGATTGTTTTTTAGTAGCCAGAAAATAGATAGTATTTTCACCTTACCCTCTGTGGTTAATGAGGATAGACTTTTTTAAATTTTGTATATCTCCAGTACATCTAAAACATTAAATTCAAGCTAAGGTTTGATCTCATAAGAACAACCCACCTTCTAACTTGTTTTTTAAATGACCTAGAGCAAGTCAATATTTTGGCCAATTCAGAATATATCTGAGAGGTAGAGCCAAGATGGCAGAGTAAAAGCAGAACTTACTTGAACTCTTCAGTGAATTCTGTCAGTAATCACTAAAAAGTGAATATAAACGATTTTAGAGTGACAGAATGCCCTGGGAGATGAAACTTGGCAGATTCTCAGTCTAGGAAAGCACATGGAGGACTGGGCAGGGGGAATTCAGAGCATGCAGGGGCTGCTTCTGGGGCCTGCACCAGCGCTCACTGGCAACCAAAGCACAGTGGAGCCAGAGGGAGTCCTGGTAAGCAAATTTACCCACAACAAGGGCATTTGCAGACTTCTCACAACAGGACAGAGGATCTGTCCAAGGTGGGTAAGAGACAAGCCCAGGGTCCTCCTGGGGCTGTCAGCCAACAGCCTAGATGTTTAAAAATCATTTACCTGAACGTCTGGGAGACAAGATGGCAGAGAAAACCCTAACTGCTCTAATCCCCCTCCCTGACCCTGAAAATCCAGAGATTATTGCTCCACCCAATGTAAAATCCCAAAACAATAGAACCAGTGGCAGACTTGGGAGTCCTAGAAGAAGGGTATGACTGAGGCTAAGCCTAGCCTGAAGTGAAGGATGGGAGGTATCCCAATAAGACCATCTCAGCTGACCAGAGGGATATCCAGAAACCAAAGGAGTGGGGGTGGAACCAGCAAGCACTAACACCAGAAGCCCAGGTATGCCTTGGAACAATCAGGGAAATCTGCAGCTGCCAGCTGTGGAGACTGCCCTAGCTCTAGCCCAGGGACACAGAGGTGGAATCCTGAAATGGCCAACCCCCCCCCAACACACACCTTACTCTGTGAGCCTCAGGGTAACCCAGGGGAAACACTGAAAGTCCTGGCCTTGGCCTTATGCTAGACACCCAGAGGTTATAGCACACAAAGTCAACAACCAGATCCCTAGAAGTGTGGGTCAAAACCTCTGAACCCCAGAAGTAGAAATGCACTTTAAAAGCCAGGAAATAGGCAATCACAATGGGCAGGAAACTATCTGGAAAAACAAAAGGATAAATAATTAAATCCTATTATTGTGAGCTAGAAGAACCAAATTCAGAGAACAACATTGAACACACCTGAGACCACAGAAGGAAATATGGATTGGTCTCCATCCCAGAAAGCATTCTTGAAAGTGCTCAAGAAAGATTTTAAAAGCCAAATTAGAGAGGTAGAAGATAAATTGACCAATTCTTTTAAAATTAAAATTGCCAGATTGGAAAAAAAAATCTCAGTGAAGAAAACAAATCCTTAAATAGCAAAATTTGTGAATTGGTAAGAGAAGTTCAAAATCTAACTGGAGAAAACACCTCCCTAAAATTAAATCTGAACATATGGAAAAGGAGCTTCAAAAACTAACCAAGGAAAATAATTCACTAAAAATCAGAATCAGTCAAATTGAAGCTAAGGACTCTATGATGCATCAAGAATCAGTCAAACAAAATCAGAATATTGAAAAAATTAGAAGAAAGTGTGAAATATCCCATTGGAAAAACAACTGACACAGAGAATAGATCCAGAAGAGAAAACCTAAGAAATATTGGTCTACTGGAAAGCCATCATGAAAAATCAGCCTGGATAGCATCCTCTAAGAAATGATCAAAGAAAACTTTCCCGAGGTCCTAGAGCCAGAGGGTAAAATAGTTATCAAAATAATCCACCCAACTCCTCCTGAAAGAGATCACAAATTGAAAACCTGAAGAATTATTGTAGCCAAATTCCCAAATTATAAGGTCAAGGAGAAAATACTGCAAGCAGCCAGAAAGAAGCAATTCAAATATCATGGAGCTACAGTCAGGATCACATGGGACCTAGCACCTTCTACATTAAAAGAGCAGGGGGATTGGAAGATGATATTTCATAAGGCAATGGAGCTTAGACTAAAACTAAGGATCTACTATCCAGCAAAGCTGAGCACAATCTTTCAGGCAAGGTCATTCAATGAAATAAGGGACTTCCAGACTCCTGATGAAAAAGACATAGCTCAGTGGAAAATCTGATGTCTATATACAAGATTCAAGAGAGATATCAAAAGGTAAACAGGGAAATCTCTCTCTCTCTCACACACACACACACACACAACTTGTGATTCAATAAGAACACACAGTTTACATCCCTCTATGGGAAGCTGATACCTGTTAATATTAAGAATTGTATAATTATTGCAACATTTAAAAGGGTGTGGGTATAAATGAAATAATCTAATGATTAAAAACTTATTAAAGGAGGGGTGGCTAGGTGGCACAGTGAATAGAGCACCGGCCCTGGAGTCAGGAGTACCTGAGTTCAAATCCGGCCTCAGACACTTAACACAAAAAAACTAGCCGTGTGACCTTGGGCAAGTCACTTAACCCCAGCTGCCCTCCAAAAAAAAAACCAAAAAAAAAAAAACTTATTAAAGGGTGCAAAAGGATTATAATGGGAAAAAAGGAAAGGAGGAGGGAGAAAATGGTAAATTATTCCATACGAAGAGGCATAAAAACATACTATACTAGGGGGAAAGAAGGGACAGAGATAAACATTATATAAACTTTACTCTCATTGGTTTTGGTTCAAGGAGGGAATAACACAATCAGATTAAGTACAGGATTGTAATGTGAGGAGTCACAAAAACTCTTTATAGTAGAGTGAAGGGAGGGAAGGAGAGGAGCACTGTATGAAATTTACTCTCATTGGTTTGGGTTCAAGGAGGGAATAACATACTCTATTGTACCCTACAGGCAGTAGGAGGAGAAAAGGGGTGTGGTTAGAAGGGATGGAAGACCTAGTCAGGGAAAGAGGAGGTAAAAGGAAGGGGGTGCATATGGAGAGAATACTGAGTGAGGTGGTGGTCAAAAGTAAAACTTTTAAGCAGGGAAAGGGAGAAGGGAGAAATAAAAGTATAAACAGGGGAGGGAATAGGATGGAAGGAAAGACACAGATAGTAATCATAACTGTGAATGTGAATGGGATGAACTGTCCCATAAAACAGAGGTGGATAGCAGAATGGATTAAAAACAATAATCCTACAATATGCTCTCTACAAGAAACACATTTTAAACAGGGGGGATACACACAGGGTAAAGGTAAACAGCTAGAGCAGAATATATTATGCTTCAGCTAAACTAAAAAAATCAGGGGTAGCAATCCTTATCTCAGATAAAGAAAAAGCAGAAATCGTTCTAATTAAAAGAGATAAGGAAGGAAACAATATCCTGCTAAAAGGCACCATTGAGAATGAAGCAATATCATTATTTAACACATGTGCACTGGGTGGTATAGCATCCAAATTCCTAGAGGAGAAGTTAAGGGAATTAGAGGAAGAAATAGATAGCAAAACTATACTAGTGGGGTACCCCAATCTTCCTCTGTCTGAACTTGGTGAATCTAACCTCAAAATAAACAAGAAAGAAGTTAAGAAGGCAAATAAATTTTAGAGAGGATAGAAAGATACACTTCAGGAGAAAACTGAATGGGAATAAAGAGGAATATACCTCCTCAAGAGTTCGTGGCACATACACAAAAACTGACCATGTACTAAGGCATAAAAACCTCACAATTCAGAGCAGAAAGACAGAAATATGAAATGAATCCTTCTCAGATCATGATGAAATAAAAATTATATGTAATAAAGGGCCATGGAAAGATAGATTTAAAACTTATTGGAAACTAAATAACTTAATCCTAAAGAATGAGTGGACCAAACAAGAAATTATACAAAGAATCAGTAACTTCATTCAAGAGAATGACAATAATGAGACAACATACCAAAATATGTGGGATGCAGCAAGAGCACTTCTTTGGGGAAGTTTTATATCTCTGAATGTATAAACAAATAAAATAGAGAAAATGGAGGTCGATAAATTGGGCATATAACTGAAAAAGCTAGAAAAAGAACAAATTGAAAATCCCCACTTAAGTACTAAATTAGAAATAATGAAAACCAAAGGAGAGGTTAATAAAATTTAAATTAAGAAAACTAACAAATTAATAAATAAAGCTAAGAGTTTGTTTTATGAAAAAAAAAACAATTAAAATGATAGACCTTTAGTCAATATGATTTAAAAAAAGAAAGAAGAAAACCAAATTATGAGAATCAAAAATGAGAAGGGTGAATATATCTCCAATGAAGAGGAAATTAAAACAATAATTAGGGATTATTTTGCCCAATTGTATGCACATAAATTTGACAATCTTAGTGAAATGGATGAATATTTACAAAAATACAAGTTACCCAGACTAACTGAAAAGGAAGTAAACTACTTAAATAACCCCATCTCAGAAAAAGAAATTGAACAAGCCATCAATGAACTCCCTAGGAAAAAATCTCCAGGGCCAGATGGATTTACTAGTGAATTCTACCAAACATTTAAAGAACAAGACTCCAATGCTTTATAAATTATTTGGGAAAACTGGAGAAGGAATCCTACCAAATTCTTTTTATGACACAAATATGGTACTGATACCTAAATTGGGAAGAGACAAAATAGAGAAAGAAAATCACAGACCAATTTCCCTTATGACTATAGAGGCAAAAATTCTAAATAAAATATTAGCAAAAAGACTACAGCAACTCATCACAAGAATAATACATTTTGATCAGGTAGGATTTATTACAGGAATGCAAGGGTAGTTCAATATGAGGAAAACTATCAGCATAATTGATCACATCAACAACAAAATTAGCAGAAATGATATGATTATCTCAACAGATACCGAAAAGACTTTTGACAAAATACAACACCCATTCCTGTTAAAAGCACTAGAAAGTATAGGAATAAATGGAGTCTTCCTTAAAATAATAAGTAGCATCTATGTGATATCATCAGCAGGTATCATATGTAATGAAGATAAATTAGAAGCATTTCCAATAAGATCAGGGGTGAAACAAGGGTGTCCACTGTTACCTCTTGTATTCAGTTTGGTACTAGAAATGTTAGCAGTAGCAATAAGAGAAGAAAAATAAATTGAAGGAATCAAATTAGGCAAAGAAGAGACTAAGCTATCACTCTTTGCAGATGATATGATGATATACTTAGAGAATCCTAGAGAGTCAAGTTAAAAAACTACTTGAGATAATAAATTTAGCAAAGCTGCAGCATATAAAATAAACCCACATAAATCCTCAGCATTCTTACATATTTATAACAAAATCCAATAACAAAAGATAGAAAGGGAAACTACATTTAAAGTTACGGTAGACATTACAAAATATTTGGGAATCTACTTGCCAAAACTAACCCAAGAACTATATGGACACAATTACAAGACAGTTTTCACACAAATAAAGTCAGATCTAATTAATTGTAAAAAACATCAGCTGCTTGTGGCTAGGTGGAGCTAATATAATAACAATGACAATTTTAACTAAATTAATTTACGTATTTAGGGCCAGTCTATCAAAAAATTATTTTATAGAGCTAGAAGAAATAGTAACAAAATTTATTTGGAAGAATAAAAGGTCTATAATATCAAGGGAATTAATGAAAAGAAATGCTAGGGAAGGTAGCCTAGCCATACCAGATTTTAATCTGTATTATAAAGCAGCAGTCATCAAAACTACTTGGTACTGGCTGAGGAACAGAGCAGTGGATCAGTGGAATAGATTGGGTATATGAGATACAGCAGTAAATTACTATAGTAATCAACTGTTTGATAAACCCACAGACCCCACCTTCTGGAATAAGAACTCACTATTTGAATAAAATTGCTGGGAACACTAGAATATAGTATGGCATAAACTGGGCATAGACCAATATCTTACACAGTATACCAAAATCAAGTCTATGGGTAAATGATCTAGGTATAAAAGCTGATACTATAAGCAATCTGGGAGAGCAAGGAATAGTTTATCTGTCAGATTTATGGAGTAGGGAAGACTTTATGACCAAAGAAGAGTTGGAGAGCATTATAAAATGCAAAATGGATAATTTGGATTACATTAAATTGAAAAGTTTCTGTACAAACAAAGTCAATGTAATCAAGATTAAGAGGGAAGTGGGAAACTGGAAAATAATTTTTACATCCAGTGTCTCTGATAAAGGCCTCATTTCTAAAATATACAACGAACTGATTCAAATCTATAAGAATACAAGTCATTCCCAAGTTGATAAACGGTTGAAGGATATGAATAAGCAGTTTTCAGAGGAAGAAATTAAAGATATATATATATATATATATATATATACATATATATATATATATAAGCATATTAAAACTGCTCTAAATCATTGGTTATTAGAGAAATGCAAATCAAAACAGCTCTGAGGTACCACATCTCACTAGTCACATTGGCTAAGATGACAAAACAGGAAAATGACAAATGCTGGAGAGGATGTGGAAAAATTGGAACACTAATGCATTGTTGGTAGAGTTATGAACTGATTCAACCATTCTGGAGAACAATTGAAAACTATGCCCAAAGGGCTATAAATAAGTGCATGATGCCCTTTGACCCAGTAATACCACTTCTAGGGCTGTATGCAAAAGAGATCATACAAGTGGGAAGTGGACCCATATGTACAAAAATATTTATAACAACTCTTTTTGTGTTGGCAAAGAATTGGAAATCAGGGGGATGCCCATCAACTGCGGAATGACTAAACAAGTTGTGGTATATGAATGTAATGGAATACTATTGTGCTGTAAGAAATGAGGAGCAGACAGACTTCATAATAACCTGGAGAGACTTATATAAACTGATGCTGAGTGAGAAGAGCAGAACCAGGCAAACTTTGTACACAATTACAGATACATCGTATCTGTGATGACTGACTTTGACAGACTGAGCTACTCATAGCAATGCAAGGTTATAAGGCAACTCCAAAAGACTCATGATGGAAAGAGATGTCCTCATCCAGAGAAAGAACTACAGAGTCTGAATGCAGATTAAAGCAAACTGCTTGCTCTCTCTCTCTCTTTTTGTTTTGTTTTTCTCCTTCTTTCTCATTGTTCAATCCACTGGTTATAATCCTTTACAGCTTGACTAACCCTTAAATGAAGGTATTTGTAGATCCTATATTTGATTGCATGCCACCATGGGGGGAGGAGGGGGGAAGAGAGGGGAGGAAACGGAGGGACAAAAAACTAGAAACTCAAGGGACTGTGGAATTTAATGTGGTAACCTGAAAGTCAGTAAATAATTTTTTTTAATAACAGCTAAAAAAGAAAAATAATAATCTATCTGAGAATACATCCTTGCTATTTATTATATTTTTTTTATTCTAAGGACCATTCTAAGGACCATTCATCATTTCTATTCTCATGGATTGACTAGGAATCAGGTATGCTGATTTTCAGGACATTTCAAGATCTGCCCTTTGGGGTCTCTCTGCTCTGACATCCCTTCTTCAAAGTACTCTCCTACTTCCTTCCTTCTCTTGCCCATATCTACATCATTCTATGTGCAAAACCCTCCTATTTTTGAAATTTTCTATTCTCAGCACCTGAATGTCCCCCATTTTGCCCCTTTTGGTCCCACTGATGTGACATTAGAGATGACATAGCTGAATAAAGCTGAGAGAGCTGAATTGAAAGTTTCCATCAAGCCCACATAGTCTGGGTTCCTGTGCCCTCCATGATCACATATTCTGGCTTTATTTGCCATTCCACATTGAGACATTCAGAGATAGGATTAGCTACAAGTTAAGAAATTTTCAACTTGTGCTCTCAACTACTTCCAACATTCCCACAGGAAAAGTACCTGGAAACTTAGACTTTTAGAAACCTAGAGACCAAGGTAGACATGATTTTTTTTTTGCTTTTTGGAGGGCAGTTGGGGTTAAGTGACTTGCCCAAGGTCACACAGCTAGTTTTTTGTGTTAAGTGTCTGAGGCCGGATTTGAACTCAGGTACTCCTGACTCCAGGGCCGGTACTCTATTCACTGTGCCACCTAGCCGCCCCAAGACATGAATTTTTGGTTATAAAGCCATATCAAGGAAACTTGTGACAAATTATTATTTTAATGTTATTATTTGAATTGTTATTACAATATACATTGGTCCAAATGATATGACTTCAAAATAGAAGTCTTCTTCCTAAAAAGCTCTCTGTACTGAACATCTGGGGGGATTTTGTCCCAAACTACTTGATATTCATTTTTCTTAATAGTCATAAAAAAGCAATCTTTATCTAGGAATGAAGAACAAGCAATTGGAATTGGATTTGTACTGCAATCCAGGCTTTCTGATTTGCAGGGGTTTATTGAGCTAGATAAAAAATTGGCAATATTTTCAACAAATACTTTTGTTAGTGTGGTTGAAAAACTGAGATTTTTGGGTAATGTTCTGTTTAATTTCTTTGCTACTTTTTCATATTCATTATAAATGTCCAATAGAAATCGTAGTGGAACAAAAGGATCTCCTTAAAAAAATCCACTTTCTTATTTTTAATTATTCAAAAATGCCTCCATTTCTGTGTCCACAGTGTATATACATGGAAAAATCCACATGATTTGTGAGATTTTACACTGTAAGGCCCCTTTCCCAGAAGATGATCCCTTTTTTCTGAACCCTCCCACCTGTAGCATACACTAACTTGGAGTCCACTGTCAGAGCCGCCATTTTCTGTCCAAAGCCCTCTCTTTGTTCTGATTTCCCTCTTCACTTGTCCCTGCTTCTCTCTCACTTTCATCTCCATGGCAACCCCCAGGTCTGACATTTTGTGTTCACATCTTCCTGTTGCTGAAATTTTCCATTCCCAGCCCCTCTGCCTCTGCCCCCTCCCTTCTCTAGACCCTCAAAATTCTGACTTACAGTTGCTATAGTCTTGTCATGCTCATGATCCTGAGAATGTTCTCTAAAGGTTTTTCTTTATTTTTATTAGGTAATTATTACAATGCAGGTGCATCTCCTCTATATACAAATTTGCAGAATGGACCTGTGGCTGTTTTAAGTCCTCAACGTGCTACACATTCATTTTATTGCCCTAAACTACTCTGCTTTAATTTTCCTTGTTAATAATGTCAATAGTAGTCTGGACTAAAGGAGAAACTAAAACAAGTTTGGTTTAGTGTCCAAATGTTTTCAGTTTGGGAGTGGGTTATTTTGCTTCTCAGAAAATAGTACTTTAAGTAAACTGTTTTAGCTGTGTAGGTATATATTCATGATTTATTTCAAAATCCCTACTGCCAAATGTTAATTAAATTACAGGAAAAAAAAACTGTAATCCTAGGCAAACTCTCCCTTCTTCTGATTTTTGACTTCCCTACAATTGGCTGATATTTTGGTTCTCTTAGAATATAGATGGAAACAAATCTTTGTTATTTCTGTTATTTTCCCTTCTAAGGCGTTATCAGATCAACTTCTGATTCCTGTTCTCAGAGGGCTTCCCACTATGAAACAGGGTGGTTTGTAGCCCAGTCATAGTATGACCTTTTGTTTTCTGAGGTTCTACTTTGGTCTCATATCCCCATTTCAATGTGCAACATTCAGAGTTAGGACTTATACCTAGGTAAGAAAATTCATAAGCCAAATTTCAATCACCTCCAACAATTGCTATTGGATATGAACTGGCTGCCCAGGCATTAAGTGTGCTAAGAGCATTCTAAGATGTGAAATTGATGGTTGCAAGGAAATCTCCTCTATTATCTATAACTTTCATTTTAAAAAACTTTAATGGATTTTCCTTACACTGTACCTATTGACTTACAAATATGATCTGGGAACATTACAGTCCCCAATGAGGCTTCAGGAATTAAAACCTCTTTTTACTTTTTGTTCAAAAACATTCTGAATTTATTGTGAATAATAGGCATATCCATGGTAGCCTTTATCAGAGAAAGATCATGTAATTGTATTTGTTCTATGGAGCTTGTATATTACCTTGTCTGGGAATTTTTGAGCTGGCCAGAACAATGCCAGTACTTCAACAAAGCTTTTTAGCTCCATGGTGGAAGATATGGAAAAATTTTGAGCTTTAAAAGGGTAAAATATAATGTAAATTGAAATAAATGACTGATCTCATTAAGAAATTCTTGATTCTCCTAATTTATTAGTTTACTTAGAACTGGAAAATATTTTGCCCACTAAGAATATACTTGAAGTAATCTTTTGAATTAATGACATTTTGCATGGAAAACTTGATTCCACAGAAGATGAAGTGGGCTCAAAGAGCTCCCAGAGCTATGATATATGGGAAATTGGAGAACAGCCTAGGCCTAACCTTTGCTGCTCTCTCCTGGATCAGATATCCCTTCTTCTAAAGGCGTTCCTCAATTTCTCATTCTCTTCTCCAAGCCTCCTCCCAGACTGACAGTGTCTCTTCTAAACTCCTATTTCTTCAGACAACTTCCCTCCTCAGTGATATGGACCCCCTTGAGCTAAAATATTGTTTCATGCCATTTTTTGCTATTTCTGCTGCTCCACAATTTGTTTTGCAGCACAATTTTATGGTTATTTGGAGGTGAATGTGGGAGAATTACAGCAATTTACTGCCTACTCCACCATCTTGGCTCTAGGAAATCTCTTTTTCTACCAGAAAGTGCATACTAAAAATTGAAGTTAATTAGAATTTAGGTTTGATCTCATAATAACAATCTACCTTCATCTTGTTCATTAAATGACCTACTTCCAGGGCCATCTCAAGTCTTCTTTAATCCATATCTTGCCCTGTTCCCCAATGCATCTGTAGCAGAGAATAAGGCTGGACACAGCAGCATAGGCCTCCCTCACTTAAAGTCATTTTATTTGCGAGTGATGAGATCACCTTCTGATTTCATGGTCCTCTTCAAGAAGGAAGAACAAAAGACAATAAGTGGATCACAACAGGTCAATATTAGGGCCAATTGAGAATATATCTGACAATATATTCTTGCCATTTATCACATTATCTGTTCAAAGGCCCATTCAGGGTTAATCATTTGTGTTCCCAGAGAATGCCCAGCCATCAAACATTGTGATTTTCAGAACATTTCAGTATTTACCCTATGGAGTCTCAGGGCACTCTATCTACTCTGATATAGCTCCTTCCTTGCTCCTTCCTACACTGTGAGCTAAAGCTCCCCCATTTCTGACAGTTTTCTTTCTCAGCTTCTGAGTATCTCCCTTTCTCCCTCTTGTAGTCCCTGTGAATAATAACGTTAAAGATCCTACAGCTGAATCTAGCTCATGTTTCTGAATCCAAAGTTTCTGTCAAGGCCTCGTAGTCTGAATGCCAAGTGCTTCCCCTGATAAATATTTTGGATTCAATTTTCACTCTCCATTCAGAGGCAGGATTCAACTCTTGGCTCAGAAATTCTGTATCTCTGCCCTCAAATACTGCCCACGGAAAAGATACCTGGCAGCCTAAGCTTTTAGTGTTCTAGAGAACAAAGAAGCCAGAGTACTTTTGGTTTTAAAAGCCATGTCTAGATCATTTGCATCTAGTTATTATTTTTAATTTTATTCATTGTATTATTATTATAATATATATTTGGTACCTATCTGATGACTTTGAAATAGAAATCTTCTCTCTAAAAGGGTCTCTATAGTGAATATATACGTTTTTGGTCCAAAATTACTCCATATCCATTTTTATTAAAAGTAATAGAAACATCAGTCCTTACTAAGGAAAAAAAATACACGATACTGCCTTTCTTTTGGTGTACATGTATGGTGGTAAAGAGGCATTGTTTACTAGCCAAAAAATAAAAGAGAAGCTCCACAATCTCTTTTGCCACTGTGGTTGAAGATAGGTAGCAGTATTGCTCTTTTAGGATTTTTAACATTTATTTTTCTTATATATCACGTAATGTTCAGTAAAAATTATATTGAAATAATTAATGCTCTCCTTTAAAAAATCTACCTTGCTCTTCCTTTTAAAACTCCCCTCTGTATAAATATTTGCTATTTGTGAGATTTTCCACTCTAAAGTCCCATCCCCAAGCATTGGTCCCTTTCCTCTGAACTCTCCCACCTGTGGCATTGATGGATTTGGAGTTCACTGTCAGAGCCGCCATTTTCCGCCCTAAGCCCTCTCTTTGTTCTGATTTCCCTCTTCTCTGGTCCCTGCTGCTCTCTCATTTTCGTCTCCATGGCAACTACCAGGTCTGACTCTGTGTGCGCACATCCTCCTATTGCTGAAATTTTCCATCCCCAGCCCCTCTGCCTCTGCCCCCTCCCTTCTCTAGACCCTCAAAATTCTGTCTTTGCAACTGCTATAGCCTCATACAGCTCCTGATCCAGCAAACTCTTTATACAGATTTTCCTATTCATTTTTATTGGATAATTATTACAATGCATGTGCATCTTCTCTATATGCAAATATGCAAAATGAACCCTTGGCTATTCTAAATCCTCAATATGCTACACATTCATGTTATTGCCCAAATAATCTCTGCTTTCATTTTCGTTGTTAGTAATATCTATAGTAGCCTGGACTAAAGGAGAACATATGGGACGTTACATTTGTTGGTGTCCAAATATTTTCAGTTTGGGGGCGATTTTTGGTTTTGTCGGAAAGGAGACAATACTAGATTGTTTTAGCTCTGTAGTTGTGGATTCATGATTTATTCCAAAGCATCCTTACTACCTAATGTCAATTAAGTTACAAAAAAGGATTGAAATCCTAGGCAAACCTTCCCTCATTCTTGTTTTTGACTTCCCTACAATTAGCTGATATTTTGACTCACTTCGAATATAGTTGGAACTAAATCTTTGCCTTTTGTCATATTTTCCCTTCTAAGTCATTGCCAGAACAAATCCTGATTCATGATCTCAGAGGAGTTCCCACTATAACACAGGGTTGTTTGTAACCCAATCAGAAATCTGACATTTTGTGGTCAAAGGTGCTGCTTTGCTCTCATATCCCCCTCCAACATCTGACATTCTGTTAGGACTTATACCTGGCTAGGAAAATTGGTAAGCCAAATTTCGGCCATCTCTCAACAATTACTATCTAATGTGAAATGACTGCCCAGGCATTAAGTGTGCTAAAGATATTGCAAGACAGGAAATTGTTGGTTCCAAGGAGACCCCCTCCTATGATATATAAGTTTCATTTAAAAAGGTTTTAGTGGATTTTCATTACACTGTACCTAAGCTATGAGCTAAAGCTCTTCAATTTCTGAGTTTTCTTTCTCAGCTTCTGCATCTCTCCCTTTCTCCCTCTTCAAGTCCCTCTAAATAATGACATTATAGATTCTACAGCTGAATCTAGCTCATGTTTCTGAATCCAAAGTTTTTGTCAAGGCCTCACAGTCTGTTCCAGGTGCTTTCCCTGATAAATATTTTGGATTCAATTTCCACTCTCCATTGGTACATTCAGAGGCAGGATTAAACTCATGGCTCAGAAATTCTGTATCTCTGCTCTGAACTACTTCTAATATTCCCACAGGAAAGATGTCTGGCAACCTAAACTTTTAGTGTTCTAGGGAACATAGAAGCCAGAGCATTTTTGGTTTTAAAATTTGTATCTGGATAAATGGTATCTACTGTTTTCTAGTCATTATTTTCATTTTATTCATTGCATTGATATGACAATGTATATTTGCTACCATTTTGATGACTTTGAGATAGATGTCATTTCTCTTAAAGGTTCTCATAGTGAACATCTAGGGTTTTGTGCATAATTACTCAATATTCATTTTTATTAAAAGCAATAGAAACATCAGTCTTTACTAAGGAAAGAAATATGTGCTGTTGCCTTTGTTGTGGTGTGCATGTATTGTGGTACAGAGGCGTTGTTTGCTAGCTAAAAAGAAGAGAAGCTCCACAATCTCTTTTTTTTTTTTTTTGCTTTTTGGAGGGCAGTTGGGGTTAAGTGACTTGCCCAAGGTCACACGGCTAGATTTTTTTTTGTGTTAAGTGTCTGAGAGATTTGAACTCAGTTACTCCTGACTCCAGGGCCGGTGCTCTATTCACTGCGCCACCTAGCCGTCCCTCACAATCTCTTTTGCCACTGTGCTTGAAGATAGGTGGCAGTACTGATCGCTTAGGGTTTTTAACATTTATTTTTCTTATACATCACTAACGTTCAGTAAATATTATATTAGAATAAATAAATGATCTACTGTGAAAAATCTATCTTGCTCTTCTTTTTAAAATCTCACTCTGTATAAATCTTTGCTATTTGTGAGATTTTGCACTCTAAAGCTCCATCCCCAGGAGAAGATATCTTTTCTATGAACTCTCCCACCTGTAGCATTGATGGATTTGGAGTTTACTGTCAGAGCCGCCATTTTGTGCCCTAAGCCCTCTCTTTGTTCTGATTTCCCTCTTCCCTGGTCCCTGCTGCTCTCTCATTTTCGTCTCCATGGCAACCCCCAGGTCTGACTCTGTGTGCGCACATCCTCCTGTTGCTGAAATTTTCCATTCCCAGCCCCTCTGCCTCTGCCCCCTCCCTTCTCTAGACCCTTAAAATTCTGCCTTTACAATTGCTATGGTCTCATACAGCTCACGATCCTTAAAACCTTTTATACGGATTTTTCTTTTCTTTTTTATTGGATAATGATTACAATGCACATGCATCTTCCCTATATGCAAATATGCAAAGACAGTCCTTGTCTATTTTAAATCCTCAGCAAGCTACACGTTCATTTTACTGCCCCAAAATCCTCTGCTTTCATTTTACATGTTAGGAATATCATTAGTTGTCTATACTAAAGGAGAACATAGAGGGAGTTTATTGGAATATTTTACCTTTGCTGCCCTAGGTGCTCTTTACCTCTTTCATTTCCATGGTAACTCCCAGGTCTCTCACTATTTGCTTACATACACCTGTCTCTGAAAATATCCACTCCCAGACCCCTGTACATCTCCCTCTCTCTCTTTTCTAGGCCTTCACAAATCTGGCCTGGCAGATTCAATGGTTTCATCCAGCTGAATTCCAAATTTCCTTCAGGCTCAGGTATTCTATGTTACATGAGACATCTCCTAGCATGTACTCTCATTATGCATGTTATTCAAAATCTGGATGTTCAGAGTCAGGACTTATGTTCTAGCTAAGAAATCTGGTTTTCTAACCAAGAGAATCCCTCCAGCATATGTCCTAAAAAGGTCCTGGGAAGCTCTGATGCTCAGGTGTTCCAAGGCCCTACTGTGAGCTGACTTTTTGGATGATAGAGCCTTACTCTCCTAAGAGCCATGAGGGGTTTTCTTTTTTTATTGTATCATTATTACAATACACATTATTCTTATCATATACCAGTTTTAAAAAACTAACCTGTGTCTCTTTATTTACCTAGATCTAGAAAATCTGTTTGCCCAATAAACAGACATTTAGAGTCACCCCTGAAATTTACGAAGTTTTACATTTGAGGACCCAATCCACAGTTGATGATGGAAGGTCTCAGAGCCCTCACAGGTGTGGCCTAGGGAAAGTTGCATTATACTCCACTCCTGACATTTTGAGTTCTCTCCCATGTCAGATATCCCTTCCTTTGAAAGCTCTCCTCAATCTCTCTTTCTCCTAGACTGACATTGTCTGTTCTAAAATTCTGATTTCATCAGACAATTTCCCTCATCAGCCTCTGAACATCTCCTGGCCTCTCTCTTCTGGTTCTTCCTGAAACTGACAGCCCTGTTTCTACCCTCATCCTTCTCAGGATTCTTGCGTTATATATTTCAGGATTCTGTTCAGGATTATCTGTTTCCATCCAGCTCAGACAGTCAAGATTCCAAATTAAAGCCCAGTTCAAGAATTTGGTTTTCTCAATCCATTCCTAATTGTTTCATTGATAGGGACTCACTGCCATGCTGGGAAATTCTGTATTCCAAGTTCCAGCCTATACCCTATTGGTCACTGTAATGGTATTTGGAAGTCCAGACTGTCAGTTTTCTATGGATCTTTAAAGATATGAGATGCTCTTGTATAAAGAAACAGTGTCCTGAAATCTATTTTGTTTGTTCTTTTTTCTGCATTGTTCAATTTTATTCTTTTGTTTTAACAACACGTGTAAATCTTACACATATACAGATTTCCAAACATTAATAGTCACCCCTAAGAACATCATTTTCATAGCCAAAAGTACTGAATATCACGAACACTATTTATATATATGTACACACATGTATGTATATATTATACACATATGTGTATATAACATATACATACATGTATGTACATGAGTACATATATAATATATACACACATGTGCATGTATGTGTATATATGTATCTTTCCCAATGAAGGAATGACAGAGGATTGCATTTTTTAACAGATATCTGTAGTTTGTGAGGGTTTTTGGAATGTTTATAGAATATTTGAAGAGACAAGATTTTGGGTTTAAGTTTTCTTTAGCTTTTTTTTGTTAGGTTTTCTTATTTATCACTGATGCCCAATAAAAATCATAATAGAATAAATGAATGATATCCTACAAAAATAGCCACCTTTTTACTTTTTAAATTAATTAAATATGGTCAGCATTTGGCCACAGTGAGTATATACATGAAAATAAATCCATGTGATTTGTGAGATTTTGGACTCTAAAGCCCCATTCTCAGGACATGATCCCTTTTCTCTGAACCCTCCCACTTGTAGCATTGAGGGGTTTGGAGTTTACTCCAAGAGCCGCCATTTTATGTCCTAAGCCCTCTCTTTGTTCTGATTTCCCTCTTCCCTGGTCCCTGCTGCTCTCTCATTTTCATCTCCATGGCAACTACCAGGTCTGACTCTGTGTGCGCACATCCTCCTGTTGCTGAAATTTTCCATTCCCAACCCCTCTGCCTCTGCCCCCCTCCCTTCTCTATACTCTCAAAATTCTGCCTTTGCAACTGCTATAGCCTCATACAGCTCCTGATCCTGAAAATGCTCTATACAGATTTTTCTTATTTTTCATTTGATGACTATTATAATGTGCCTGCATCTTCCTTATATGTAAATTTGCAAAATGATACCATGTCTGTTCTAAATTCTCAGCGTACTACATCTTCATTTTATTTCCCAAACATCCTCTGCTTTCATTTTCCTTGTTAGTAACATCAATAGTAGTCTGGATTAAAGGAGAACATATAGGGAGGTACATTTGCTTTGGTGTCCAAGTGCTTTCGGTTTGGGGGTGACTTTTTGGTTTGTCCGAAAATAGACAGTCCTTTAACTATACTGTTTTAGATTTGTAATTGTAGATTTATGATACATTTCAAAGCACTTCTAATGCTAAATGTTAATTAAATTACAAGGAAGGATTGTAATCCTAGGCAAACTCTCCCTCCTTCCAGTTTTTTTACTTCCCTTCAACTGCCCAATATTTAGTCTCACTTAGACAATAGAATAGAAATAAATCTTTTCCATTTATGATGTTTTCCCTTCTAAGACATTGCCAAAGCAAATCTTGATTCATGATCTCAGGTGGTTTGTAGCCCAATCAAAAATCTGACATTTTGTGTTCTAAGGTGCTGCTTTCCTCTCATATACCCCTTCCAACATGCAACATCCAGTTGGGACTTACACCTGGCCAGGAAAATTGGTAAGCCAAATTTCAGCAACAGTCGCTATCGAATGTGAACTGACTGTCCAGTCATTAAGTGTGCTAAGGATACTGTAAGACAGGAAATTGTTGGTTCCAAGGAAATCCATTCCTATCATCTATAAATTTCATTTTAAAACTTTTTAATGGATTTTCATTACACTGTACCTAATGACTTACAGTATTATGATCTGAAAACGCTACTGTCACTAATGAGGCTTCAGGAATTAAAACCTAGTTTTATTTGTTGTTCAAAAGCAATCTATATTCATTACCAATAATAAGCATGTCCATGTTTGCCTTTATCTGAGAAAGGTCATGAAAGTGTATTTGTTCCATGCAATGTCACTACTTCAAGAGAACTTTATAGGTCTGTGGTGGGAGACATGAAAAAAAAATTTAAGCTTCATAACCATATAATATAGTGTAGTTTGAAATTAATGACTGATCTCATTCAGAAATTCTCAACTCTCATACTTTACTTAGAAATGGAAAATATTTTTGCCCACTATGAACATATTTGAAGTGATCCTCGAAATTGATATTTTTCATTGAAAAGTCCATTCCACAGAAGATGAAGCAGGTTCAAAAAACTCACAGAGATATGACATATGGGAAATTAGAGGACACCTCAATCCTGACCTTGGCTGTTCTCTCCTGGATCAGATATCCCTTCTTGTAAAGGTTCTCCTCAATCCCTCATTCTCTTCTCAAAGCCTCCTCCTAGACTGATATAGTCTTTCCTAAAATTCCATTGCTACAACTTCCCTCATCAGTGAGATGGACCTTTCTTGCTGATCTTCCAACTTTCTTGTGCTAAACCATTGTTTCATCCCATGTTTTTGCTGGTTCTCCTGCTCTAGGACTTGTTTTGGGGCAAATTTTATGGCAGTTTTCTGGTGAATATGGAAGAGTTACAGCAATTTACTATTTACTCTGCCATCTTGGCTCTAGGAAGTCTCTTTTTACAATCTAAAGTACATATTAAAAGTTGAAATTAATGTGAATTTAAGTTTGAGCTCATAAGAACAATCTACCTTCATTTTTTTTATTAAATGGCCTAATTCCAGGTCCATCTCCAATCTTCCTAATCTATGTCTTGTTCCTGGTCCCAAATGCTTCTGGACTAGAGAGTGAGGCTGGACAGAACTGCACAGTCCTCCCTCACTTGAATCCAATTCATTTGTAGGTGATGAGATCGCCTTCTGATTTCATGGTCCTCTTCAAGAAGGAAGAACAAAGGACAACAAGTGGATCAAACTAGGTCAATATTTGGGCCAACTCAGAATATATCTGAGAATATAGTCTTGTCATTTATGATGTTATCCATTCAAAGGCCCATTTAGAGCTAATCATTTGTGCTCTGAGAGAATGCCCAGCAATCAAACAAGGTGATTTTCGGGATATTTCAAGATTTGCCCTGTGGAGTCTCAGGGGATTCTCTGCTCTGATATCCTTTCTTCCTAGCTCCTTCCTTCTCTTCTCCAAGGCTACCCTATGCTATGAGCTAAAGTTCTCCAATTTCTGACAATTTTCTTTCTCGGCCCCTAAGTATCTCCCTTTCTCCCTCTTCTAGTCCCTCAGAATAATGACATTAGAGCCTCTACAGCCAAATCTAGCTCCTGATTCTGGATCCTAAATGTTTAGGGGTTCTAGGATTGTACCTTCCCCAATTCCATATTTTGTCTTCACTTTCAACTCCCCACTGGTACAGTCAGAGGCAAGATTTAACTCCTGGTTCAGAAATTCTGTACCTCTGCTCTCAGCTACTTTCAATATTCCCTCAGGAAAGATAGCTGGCAGCCTAAACTTTTATTGTTCTAGGGAATATTGAAGCCATAGCATTTTTGGTTTTAAAAGCCACATCTGGGTAACTGGTATCTAGTCATAATTTTCAATTTTATGTATAGTATTATTATTATTACATTGTATATTTGCTACCTATCTAATGATTTTGAGAAAGAAGTCTTTTCTATAAATGGCTCTTTATAGTGAACATCTAGGGTTTTTGTCCAAAATTACTTCATATTCATTTTTATTAAATGTAATAGAAATATCAGTTTTTCCTCACTAAAGAAATAATACATGCTACAGCCTTTCTTTTGGCCTGCATGTGTTATGGTGCCAGAAGCATTGCTTGCTAGCTAAAAAATAAATAGAAGCTGAACAAACCCATTTGGTACTCTGGTTGAAGATAGATGGTGGTATTGCTTTTTTAGCGATTTTTAAAATTTATTTTTCTTATATATCATTAGTTTTCAAGAAATTTTATATTGAAATAAATCAATCATCTGTTGTATAAAATCTACCTTCCTCTTTTAAAAGCCTATACCAAATAAACATGAAAATGAATCTTTACTATTTGTGTGATTTTTCTACTCTAAGGCCCTTTCTCCACCAGATGATATCTCTTCTCTGAACTCCTCCCCCACCTATAGCTTACAGAGATTTGGAGATCACTCTAATATCTGACCTTTGCTGCCCCAGGGGCTCTCTGTGCTCTGAGGTCACCTCTACTATAGGCACTACTATCTCTCTCTTTTTCATTTCCATGGTAACTCCCAAGTCTCTCACTATTTGCTCACATACACCTGTCTCTGAAAATGTCCATTCCCAGACCGTTGTACATCTCCCCCTCTCTCTTCTCTAGGCCCTCACAAATCTGGCCTGACAGATTCAATGATCTCATCCAGCTTATGATCCTGAATTCCAAATTTCCTTCAAGCTCAGGTATTCTGTGTTATGCAAGACATCTCCTACCATGTACTCTCACTAAGTTTTTTATTCAAAATTCAGATGTTCAGAGTGACAACTTGTACCCTAGCTAGGAATTCTGGTTTACCAAGAGCAGGACCCTTCCAACATATATCCTAGATAGGTCTTGGAAAGCTCTAGTTATTAAATGTTCTGAGGGGCTACAGAGAGCTGACTTTTTGGATAATAGGGCCTTACTCTCCTAAGATCCATGAGGGATTTTCTTTTTTTATTGTATCATTATTACAATACACATTATTCTTATCATATACCAATTAAACAAAACTAACCTGTGTCTCTTTATTTACCTGGATCTAGAAAATCCGTTTGCCTAATAAGAAGACATTTAGAGTCACCCCTGAAATTTACAAAGTTTTACATTTGAAGACCCATTCCACAGTTGATGATGGAGGTTCTCAGAGCCCTCACAGTTGTGGCCTAGGGAAAATCAGATTATTCTCCAGTCCTGACATTTTGTGTTCTCTCCCAGATCAGATATCCCTGGCTTTGAAGGGCCTCCTCCATCTCAAGTTCTTCCAGACTGATATTGTCTGTTTAAAATCCAATTTCTTCAGACAATTTCCCTCATCAGCCTATGAACATCTCTTGGCCTCTGTCTTCTGATTCTTCCTGAAACTGACAGCCCTGTTTCTACCCTCATCCTTCTCAGGATTCTTGCATTATATTTTTCAGGATTCTATTCAGGATTATCTATTTCCATCTAGCTCAGATAATCAAGATTCCAAATTAAAGCCCAGTTCAAGAATTTGGTTTTCACAATCCATTTCTAATTGTTTCATTGATAATGACTCACTGCCATGCTGGGAAATTCTGTATTCCAAGTTCCAGCCAAAAACCTCCTTGCTCACTATAATGGTATTTGGAAGTTCAGACTGTCAGTTTTCTAAGGACCTTTGAAGATGTGAGATTCTCTTGTCTAATGGAAAAGAGTCCTGAAATCTGTATTATTTGTTCTTTTTTTCTGCTTTGGTTAATTTTATTCTTTTGTTTTACCAACACGAGTAAGTTTGGCATCTATGCTGATTTCTAAACATAAATTGTTGCCCCTTAGAATGGCATTTTAATGGCCAAAAGTACTAAATATCCGTTGTCACCAATGTTATTTTAAATAAATATAAAGATCTCTCTCAATGAAGGAATTGCAGAGGATTGCAAATTTTTTGTACAGATATATGTGATTTGTGTGGGTTTGGGGAGTGGTTATACAATATTTGAAGAGATGAAATTTTTGGTTTAAATTTTCTTTAGTTTCTTTGTTAAGTTCTCTTATTCATCACGAATGCCCAATAAAAATCATATTAGAATAAATGAATGATATCCTACAAAATATCCACCTTCTTATTTTTTAAATAAATAAAAATGGTCCATATTTGACCCCACTTAGTATATACATGAAAATAAACACATGATTTGTGAGATTTTACACTCTAAGTTCCCTTTTCTCTGAACTCTCCCACCTGTTGCATATAGGGGCTTGGAGTTCACTGCAAGAGCCGCCATTTTCTGTCCTAAGCCCTCTCTTTGTTCTGATTTCTCTCTTCCCTGGTCCCTGCTGCTCTCTCATTTTCGTCTCCATGGCAACTCCCAGGTCTCACTCTGTGTACTCACATCCTCCTGTTGCTGAAATTTTCCATTCCCAGCCCCTCTGCCTCTGCCCCCTCCCTTCTCTAGACCCTCAAAATTCTGCCTTTGCACCTGCTGTATTCTCAAACAGCTCATTATTCTGAAAATGCTTTATATGTATTTTTCCTCTTTTTTATTATGTAATTATTATAGTGCATGTGTATCTTCCCTATATGCAAATATACAAAATGAACCCTGATATGTTCTAAGTCCTCAGCATGCTAAACATTCATTTTATTCCCCAAACATACTCTGCTTTCATTTTCTTTGTACGGAATATCAATAATAGTTTGGACTAAAGGAGAACATATAGGGAGTTACATTGGCTTTGGTGTCCAAATGTTTTCAGTTTGGGGACTTTATTTTTGGCTTGTCAGAAAATAGATGATATTTTCCCTAGACTGTTTTATCTCTATAGGTGTGGATTCATGATATATTTCAAAGCATCCCTACTGCCCAATGTGAATTAAGTCACAGGAAAGGACTGGATTCCTAGGCAAACTCTCCCTCCTAGTTTTTGACTTCCCTACAACTAACCAATATTTGGCTCATTTAGAGTGTGGATGGAAATAAATCTTTGCTTTTTATAATGTTTCCCCTTCTAAGGCATTGCCAGAGGAGATTCTGATTCATATTCTCAGAGGGCTTGCCACTATCACACAGGTTGCTTTGTAGTCCAGTCAAAGGTCTGGCCTTTTGTTTCTAAAGTTTTGGTTTGCTCTCATATCACCATTCCAGTGTGTGACATTCAGAATTAGGACTTATACCTGGCTAGGAAATTTACTAAGCTAAATTTCAGCCATCTCCAACAGAATGTGAACTGATTGCCCAGGCATTGTGTGCTAAGGACATTACAAGAAGTGAAATTTTTCTTTCCAAGGAAACATCCTCCTATCATCTATAAATTTCATTTAAAAAAATTTAATGGATTTTATTAAACTATACCAAATGAATTACAGACACTATGATATCTTCATTAATGAAGATTCAGCAATTAAAATGTTGTTTTACTTGTTCAAAAGCATTCCATATTCATGATCATAAGCCTACCAATGGCAGCCTTTATCAGAGGAAGATATTTGTGAAATTCTATTTATTCCTCAGAGCTTGTATATTACCTTGCCTGGGAATATTTTTAACTAGCCAAAACATTGTCACTATTTCCAGAAAACTTTTTAGCTTTGCAGTAAAAGATATATAAAGAAAAAAACTGATCTACACAAGCTGTTAATATAAAGTAAATAGAAATAAATGACTTTCTTATCTAGAAATCATCATGTTTTTGTTTCCAAAGAAAAGCTATCCCGTGCTCTATAAAGTTGATTTTTAACATATTTTAATGGATTTTTATTACATTGTACTTAATGACTTACAAAAATTTTGAGCTGGAAACATTTCTTCTGTCTCTTTTGAAGCTTCAAAATTGACAACTGGAGTTTTGTTTTGTTTTGTTTTTGTTCAAAAACGTTCCATATCCCTAATCAATAGTAATCTTATCAATGGCACTCTATCCAAGAAGGATCTTCATGGAATTGCATTTGTTTCATGGTCCTGGTATATTACCTTGTCTGAAGATTTTTTTTTACCTAGCTGATGATAATGTTTTCATTATCTGAACATTCAGATAATGAAACATTGGATGTTTTAGATGTGTGCTAGTAGATGTGTATTTTTTGTTTGTTTTATAAGGGTATAGTATAAAGTAATTTGAGAATAAATGATTGATAACAGCCAGAAATTCTAAATTCTCCTCCTTTCTTTATTTACCTAGAACTGGAAAATATTGTTGCCCACTAAGTAATGCTTGAAACTGATGACATTTTGCATTTGAAGACATTCCACAGCAGATGAAAGAGGCTTGTTAGAACCCTCAGAGCTTTGATACATGGAAAATTTGAGGGCACACCAGTCCTGACTTTTGTTGTTCTCTTCTGGATCAGATATTCCTTCTTCTAGAGGCCCTCCTCAATCCCTCATTCTCTTCTCTAAGGCTCCTCTCTGACCTGACATTGTTCTAAAAGGCCATTTTTTTCAATTTCTCTCATCAGCCTCTTAACATCTCCCATTCTCTTTCTTCTATGAAGTCTCCAAACTGACATTCCCTCATCCAGGCTCTATTTTCTAGACTGTATATTTCTATCAAGCTCAGACATCCCTTCTTCAAAGTGCTCCCCTCCCTCCTTCCTTCCCTTCACCATGGCTACACCAGACCATGTGCTAAAACCCTCCTGTTTCTGACAATGTCCATTCTCAGCTTTTAAACATCTTTCACTTTCCCCCTTCTGGTTCCTCCCATCAATAGCATTATATATGCCCCAGCTGAATCAACAAGCTCAGAATTCTGGATTCAAAGCTTCCATCAAATACACACTGTCTGGGTTGTAGGTACAATCAATGACCTCATACCATGGCTTTCCTTTCCTTTCCACATTGGGACATTCAGAGGCAGGATTGAACTCCTAGTAATAAATTCTGAATCCATTCTCTCCAACATTCCCACCTGAAAAGTACAGGAAGTCTAGATTTTCAAGTTCTAGGGACCACCCTAGATCAGACATTTTTATTCTAAAGTCATAGCATGCTGAACTGGGTCATTATTAACTTTATTTTTTTTTAATTCATTGGATTATTATCACAGTGTACAGGGGTCTTAGTGATAATGATGATTTCAAAGTATCGTTCTCCCTAATAAATTCTCTTTATTTAACATCTTATTTTCTTATAACAAATTTCTTGATATTCATTTTTCATAATAATAATAGGAATAGCGGTCTTTACTAAAGAATGAAATCAAAGGAACTGCATTTTTAGGTTTGCAGGTATTGTATTTTTAAGGGAGTTTTTTGGTTAGCCAAAAAAATTGACAGAAATCTCAATAACCCCTTATAAAAAGTGTTTTTGAAGAAAGATGAGGTTTTATTTGTTGTTTTATTTTATTTCTTTGTTTATTTTTCAAATGCATCACAGATAACCAGTAAAAATTATATTGGAATAAATGAATGATCAAAAACAAAAAAATCTACTTTCTTTTTTTTTTTAATTAGTTAAAATGTCCAATATTTGGGCTCCCTGTGTATACACAGAAAAATAAATCCACATGATTTGTGAGGTTTTCAATCTAAAGCCCCTTCCCCAGCAGATGATTCATTTTCTTTGAATCTTCCCACCTGTAACATGCAGTGGTTTAGAGTTTACTGCAAGAGCCGCCATTTTCCCTCTTCCCTGGTCCCTGCTGCTCTCTCATTTTCATCTCCATGGCAACTCCCAGGTCTGACTCTGTGTACTCACATCCTCCTGTTGCTGAAATTTTCCATTCCCAACCCCTCTGCCTCTGCCCCCTCCCTTCTCTAGACACTCAAAATTCTGCCTTTACAATTGCTATGGCCACATACAGCTCATGATCCTGAAAATTATTGATAAAGATTTTTCTTTATCTTTTTTAGATAATTTTTACAATGCATGTGCATTATATACAAATATGCAAAATGAACTTGTGTCTCTTCAAAGTCCTCCACATGATACACATTCATTTCATTGCCTTAAAAATTACTCTGTTTTCATTCTCCTTGTTAGTGATAGGAATTGTACTCTGGACTAAAGGAGAAGATATAGGTTTTGTTTTGGGGTCCAAAAGTTTTCAGTTTGTGGGCAGTGTTTTTGGCTTTTCAGAAAATAGACAGTACATTAACCAGATTGTTTTACTTCCGTAGTTGTGGCTTTGTGATTTTTTTTCAAATCATGCCTACTATAGAGTGTTATTTAAATTGTGGAGAAGTGTTTGGAATCCGAGGCAAATTCTCCCTCTTTCTGGGTTTTGACTTCCCTACAAATGGCCAGTATTGTGTCTCACTTGGAATACAGATGGATATATATATATATATATATATATATATACATATACACACACACACACACATACATACACACAGACATATATATACATAAACATATATATACACAATTTACGATATTTTTATATCTGAGTCCCCTACCTGAGCAGATTCTGCTTCATGTCATGAAAGAACTTCCCCCTGTCACAGAGGGTGCTTTCTAGCCCATTCAGAAGTCTGACCTTCTGTGTTCTGAAGTTTGATTGTTCTCTGCTATCCCCACTCCAACATGGGCCAAGCATTCAGAGTTAGGAATGTTATATTACACATTCAGACATGGGAATTCTGTCATCCTGGGAAATTCTGTCTTCTGACATTTGGCCTACCAAAAACTTGGCAGCTTTTATGGTATCTGGGTGCTGGCTCACACATACATTTTTCTAAGAACCTTCACGCAGAGGAGATTCTCATATCTAAGCAAATAGCATCCCAAGTTCTCTTTGAATGATTTTGCTTACATTACTTTTACTGTATTATTTTTAATAGTGCAGAACTTACCCATATGCTGATTTCCAAACAAAAATCTTCCCCCTTTATATGTAACACCATGTTTTAGTGTCTCTAAATACTGAACATTCATTATGACAAATAGTATTATCAGGAGCTTTTTTTATCATTGAAGCAGATAACTGCAGAGGATTGCTTTCTCTACTGATATTTAAGGATGAAGTATTAATGTGGGCATCTATAAAGTGGATGGCATTTTGACCTTCCCCTCAGGGCTCTCAGTTTAAGGATGTCACAACTTTTTCTACCAGCAATACATACTAAAACATTAATTTGAATTTCAAGTTGTTCTCATAAGAACAATTTATCTTTGTGTTGTTTACTCGATGGCTTACAGGAGGTAAATATTTGGACCATGAATGAATTTATCTGAAAATACATCCTTGATATTTATAATATGTTCCATTTTCAGACCCCTTGAGAGTCAGTCATTTTTGTTCCCAGAGAGTGCCTAGCAAGGAAACACAGTGATTTTCAGGACATTTCAAGATTTTTCTCAGGGCTCTGTCTGCTCTGATAACTTCTTCCTCCCTCCTTCCTTCTCTTCAGCATCACTATACCATGCTATGAGCTAAAACTCTTAATTTCTGACAGTTTTCATTCTCAATAATAGAAGCATCAGTAGAAGAGGTTTATTTAGCCAGCCTCAAAATTCCCAGTACTCTCCCTAAACACTTTTATCAGTGTGGTTGAAGCCACGAGATTTTTCATTTATCGTTTTTTTTTAGTTTCTCTGTTAGTTTTCTTTATGCATCACTGATGCCAGATAAAAATTATATTGACATGAATGCATGATCTCCTACAATCTATCTTCTTAATTTTACTTAAAATGCCCGTTATTTCAGTCTATTGAGTATATAAAGGAAATGAATCCATGTGATTTGTGAGATTTTCCACTCTAAGGTCCCTTCCCCAGGAGATGATCCCTTTTCTTTGAACTCTCCCACCTGTAGCATAGAGTGGATTGGAATATATTGCAAGATCCGCCATTTTCTATCAAAAGCCTTCTTTTTATTCTGATCTCCATCTTCTCTGGACCCTGCTGCTCTCTCATTTTTGTCTCCATGGCAACCCCCAGGTCTGACACTTCCTGCACACATCCTCCTGTTGCTGAAATTTTCCATTCCCAGCCCCTCTGCCTCTGCCCCCCTCCCTTCTCTAGACCCTCAAAGTACTGACCTTGCCCCTGCTATAACTTTATTCTGCTTATGATTCTGAAGATTATAAGGATTTTTACTTCTTATTAGTTAATTATTACAATGCATGTGCATCTTCCCTATATACAAATATGCAAAATGAACCATTGTCTGTTCTAAATCCTCATTATGCTACACATTCATTTTATTGCCCAAACATTCTCTGCTTTCATTTTCCTTGTTAGTAATATCTATAGTAGTCTGGACTACAGGAGAACATATAGGTCTAATTCCTTATTCTTAATGCTTTTACATTTGCTTTGGTGTCCAAGCGTTTTCAGTTTGGGGGAGACTTGGGGGTTTTTTTTTGGCTTGTCAGAAAACAGATGATATTTTCCCTAGACTGCTTTAGCTGTGGATGTGTGGATGCATGAAATATTTCAAAGCATCCCTACTGTCCAATGTGAATTAAGTTACAGAAAATGATTGAAATCCAAGGTAAACTGTCCCTCCTGGTTTTTTACTTCCCTATAGGTGACCAATATTTTGTCTCATTTAGAATATATAAATGGAAAGAAGTTTTTGCTATTTGTGATGTTTCCCTTCTAAGGCATTGCCAGAGGAGATTCTGATTCATATTCTCAGAGGGCTTGCCACTATCACACAGGTTGCTTTGTAGGCCAGTCAAAGATCTGACATTTTGTGTTCTAAGGTTTTGGTTTGCTCTCATATCCCTATTCCAGTGTGCGACATTTAGAGTTACAACTTATACCTGACTAGGAAATTTACTAAGTTAATTTCAGCCATCTCCAACATCTCCAGCCATTGAATGTGAACTGACTGCCCAGGCATTGTGTGCTAAGGACATTCTAAGAAGTGAAATTGTTCTTTCTAAGGAAACACCCTCTTATCATCTATAAATTTCACTAAAAATTTTAATGGATTTTATTACACTCTACCGAATGAATTACAGATATCATGATACCCTCACTAATGAAGCTTCAGGAATTAAAAATTTGTTTTACTTATTGTTCAAAAGCATTCCATATTCATTATCAATAATAAGCCTATCAACGGCAGCCTTTATCAGGAAAGATCTTCATGGAATTGTATTTGTTCCTCAGAGCTTGTATATTACCTTGCCTGGGAATATTTTTAACTAGCCAAAACATTGTCACTATTTCAAGAAAACTTTTTAGCTTTGCAGTAAAAGATATATAAAGAAAAGTTTGAACTACACAAGCTTTTAATATAAAATAAATTGAAATAAATGACTTTCTCATCTAGAAATCAACATGTTTTTGTTTCCAAAGAAAGACCATCCCGTGCTCTATAAAGTTGATTTTTTAAACGTATTTTAGTGGATTTTATTACACTGTACTTAATGACTTACAAATATTTTGAGCTGGAGGCATTACTTCTGTCTCTTTTGAAGCTTCAAAATTGACAACTGGAGTTTTGTTTTTGTTCAAAAACGTTCCATATCCCTAATCAATAGTAATCCTATCAATGGCACTCTATCCAAGATGGATCTTCATGGAATTGCATTTGTTTCATGGTCCTGGTATACTTTTTAGCTAGTTGGTGATAACGTTTTCATTATCTGTACATTAACCAAACCCTTTTAGATGTATGGTGGTTAGGTGTGTATTTTTTTGTTTTATAAGGATGTAATATAAAGTAATTTGAAATAAATGGTTGATCATGCCCAGAAATTTTAAATTCTCCTCCTTTCTTTATTTACCTAGAACTGGAAAATATTTTTGCCCACTAAGAATGTAGATAAAGTAATGCTTGAAACTGATGACATTTTGCATTTGAGGACCTGTTCCACACCAGATGAAAGAGGCTGTTAGAGCCCTCAGAGGTTTGATACATGGAAAATTTGAGGAAATACCAGTCCTGACCTTTGGTGTTCTCTTCTGGATCAAATATTCCTTCTTCTAGAGGCTCTCCTCAATCCCTCATTCTGTTCTCTAAGGCTCCTCTCTGATCTGACATTGTTCTAAAATCTTATTTTTTCAGACAATTTCTCTCATCAGCCTCTGTGCATCTCCAATTCTCTTTCTTCTATTAAGGCTTCAAATTGATATTCTCTCATCCAGGCTGTTTTCTAGACTGTATATGTATATCTATCATGCTCTGAGATTCTAGGTTCCAAATTAAAATTCTGCTTTTGCACCTCCTATAACCTCATCCAGCTTCTGATCCTGAAAATGATCTATAAAGATTCTTTTTCTTTTTCTTTTCATTGTATAATTATTACAATGCATGTCCATCTTCCCTATGTACAAATCTGCAAAAACTAATCCATGTCTGTTCCTAAACCTCAACATGCTACACATTCATTTTATTTCCCAAATGTCCTCTGCTTTCATTTTCCTTGTATGGAATATCATTAGTAGTCTCGGCTAAAGAACATATAGGGAGGTACATTTGCTTTGGTGTCCAAATGTTTTCAGTTTGGGGGTGTTTTTGACTTCTCAGAAAAAAAACTAGATTCTTTTAGCTGTGTAGTTGTGAATTAGTGATTTATTTTAAAGCATCCCTATGCCAAAATATTAATTAAATTACAGAAAAGGATTGAAATCCTGGGCAAACTCTCCCTCCTTCTGGTCTTTGAAATTCCTTACAATGGGCCAATATTTGGCTCACTTAAAATATGGATGAAAATAAATCTTTGCCATTTTGATATTTCCACATGATACTTCCTACATTCTCAGAGTTGTCAGGAATTCTCAGAGGGCTTCCCACTATCACACAGGGTAGTTTGTAGCCCAGTCAAAGATCTGAACTTTTATATTCTAAGGTCCCACTTTGCTGTCCTATGCACATTCCAAAGTGGAGCATTAAGAATAAGGAATTAGACCTAGCTAGGAAATTTGGTAAGCCAAGTTTCAACCACCTCCAACAATTGCCATTGAATGTGAACTGGCTGCCCAGGCATTAAGCGTGCTAAGGACATTCTAAGATGTGAAATTGTTGGTTCCAGTGAAACCCCCTCCAATCATCTATAAATTACATTTAAAATGTTTTAAATGTATATTTTTATTATACTGTACCTAATGACTTCCAGATATCATGCCTCTTCTGAGGCTTCAGGAATTAAAACCTCTGGGGGTTTTTTATTCTTCAAAATTATTCTATATTTTTATTAATAATAATAATATGCATGGTAGCTTTTATCAAAGAAAGATCTTCATGGAACTGCATTGTTTCCTGGACTTGTATATTGCCTAGTCTGGGAATTATTTAGCTAGCCAAAACATTATCACTCCTTTCAACAAAACTTTTTAGCTGTGCAGTGGAAGTTATAAAAAATGGTGTTTTTTAGCTTTACAAGGGCATAATATATATTGAAATAAATTACTGATCTTACCTGGAAATTCTAAATTCTCTTACTTTTTTATTTACTTAAAACTGGGACATATTTTTTAAAGCTTGATATTTATTTTTAGGTTAATTTCTTTTTAGTTTTCAGCATATACTTCCATAAGTTGTAAGTTTTCTCCCGCTCCCTCTGCAAGACGAGATACAATTTGATATAGACTCTACATATATATTCCTATTAAACATATTTTCACATTAGTCATGTTGTAAAAAAAGAATTAGAATGAATGGGAGGAACCATGAGAAGGAAAACAAAACAAAAAATGAACAGTCTGCTTTGCCCTGCATTTAGAATCCATAGTTCTTTCCTCAGAAGATCAATGGCATTTAAACTGGAAAATACTTTTGCCGCTAAGAATATATTTGAAGTATTCCTTGAAATTGATGACATTTTACAGCAGATGAAGTAGGTTTGAAATGCTCTCAGAGCTATGACATATGGGAAATTTGACAACATACCTGTCCTGATCTTTTCCATTCCAGTCTCCTGGACTGGCTATCCCTTGTTTTAAAGGCTCTCCTTATTCTCGCATTCTCTTCTCCAAGGTTCCTCCCAGACTTGACATTGTCTTCTCTAAAATCCCATTTCTCTCATCACTCTCTGAACATCTCTCTTTCTCTGTTCTAGTTCTTTCCCAAACTGACATTCCTGGTCCTACAGCCTCATCCAGCTCAGAATTCTAGCTTGTATATGTCAGTAAAGCTCAGGTATTCTAGGTTCCAAGTTTGTTCCAAGAACTGTTCAAGAATTCTGGCTTCACAAACAAATTGCTAATTTTTCCATTCAGAAGTAAAATTTACTCTCATGCTGGGAAATTGTCTTCTGACCTCTAACCTTCCACCAACTTGGCAGCTTTAGTGGTGCTGGGATGCTCACACATTCATTTTTTAAGAACCTTCACAGATAGGAAAGTCTCATAATCTAAGGGAATACCCTCCTAGAATCTGTTTGGATTATTTTTCTTTTATTGCTTTCATTATTTTATTTTATCAACATGAATCTTACCCATGTACTGATTTCCAAATGGAAGTTTTCTCCTTTTATACATAACACCATGCTATAATGCCTCAAAATATTGAATATTCACCATAACAAATACTTCTATCAATGGCTATTTTTATCAGTGAAGTAAAAGCAGAGGATTATACTGTTTTCCTGTACAGATATTTAGGGATTGTGGTATTAATTTGGGGAGTCGTAAAATTGATAATATTTTCACCTTATCCTGAAGGCTTTGTGGTTAAGGATGTCATATTTTTTTCTTTTTCTATCAACAGTACATGCTAAAAATTAAATTTGAATTTAAGTTTGATCTCATAAGAACAATGTATCTTCATCTTGTTCATTAAATGGCCTACAACAGGTAAATATTTGGGCCGGTTAAAAATATACCTGAGAACACATCATTGACATTTATGACATTTTGAGTACCAAAGCCCATCGAAAGTCAATAGTTTTTGTTCTTAGAGATCACCTAGCTCTCAAACATGGTGATTTTCAGGAGATTCCAAGATCTGCCCTTGGGAGTCTCTGTTCTGATATCTCTTCTTCAAAGTGCTCCTCCCTCTTTCCTTCTCTTCACCAGGCTATGGCTGAAACCCTCCTGTTTCTGACAATTTCCATTCTTAGCTCCTGAACATCTGCCACTCTTCCTCTCCTAGTCCCTCTAAACAATGACATTAGAGATTCTACAGCTGAATCTACCTGATTATTCTGGATTTAGAACTTCTAATAAGCTTACAGTCTGGATTCCAGTGCCTTCAATGATCACAAATTCTAGCTTCATTTCCACCTGCCACTGATTCATTCAGAAGCAGGACTTAACTCCTGGAGCAAACATTCTGTATCACTGCTCCCAACTATTTCCAACATTCCCACATGAAAGGTACCTGGAAGCCTAAACCTTTAGTTTTCTAGGGAAAATCAAAGACATGATGACATTTTTCATTCTAGAGCAGCAGTTTTCAACCTGTGGGTGACAACCCCTTTGGGGGTCAAATGACCCTTTCACAGGGGTCGCCTAAGACCATCAGAAAATGCATATTTCCCATAGTCTTAGGAACCAAGATACGGCTCTCTATCTGTCTCCAGGCTAGTCCACCCACATGCAGATACACCCACATACAAGTATTAAAGGGTCATGGCATTAGGAGGATTGAGAACCACTGCTTTAGACCCTCTCAATTCTGAAATTGCATCATAACCTTCTCAAATTTCCTTCAAGTTCACACATTCTCTGTTCTGTGAGATATACCCCATCTAATACTTTCACTCAGCTTTTCACTCAAAATCCAGACATTAAAAGGCAGGACCTAGCCCCTAGCTAGGAAATTCGGCATCCTAAGCTCTAGTAACATTTGAATATATATCATTATAAGGCCCAGGAGTAGTCCCACTGTTCAGTGTTCCAAGGGGCTGACCAGATCTGATATTCAGGATTATAAGACCTGTGATCTAAAAGGATTTTTTCTTTTTACCATTTATTGGATAATTATTACAATGCACATGCATCACATGCATATATAAATTTCCAAAACTAACTCATGTCTCTCCTCTAAGTCAATCTACTTTTGGTTGCCCAAATACACTCTGCATTCACTTTCCTTAATAGAAATATTAACAGCAGTCTTGATGAAGGGAGAACCTACAAGGAATTACATTTGTTTCAATTGCCAAGTGTTTTCAGTTTGGGGGTGTTCTTTTGCTTGCCAAAAAAATAGTAATTTAACTACATTCTTTGAGCTGTGTACTTGTGAATGGGAGATGTGTTTCAAAACATCCCTACAGAAGAATGTCAATTAAACTGCTGGAAAGGATTGAAATGGTAGATGAAATCTTCCTTCTTGTGTATACAAATCCCTAGAAATGACCAATATTTGGCTCATTTAGAATACAGGTGAAAATAAATCTTGACCATTTATGATGTTTTCCATTCTAAGGCCTCTGCCAGAGCAGATTCAGATTCATGATCTGGAAGGGCTTCTCGCTATAACATAGCTAGGGGGGTTGTTACCCCTTCAAAGACCTGACCTTTTGTTTTATAAGATCTTTCTTTGCTCTCATGTCCAAACTCCAAAGCGAGACATTCAGAGGTGGGACTTGTGTACAGCTAGGAAATGCAGTACCTTGAACGTTCAGCTACCTTTAACAGTCACCCTTACATGAAACTAAAAAGCCTTTGCATTCAGTGTGCTACAGACATTGCAAGACATGAAATTGTTGGATCCAAAGAAAGACCATCCTATGAGCTATAATGTTGATTTTTAAGTGTCTTAATGATTTTTATTCTGTGGTACCTAATGACTTACAGGCATCATGATCTAGAAATACTGATTCTTTCACTCCTGAGGCTTTCAGAATTAATTCTTAGGTTTTTGTTTTCTGTTAAAAAAATATTCTGCATTCATTATCAATAAAAATCATGTCTTGGTGGCAAGGTGGCACAGTAAATAGAGCACTGGCCCTGGAGTCAGGAGGACCTGAGTTCAAATCCAGCCTCAGACACAACACAAAACTAGCTATGTGACCTTAGGCAAGTCACTTAGTCCTGATTGCCTTACCTTCCCCTCTCCAAAAAACAACAACAACAACAATAATAATAACAACAACAACAACAACAACAACAATAATAATAATAATAATAATAACGTCAATGACCATCTTTATCAAAAAAGGATCTTTGTGGAATTTCATTTGTTTTGTGGTGCTGTTATATTACCTTGCCTGAGGATTTTTTAGCTAGACAAAATATTATCAGAAAACACTTTTGGCTTTGTGGAGGAATATGTGCAATTTTGAGTCTCACAAGCGTGTAATGTGAAATAAGATGAAACAAAAGATTTAGGTGAACCCCAAAAATTAAAATGTACCTAGTTTCTTTATTTACTTTGAAATGAGATATTCTAGCCTACTAAGAATATATTTACAATAATCTTTGAATTTTAGGATATTATACATCTGAAGGCTGATTCCACAGCAAATCCTGGAGGTTCTGAGAGCCTTCACAATTACTGCTTAGGGAAAACTGGAGGATACTCCAGTCCTGGCCTTTGGTGTTCTCTCCTGGATCACATATCACTTCTTCTAAAGTCTCTCCTCAATTTCTCATTTTCTTCTCCAAGGCTCCTCCCAGACTGACACTGTCTGCTCTAAAAATCCCATTTCTTCAGAAAATTCCCCTCATGAGCCCAAAGAAAATCTCTCTTTCTTTATTGTAGTTCTTCCTCAAACTGACATTCCTGTTTCGACAACCTCGTCTAGCTCGGGAATCTAGACTGTAAAATCTCATCAACCTTAAATATTCTACTTTCCAAGTTGAAGAGCTGATCAAAAATTATGGCTTGATGATCCATTCCTAATTGTTATATTCAAAGGGGAAACTTACTGCACAGCTACCTTCTTCTTATTTTTAAAAATGAATTAAAATGGCCAGTCAACACACCTTCTCAGTATATACATGAAAAGAAAGATTTGGTAGATGTGAGATTTTCCCCTTGGAGTCCCCTTACCTAACAGATGATTTCTGTTCCCTGAAGTCTCCCACCTAGAGCACTGCCTGTTTTCCAGGACATTGCAAGATAGGATCTTTGCTGCCCTAGGGGATTTCTTTGCTCTGAGGCCCCCCTATTCCACGGGCACTGATATTCCTCTCATTTTCCTCTCCATGGCCTCTCACAAGCCTCAAACTGTGTATGCTCAAATCGTCCTGTTTCTAAAAATGTCTCTTCCCAGACCCCATACATGTCCCCCTCTCTCTTCTCTAGGCCCACACATTTCCGATTTCATAGTTTCTACAGATTCATCCAGCTGATGACCCTCCCCAAACCAAAATTCCTTCAAGGTCATATTTTTCGTGTTGCACCAATGATGCCCCATCTTAAAATCTACTGTGCTTTTCATTCAAAATTCAGACATTCAAAGGTAGAATTGATGCCTAGCTGAGAAATTCTGTGTTCTAAGATCCAGAAACCCTCCAACATATATATCCTGAAAAGGTCCCAGAAGCAGCCAAGATATTCAGAGGTCCAATGACTATGGATGATGATATCTTGGAATCTAAGGCCATACCCAACTATTTCATGGAAGGACTTTACTTTTTTATAGAATAATAACTACAATAAACATGCATCATTCTTATATTGAACTTTGCAAAATTATCCCTCTATTCTACATACTTAGTATGCTACACATTCATTTTCTTGATCCCAAATATTCAAAATACATTCATTTTCCTTGGTGGCAATATCAACAGGTGTTCAGACTAAGAAGACTGTACAGGGAATCCTGCTAATTTTGGTGTCTAATTGTTTTAAATTTGGGGAAGTTTTTTTTTCCTTGGTCACAAATAGAAAGTATTTTCACTAGACTTTTTCACTTGTAGTAGTAAATGGGAGATTTGACTCCAAAGAGGCCTGGGGAAGAACGTCAAGTACATTGCTGGAAAACATTGAAACACTAGACCAAATCTCCATCCTTCTTGTGTACATAAATTTTTGACCTGGGCAATATTTTGGCCCACTTGGAATATAGGTGAAAATAAATCTTTGCCAGGGATGATGTTTTCCATTTTAAGGCCCCTACCAGAGTAGATTCTGATAGAAGTTCTGAGGGAGTTTCCAGCCATCACATGGGCTATTTTCTAGCCTATTCAAGTGCCTTTTCTGTTCTGAGGCTTTGCTTTGCTCTCATATCCCCGCAGCAAATGGAGACACTCAGAGGTGGGACCCATGCCTAGCTAGGAAATCTAGTATGCAAACTCTCAGCCATCACCCCCATTTACCTTTAAAGCAGAACTGACAGCCCAGACATTCACTGTACTAAGGGCATTCCAAGACATGAAGACATTTTTGGTCCTAAAGACAATGGTCAATCATGTAGATTTTTAAAAGTTTCTAAAGGATGTTGATTACACTGTACCTGATGACTTACATAAAGCATGTTCTGGAAAGATTATTTCTGCCTCTGATGAGGCTTCAGGAATGGAAATAAAGAGTATTTTTTTGCTGTTGTTAAAATTGCTTTATGTAAATTGTCCATAATCATATCAATGGCAATCTTGA
>CM053602.1:52845734-52890435 GCA_028646575.1 Pseudocheirus occidentalis
TCTTCTCCAAGGCTCCTCCCAGACTGACACTGTCTGTTCTCAAATGCCATTTCTTCAGATTTCCCTCCTCATCGTCTACACATCTCCCACCCTCTCTGTTCTAGGCCTTCCCTAGATTCACTTTGCTCATCCTACAGCCATATTCAGCTCAGGGCTCTGATCGGTATATTTCTAACAAGCTCAGATATCCCAGGCTCCAAGTTGAAGAAGACCTGTTCAAGCATTCTGGCTTTACCTGTCATTCCTAATTGTTCCAATCAAAGGAGACATTTGCTGCCCCACTGGAAAATTCTCTGTTCTCAGCTCTCCTTGCCCCCTTTCTTGGTTCCTCGGAACCCCTATGTTCAGTTTTCCAAGGTCCTTGTCAGAGAACAGATTCTCCTATCTAAACGTGGGTGTTCCCTCCTAAGACCTTGTTGGTTATATTTTATTAAATTTGTGTTATTTATTTTCACCACCCACTTGAGTCTTATCCATATACGGATTTCCAAACACAAGTCTTCTCCCTTGTAAGTGTTTGTTTACCTAACACCATGTTGCAATGCCTGAAAAGGCTGGACATGAATTACCTGAATATAACTATCATTAGTTATCTTTTTCAATGTAGTAATTAGAGAAGATTTTATTGCTTCCATGTACAGATATTTGGGGTTGTGCTATTATTTGGGTTGGACAAAATGGGAGTGCGTTTTCACGTTGCCCTTAATTTGTTAATTAGATAAATGTGAATTAGAATTTATGTTAAATCATATCACAGAAACCTACTTTGCCTTGTTTTACAATTTTCCTACAACAGGTCTGACCAACTCATACATTAGAGTGAATTTCTATCATTCTACCTTTCATTTCTACCCTTTTCCATTCTGACGCCCATTCATGGCCAATCCTTTCTATTCTCAGAGGTAGACTAGCAATCAAAGCTGGTGATTTTCAGGGCATCCCAAAGTTTGTAAGGTACTAATGTCCTCCTGCTTCTGAGAATTTCCTTTGTCAGTCCCTTTTAAGATCCCTGTTCTAGTCTCTCCCATCATGTCCATGGTAGATTCTCCAGGCAGATGAAACTTTGAATTCTTGATTAAAACTTTCTATGAAGCCCACAGAGTCTTGATCCTAGTGAACTCCATGAGCCCATGTTCTGGCTTCACTTTCCACTCGTCTTTTGTCCATTTGGAGGCAGGATTTAGCTCCCAGCTTGGAAAATCTGTGCCTCTGTTCTCACCTCTTTCCAGTATTCCCACATTAACAGTGCCTAGAAGCCTAGACCTTTATTATTCTAGTGACCATCCAAGATGGGCATTTTCGCTTCTAAAGCCACATCATGAAAATATGTGTCAAGTTTTTATCTCAATAGTTTGGTTGTTTTTTTAATATTGTGAATGTTGTACAATAAGTCTTCTTCCTAACTAATCCTATATGATGAACTGCATGCCTTTTTGTTCAAAACGGTATGTTGACATTTTTTAATAGTAATTGTTTCAGCAGTCCATACTAAAGAAAGAGGGGATCTGCATTGTGTAAGTGTGTAGGTGTTATGATTTTGAGGGTCTGTGGTTTTTCTGACTAGGGAAGAAATTGGAGATAATCTTCCAAACCCTTTTCATCCTGTTGGTATAGACATAAGAGCTGTTTTTTTTTCCTTTATTACTTTTTCACCAATTGCCCTTAAAGCAGAACTGACAGCCCAGACATTCACTGTACTAAAGGCATTCCAAGACATGATGACATTTTTGGTCCTAAAGAGAATGGTCAATCATGTAGATTTTTAAAAGTTTCTAAAGGATGTTGATTACACTGTACCTGATGACTTACATAAAGCATGCTCTTGAAAGATTATTTCTGCCTCTGATGAGGCTTCATGAATGGAGATATAGGTATTTTTTTACTGTTGTTATAATTGCTTTATGTAAATTGTCCATAATCATATCAATGGCAATCTTGATTAAAGAAGAATCTTCAGATAATTGCACTTATTCTGCTGTGTTTGTATGTTATATTGTTTAGGGATTTTTCTGCTTGCCGAAAAATGTTAACTTTTGGCTATGTGGTGAAAGACATCATTTGCTTTTCTTTCTGAACCTCAGAATATTTAATATAAAGTAAATTGAAATAAGTTATTGATTTCACCCAGAAATTCTAACCTGGCTTCTTTTACCTAAAATTGAAAAATAATTCTAAATTGAGAGTAATTCTTCCAATTTAAGGCATTTTGCATGAGGAGTCCCACTCCACAGTAGTTTCTCAGAGCCCTCAGAGCTCTGGCATAAGGCAAATTTCAGGACTCTCCTTTCCTGACCTTTTGTGATCTCTCCCTGACCAGGTAGCTACCCCTTCTTCTCAAGTCTCTCCTCAATAGCTCATTCTCTTCTCCAAGGCTCCTCCCAGACAGACACTGTCTGTTCTAAAATGCCATTTCTTCAGAAGGTTTCCCTCCTCAGCATCTACACATCTCCCACCCTCTCTGTTCTAGGCCTTCCCTAGAGTTACTTTGCTCATCCTACACCCATATTCAGCTCAGGGCTCTAATCCGTATATTTGTAACACGCTCAGATATCCCAGGCTCCAAGTTAAGGAAGACCTGTTCAAGGATTCTGGCTTTACCTGTCATTCCTAATTGTTCCAATCAAAGGAGAAATTTGTTGCCCCACTGGAAAATTCTCTGTTCTCAGCTCTCCTTGCCCCCTTTCATGGTGCCTCCAAACCCCTATGATCAGTTTTCCAAGGTCCTTGTCAGAGAACAGATTCTCCTATCTAAACGTGGATGTTCCCTCCTAAGGCCTGGTTGGTTATATTTTATTAAGTTTGTGTTATTTATTTTAACCACTCACTTGAGTCTTATCCATATACGGATTTCCAAACACAAGTCTTCTCCCTTGTAAGTCTTTGTTTACCTAGCACCATGTTGCAATGCCTGAAAAGGCTGGACATGAATTATCTGAATATAACTATCATTAGTTATCTTTATCAATGTAGTAATTAGAGACGATTTTATTGCTTCCATGTACAGATATTTGGGGTTGTGCTATTATTTGGGTTGAACAAAATGGGAGTGTGTTTTCCCGTTGCCCTTAATTTGTTAATTAGATAAATGTGAATTAGAATTTATGTTCAATCATATCACAGAAACTTACTTTGCCTTGTTTTATGATTTACCTACAACAGGTCTGACCAACTCATACATTAGAGTGAATTTCTATCATTCTACCTTTCATTTCTACCCTTTTCCATTCTAACGCCCATTCATGGCCAATCCTTTCTATTCTCAGAGATAGACTAGCAATCAAAGCTGGTGATTTTCAGGGCATCCCAAAGTTTGTAAGGTCTTAATGTCCTCCTGCTTCTGAGAATTTCCATTGTCAATCCCTTTCAAGATCCCTTTTCTAGCCTCTGCCATCATGTCCATTGTAGATTCTCCAGGCAGATCAAACTTTGAATTCTGGATTAAAAATTTCTGTGGAGCGCACAGAGTCTTGATCCCAGGGAACTCCATGAGCCCATGTTCTGGCTTCACTTTCAACTCGTCTTTTGTCCATTTGGAGGTAGGATTTAGCTCCCAGGTTGGAAACTCTGTGCCTCTGTTCTCACCTCTTTCCACTATTCCCACATTAACAGTGCCTAGAAGCTTAGACCTTTATTGTTCTAGTGACCATCCAAGAAGCGTATTTTTGCTTCTAAAGCCACATCATGAAAATTTGTGTCAAGTTATTATTTCTGGGGTCTGTTTTTTTTTTTTAGTATTTTGAATCTTGCCAATAAGTCTTCTTCGTAACTCATCCTCTAAGATGAACACCATCCCTTTTTGTTCAAAACTGCTATGTTGACATTTTTAATAGTAATTGTTCTGGCAGTCTATACTAAATAAAGAGGGGATCTGTGTTTGTATAGGTGTGTAGGGGTTATGGCTTTGAGATTTTGTGGTTTTTCTGGCTAGCCAAAGAATTGGGGATAATCTTCCATACTCTTTTAATCCAGTAGCTGAAGGCAGGAGGGCTGTTTTTTTTCCTTTGTACCTTTTTTTAACCATCCTTGATGGTCAGTATAATTGTATTGGAAGAAAGGAATGAACTAGGAAAAATCTCCCTTCCTCTCTTTTTTAACAATTAATTAAAATGGCCAATCACCAGACTCCCTCAGTATATACATGAAAACAAATCTTTGGTATATGTGAGACTGTTCCCCTAGGAGTCCCCTTCCCCAGCACATGATTTCTGTTCTCTGATTTCTCCCACCTAGTGCATAGCCTGTTTTCCAGGACAATGCAAGATCAGACTTCTGCTGCCCTAGGGGCTCTCTGTGCTTGGAACCCCCCCCTCTCCAATGGGCACTGCTACCTGTATCCTTGTTCCTCTCCATGGCCTTTCCTAGGCCTGACACTCTACCTGCTCAGATCCTCCTGTTTCTAAAAATGTCCCTTTCCAGACCCCATAGATGTCTCCCTCTCTCTTCTCCAGGCCTTTACATTTCTGACCTCATAGACTCTACAGTCTCATCCAGATGATGATTCTCCATTCCAAAATTCCTTCAAGCTTTTACATTTTAGGTTGAACCAACCATCCCCCATCTCATATTCTCACTAAGCTTATCACCCAAAGTGTGGACATCCAAAGGTAGAATTGATCCCTAGCTGAGAAATTCTGTCCTCTAAGCTGCAGAACCCCTCCAACATATATGTCCTGGAAAGGTCCCAGAAGTAGCCCCCATATTCAAAGTTCTAAGGGACTCCTAGTTGTGCCATTATGGAATCTAAGGCCATACACTCCTATAGTCTAGAAGTCTTTTCTTTTGTTGTTGAATAATAATTTCAGTACACATGGGACTTAACTATATTCAAAATTTTCAAAACTTATCTGTCTCTTCTGACCCCCTAGCATGCTACACCTCACCTTCATTTTCTTGCCTCTGTATACCCTGCTGTATATAGAGGCAACATAAATGACAGTCTTGACCAGAGAAAGACCTATGGAAATCCTGTTTATTTGGGTATCTAATTGTTTTTAGTTTGGGGGAGTTTTTTTTCTGCTTGTTCACAAATAGAAAGTATTTTCACTAGACTTTTTCACGTGTAATAGTGAATGGGAGATTTGTCTCCAAACAGCCCTGCGGAAGACTGTCAAGTAGATTGCTGGAAAGGATTGAAACACTAGACCAAATCTCCCTCCTTCTTGTGTATATAAATCTCCAGACCTGGCCAATATTTTGGCCCACTTGAAAAATAGGTGAAAATAAATCTTTGCCAGGGATGATATTTTCCGTTTTAAGAACCCTACCAGAGCAGATCCTGATCCAAGTTCTGAGGGATTTTCCAGCCATCATATGGGGTATTTTCTAGCCTATTCAAATGCCTTTTGTGTTCTAAGGCTTTGCTTTGCTCTCATATCCCCCTTGCAAATGGAGACACTCAGAGGTGGGACCCATGCCTAACTAGGAAATCTGGTATGCAAACTCTCAGCCATCACCACCAATTGCCCTTAAAGTAGAACTGACAGCCCAGACATTCACAGTGCTAAGGGCATTCCAAGACATGATGACATTTTTGGTCCTAAAGACAATGGTCCATCATGCAGATTTGTAAAAGTTTGTAAAGGATGTTGATTACACTGTACCTGTTGACTTACATAAAGCATGCTCTGGAAAGATTACTTCTGCCTCTGATGAGGCTTCATGAATGGAGATATAGGGTATTTTTTTACTGTTGCTAAAATTGCTTTATGTAAATTGTCCATAATCATATCAATGGAAATCTTGATCAAAGAAGGATCTTCAGAGAATTGCACTTATTCTCTTGTGTTTGTATGTTATATTGTTTAGGGATTTTTGTGTTTGCCAAAAAATGATCACTTTTGGCTATGTGGTGAAAGGCATCATTTGCTTTTCTTTCTGAACCTCAGAATGTTTAATATAAAGTAAATTGAAATAAGTTATTGATTTCACTGAGAAATTCTAAATTGACTTCAGTTACTTAGAACTGAAAAATATTTCTAAATTGAGAGTAATGCTTCCAATTTAAGGCATTTTGCATTAGGAGGCCCACTCCACAGTAGGATCTCAGAACCCTCAGAACTCTGGCATATGGCAAATTGGAGGACGCTATTGTCCTGACCTCTTGTGATCTCTCCCGGACCACATAGCCCTTCTTCTCAAGTCTCTCCTCAATCCCTCATTCTCTTCTCCAAGGCTCCTCCCAGACAGACACTGTCTGTTCTAAAATGCCATTTCTTCAGAAGGTTTCCCTCCTCAGTTTCTGCACATCTCCCACCCTCTCTGTTCTAGGCCTTCCCCAGATTTACTTTCCTCATTCTACAGTCATATTCAGCTCAGGGCTCTAATCCGTATATTTCTACCAAGCTCAGGTATCCCAGGCTCCAAGTTGAAGAAGACCTGTTCAAGGATTCTGGCTTTACCTGTCATTCCTAATCGTTCTAGTCAAAGTGGAAATTTGCTGCCCCAGTGGGAAATTCTCTATTCTAAGCTCTCCTTGCCCCCTTTAATGGTGCCTTGAAACCCCTATTTTCAGTTTTCCAAGGTCCTTCTCAGAGAAGAGATTCTCCTATCTAAAGGTGGGTGTTCCCTCCTAAGGCTTGGTTGATTATATTTTATTAAATTTGTGTTATTTATTTTAACCACTCACAGAAGATTTTAATGCTTTCATGTATAGATATTTGGGGTTGTGGTATTATTTGGGGTGGCCACAATTGGAGTGTGTTTTCGCATTGCCCTTAATTTGTTAATTAGATAAATGTGTATTAGAATTTATGTTTAGTCATATCAAAGAAACCTACTTTGCCTTGTTTTGTAATTTATCTACAATAGGTCTTGCCAACTCATATATGAGAATGAATTTCTTCCATTCTACCATTCATTTCTACCATTTTCCATTCTTAGGCCCCTTCATGGCCAATCCTTTCTATTCTCAGAGATAGCCTAGTGATGAAAGTTGGCGATTTTCAGGGCATCCCAAGGTTTGTTAGGTCCTAAAGTCTTTATTATATAACACCTTGTTTCAGTATTCCAAAATATCAAAGATCATTATTTTTTATACTGCTCTTGATGGCTATCTTTATCAGTGAATTGATTGCAGAAGATTGCATTAGTATTATTTTATAGATATTTAGGGTTTGTTTGGTCAAATTATATATTGTATTTTCACATTTCACTTACGGGTGTGTGATTAAGGATTTAAGATATTTTTCTTCTTTTTTTGTACCAATAATGCATACTAAAATTTTAATTGAAATATATGTGCGATCTCTTAAGAACAGTCTGCCTTCTTTTAAAAATTACCTCCAACAAATTAATATTTGGGCCGTCTAAAAATACGTATCACAATACATCCTTGCCCTTATGAAATATTCTATTTTATAGCATAATTGAGACCTAATGAATTACATTCTCAGATACCTCCTTGAAATCAAACATGATTTTCCGGACATGACAAGATCTGTCCTCTCTAGTCTCAGGCACTCTCTTCTCTGATATCCCTTCTTCTGAGTGTTCTCCTACCTCTTTCCTTCTTTTCATCATGGCTACCTCAGGCTATGTGCTAAACCCCTCCTGTTTCTGACAATGTTCATTCTCAGCCCCTGAAAACCTCCCATTCTCCCACTTCTGGTCCCTCTCAACAACTGGCATTATAGATTCTACAGATGAATCATGCTCAGTATTCTGGATTCAAAGTTTTATGAAGGCCACACAGTTTTGGTTCCAGGTACCCTCCAGATCTCATATTCTGCCTTCACTTTCTATTCCCCATTGGTACATTCAGAGGTAGTTCTTAATCCCTAGCTCAGACATTCTATATCTAAGCTCTCAGCTATGTCCATCATTTCCCCATCAAAGGTATCTGGAAGCCCCAACATTTAGTGTTCTAGGGACCATGTAAGACATGACATTTTTGATGTTGAAGTTCTGTCATGCTAAATTGTGTCAAATAGTTATTCTTATTTTTTAGATTCTTATCACAATGCACATGGGTCTTATCTGTAGTATAATATGCTCTCTTTACTCAGCTCCTATTTGTTTTGTCTAAAATCTCTCAATATTCCTTTTTTATTAATAGTAATAGAAATAGCAGTCTTTACTAAAGAAAGAAACACAATTGAATTGCATTTGTTGTGGTGTGTAGGTATTGTGATTTTGAGGGGTTTATGTAGGTAGCCAAAAAAATTGCCAGTTACCTCACCAAACCATTTTGGTAGATTTGTTGAAGATAGGATGCTTTTGGTTTTGTTCATTTCTCTGTTTTTCTTATACTTCAGAGATAAAAAATTTGCTCTGTATTCCTTTTTATTGATAGTAAGTAATAGAAACAGCAGTCTTTACTAAAGAAATACATGGAAATGCATTTGTTTTGCTGTGCTTGTGTTGGGATTTTTTATTTGTTTTTGCTCGTCAAAAAATTGACAATAATCTCACCAAATCTTTTTTGTATTGTGGTTGCCAATAGGAGGTTTTTGTTTTGAGTTTCTTTGTTTTCCTTATATATCCGTGCCAACCAATAAAAATTATATTGTAATAAACAAAGGAATTCCAAAGAAAAATCTACATTCTTATTTTTTCAGTTAGTTAAAATGGTGACTATTTGGGCCTACTCAATATATATGTAAAAATAAATCTTTGCCATTTGTGAGATTTTTCTACTCTAAGGTCCCTTCTCCAGTAGCTGGATTCTAAGACATCTGTTCTGTAGAAGCATCTTTATTTTTATTTTTCTTAGATAATTATTACAGTGTGTATTCATCTTACCTATGTACAGATTTCCAAAATTTATTCTTGTGTCTTTTATCTCTTTTGATGCTACCCCTTGATGTTTTCACCCAATCATACTCTAATTCAATTTCTTTTTTTAAACATTTTATTTATTTTCCAGTTACACGTAAGAACAATTTTTAACACTTGTTTTTTAAAGTTTCAGTTTCCAAATTCTCTCCATACTTTCCTCCCCTCCCCCTTCACTGAGAAGGCAAGCTATTTTATATAGGTTATGCTTGCGCCATCATGCGAAACATATTTCCATATTAGTCATTTTGTGAAACAGAACACAGACCAAAACAACAACAACAACAATAACAACAACAACAATAGCAACAGCAACAATAAACAAACCAAGAAAATAAAGTTTTTAAAAAGTATGCCTCGATCTGGATTCATACTTCATCAGTTCTTTCTCTGGAGGTGGATAGCATTTTCCATAATAAGTCCTTTGGAATTCTCTTGGATCATTGTATTGTTGAGAATAGCTAAGTCATTCTCAGTTGATCACTGTACAATAGTGCTGTTACTTTGTACACTGTTCTCCTGGTTCTGCTCACTTCACTTTGCATCAGTTCATGTAAGTCTTTCCAGGTTTTTCTGAAAACATCCTGCTAATCATTTTTATAGCACAATAGTATTTCATCACAATCATATACCAGAAATTGTCCAATTCTTTGCCACCACACAATGAGCTCCCCATTAATATTTTTGTACATATTTGTCTCTTTGCCTTTTTTATCTTTTTGTAATACAGACTTAGTAGTGGTATTGATGGGTCAAAGGGTTTGTACGGTTTTACAGACCTTTGGGCATAGTTCCAAAATTCTCCTTAAATTGTTTGGAACAGTTCACAACTCTACCAATAATGCATTAGTATCCCAATTTCCCACTTTCCCTCCTATATTTCTCATTTTTCTTTTTCTGTCTTGTTAGCCAATCTGACAGGTGTAGGGTGGTACCTCATATTTATTTTTATTTTATTTTCTCTAGTCAATAATGAGTCAGATAACTTTTTCATATGACTATAGATAGCTTTGATTTCACCTGAAAATTCCCTGTTCAGATCCTTTGATTATCAACTGGGGAATGACTTATATTCTTATAAATTTGATTTTATTCTCTATATATTTGAGAAATGAGGCCTTTATTTAAAAAAAGCTAGCTATACAAATATTTTCACAATTTGATTATTATGTTATTTCTCTCCATCCTACTTCCCCTTATCTATTCTCTCTCCCCTTCTACCCTGTCTCTCCTCTAAAGTATTTTCTTTCTAACTACTCCCTCCCTGAATCTGCCCTACCTTCTATCAACCCCTCCCTTCCTTCTTTTATCCCCTTCCCCTCCCTAGAGGGTAATATAGACTTCTAGACCCAAATGAATACGTATGCTACTCCCTCTTTGAGTTAATTCTGATCAGAATAAGGTTCAAGCATTGCCAGCCACCTTCCCCTTGATTGCAACAGCTATTTCCTGCCTCCAGTATATGAGTTTCTTTTTGTTGTTGTTGTTCACTCATTTTTCCAGCCAGTTTCTTGACTTCGTGTTAGAGTTGGGCTTTGCTTTTGTGGTAGAAGGGGCATTGTCCTAAATTTCAGATTTTTTCTGCTGTTGTTTGCAGAGCTAGTTCTGGAGGTCTTTAAGTTTCAGTTCTTCCAAGGTGGCATGATCTAAGGAGACGTGTGGTCACTGCCCTCCTGGCCTGTTTTCTGGTCTATGATCTCTTTTCTTCCCTGGAAATGTCATCAGGATCCCTGTTCCACCACAGCCAATTGTTCTATTGTGCTAATGTTCCTCCTTGCCCTCTGACATCAACTGAAACCCCTTATAGGCAAGGCAACAGAATACTACCCTTAGTGCCAACAAAAGGTCCCCTGGAATTTATTTCTGACCAGTTGTCAAACCCCTTTACAATCTTTGAGTAGAGAACTTCAGTGTGAATTTATTCAGTTACTCCAAGGCCTGTGCTGGCTTGCCTGGCATGGCCTACACTGGACTGGGCTGCACTCTCATCCCAGTGAAACAGACTTTTTGGGTTATCTTCTAAGTTGCTGTTGGCTAGAAAAATTGCCTCCCCCACCCAAGTTCTTTTGTTGGTTCAGCTGCTCTAGAATTCATTTTGAGGCATTATTTTAAAGTTGTTTAAAGGGGTATTTGTGAGAGATGAGGTGAGTCCCTGGCCTCTCTGCATTCATTTTCATTAATAGTGGTATCAATAGCAGTCTTGACCAAATGGAGACCTAGAGGGAATTGCGTTTGTTTTGGTGTCCAAGCGTTTTCACTCTGGGGGTATATTTTTGGCCAAAAGTAAATAGTACCATCACCACACTTTTTCACCTATGTAGGTGAGAATGGGCCATTAGTTTCAAAGCAACCCTACTGTGGAATATCAATTAAATTAAAAGAAGGGACTTGCTTCCTAGGCAAAACTTCCCTTCTTGTTTTTGAAATTCCCTAGACCTGGCCAACATTTTGGCCCATGTAGAATAAATATGAAAATAAATCCTTGCCATTTATGCTATTTTTCATACTAAGGCCTTTACCAGAGCAGATTCTGATTTGTGGGAGAGAGAGCTTTAATTTATTAGAAAGGGTGATCTGTAGCTCATTCAAAGGTCTGGCCTTTTCTATTCTAAGTTTTTTATTTTTGCTCTCATATCCCTACTACAAAGTGGGACATTCAAAGGTGGGACTTATGCCTGGATAGGCAATTTGGTATGCTAACTCTCAGCCACCTCCAACATTTACCCTTGAATGGGACCTAACAGCCCAGACATTCAGTGTACTAAGAAAATTCCAAGGCATGAGGTTTTTGGTTCCAAAGAAACACCATTCTACGATAAACTATGATCAACTATAAAATTGATTTTTTTAAAAGTTTTTATTAATGCATTTTTCTTACACTGCACCTAATGACTAACAGATATCATGATCTGGAAACATTAATTCTGTCTCTTATGAGGCTTTGGAAATTAACACCTTGGGTTTTTGTGTCCAGAAATACTGCATATTCTTTATCATTAATAATCATATCAATAGCTGTCTTTCTCAAAGAAGTATTCGTGGAATTGCATTTATTTCTTGGTGTTGGTATGTTATCTCATTTAAGGATTTTTTAGCTAGTGAAAAATAATCAGTACTTCCACCAAAACTTTTTGGCTTTGTGGTAGAAGACTTTAAAACAATTTTTGAGCTTCATGGGGTTTTAATATAAATGAATTGAAATAAATTATTACTCTCATCCATAAATTCTAAATTCTCCTCATTTCTTTGTTTACCTGTAACTGGAAAAGATATTTTGCCCACCAGAATATATTTAAAGTAATCACTGAAAGTTTGACATTTTGCATTTGAAGGCAGATGAGGTAGGTTCTCAGAGCCCTCATAGTTATAGAATATGGAAAATTTTAGGACACTCCAGTCTTTACCTTTTCTGTTCTCTCTTGGATCAGCTATCCCTTCTTCTAAGTCCTTTCTCAATTTTTTCTCCATGGTTCCTCCCAGAGCTGACACTGTCTGTTCTAAAATCCTATTTTTTCCAAGAGTTTCCCTTGTCAGCCTCTGAACATCTCCCATCCTCTCTGTTCAAGTCAGTCCACAAACTGACATTCCTATTTCTATAGCCTCATCCAGTTCAGGATTCAGGATTCTAAATTACCATCAAATTCTGATAGTCTAGGTTCTATGTTGACTATTTGTTTAAGAATTCTTGCTTCTTATTCCATTCCAGATTGTTTTGTTCAGAGGTGGGAGTTACTGCCATGCTTAGAAATTCTGTTTTCCAAGTTCTAGCTCACCACCAGCTTGTCCCCTTCACTGATACTGGAACCCAGACATTCAGTATTCTAAGGACCTTCGCAGATATGACAGTCTGTTATCTAAAGGAACATACTCCTAAGATCTATAAGAATTTTTTTTACTAAAGTTTATTTTATATTTTAACTACGTATTTGAATCTTAGCTATATACTGATTTCAAAACATGAGATTTCTCCACTTATAAGTCTTTATTACATAACAACATGTTTTAATGACCAAAAATACTCAATATTCATTATCACTAATACAACTACCAACATCTATCTTCATCAATGATGCATAGAATTGCATTGGTTTTCATGTAGATTGTTGGGCTTTTGGGCACTTTTTTGTTCAGTGGCCAAAAAATAGATAGTATTTTCACTATACCCTTAAGGCTATGTGGTTAAGGATGTGAGATTTTTTTTTTGTCACCAATGCAAACTAAAAAAAATTAACATTTTTAATTTATTATTTATTTTTAACATTCTTTTCTCTTTAAATGTTTAGTTCCAAATTATCTCCCTCCCTCCCACACCCTCCCACACCCACTAATAAGACAAGCAAAAATGATATCAATTTTACACGTGAAATCACACTAAACATATTTCCATATTAGCCATATTTACATAAAAGCAAGAAAAATAAGGAAAATGACAAAAGTATACTTCAATCTGCACTTCTCTCTCTGGACATGGATAGCATTTTTTCATCATGAGACCTTTGGAATTGTCTTGGATTGATCACAATAGACAAGTCTTTCACCATTACAGCATTGCTGTTATTATGTTACAATGATCTCCCTGTTCTCACTTCAGTTAACATCAGTTCATATAGTTCTCACCATGTTTGTTTTTTTCTGAATCCACCCCTTTCTTAATTTCTTACAGCAAAATAGTATTCCAATACAACCATAAGCCACAACTCTGTTCAGCCATTTCCCAACTGATACACATCCACTTGATTTCCAGTAGTTTGCCACCACAAAGCAAGAACTGCTATAAATATTTTTGTACATCAGTCCTTTTCTGTTTCCTTTTATTTCTTTGGGATACAGACCTAGTAGTGGTATTATTGGGTCAAAGGGTATGCACAGTTTTATATCCCTTCGGATATAGTGCCAAATTGTTTTCCAGAATGGTTCACTACTCACCAATGGTCCATTAGTGGTTTTTCCTCATCCCTTCAGCATTTGTCATTTCTGATAGGTATGAGGTGATATCTCAGAATAATTTTAATTTGCATTTTTCTAATCAATAGTGATTTAGAGGATTTTTTCATATGACTACAGATTTGTATAGAAAGCTATAGCTTTCTTCTGAAAACTGCCCATTCGTATCCTTTGATCAATTTTCAATTGAGGAATGGCTTTTATTTTTTTTACATTTGACTCAGTTCTATATTCAGTATTTTTGTGAGAATGAGGCCTTTATTAGAGAAGCTTGATATAAAAAATGTTATATTATCCTCATTGTCTATGGTACCTTTTAAGGAAAATGCAGTGTGTCTGATTCTTTTTAATTAGGTCTATTTTTGTTTTTGCTTTGTCTGAGATCATGATGGCTAACGGTGCCTTTTCACTTCAGCTGAAGCATAACAGATTCTGCTTCAGCCCTTTATTTTAACACTGTGTGTGTTTCTGTTTCAAGTGTCTCTTGTATTGTTGGATTCTGGTTTCCAATCCATTCTGTTATCTGCTTCCATTTTATAGGTGAGTTCATCTCATTCATATTCAGAGTTGTGGTTTACTGTGTATTTTCCTCCATTCCATTTTCTTCTGTTTCTTCTTCTCTCTTTTTATCCTTCCCCTCCTCAAAAGTCTATTTTGCTGTCAAACAGTACCTCCCTTAATTTGCCCTCCCTTTTGTCATCCCCCCCCCCTTTCTAATATCCCCTTCCCTTCCTATTTCCCTATTGGGTAAGTTACATTTCTATATACAACTGAGTGTGTATACATATTCTTCCCTCTTTGAAGAAATGCTGATGAGAGTGAGGTTCAAACATTGCCTTCCACTCCCTCATTTCCCCATCCATTGTAAAAGTTCTTCCTTGTGCAATTATTATTTGAGAAAAAATTTCCCATTAAACCTCTCCCTTCCCCCTTCTCCCAGTTCATCCCTCTTTCTCACCCCTTCACTTTTTTGGAGATCATTTCAACATAACTGACTCACACCCATGCCCACTGTCTATGTAAACTTAAAAAAAACTGTCTTAATAACGATAAAAGTTCATGGGAGTTACAGGTATCATCTTCTCATATAGGAATGTCAGCAGTTGAACTTTGAATCCATTATGATTACTTCTTCATGTATACCCTGCGGTTGTTGTACCGTCTTGGGTCTTCTCTTTGAAGGTCAAATTTTCTGTTCAGATCTGGTCTTTTCATCAGGAATCCTTGGAAGTCTTCTATGTCATTGAAGGACCATTTTTTCCCCTGAATGATTACACTCAGCACAGCTGGGTAGGTTATTCTTGGTTGGAATCCTAGATCCTTTGCCTTCCGGAATATGATATTCCAAGCCCTACGCTCCTTTAATGTAGAGGACACTAAATCTTGTGTGATCCTCACTGTGACTCCACGATACTTGAATTGCTTCTTTCTGGCTGCTAGAAGTATTCTCTCTTTGAGCTGGGCATCCTGGAATTTGGCTATAATATCCCTAGGAGTTTTGATTTTGGGATCTCTTTCAGGAGGTGATCGGTGGATTTTTTCAATTTCTATTTTACCATCTGGATCCAAGACACCTGGGCAGTTCTCCCTGATAATTTCTTGCAGGGTGGTCTCTAGGCTCTTTCTTTGATCGTGGCTTTCAGGGAGTCCAATAATTCTTAAGTTCTCTCTCCTTGATCTGTTTTCCAGGTCAGTTGTTTTCCTGATGAGATATCTAACATTCTGTTCTATTTTTTCACTCCTCTGTCTTTGTTTTACTGTTTCTTGATGTCTCATGGAGTCATTAGCTTCCACTTGCACAATTCTAATTTTCAAGGACCGATTCTCTTCAGTGAGATGTTGCACCTCTTTTTCCATTTGGCCAATTCTGCTTTTTAAGAAATTCTTTTCATCAGTGAATTTTCGTACATCCTTTTCCATTATGCCAATTTTGATTTTCAAGGAGTTCTTCTCTTCAGTGGATTTTTGTGCCTCTTTCACCATTTGACCTAATTTGTTTTTTAAGGTGCTATTTTCTTCAGTATTCTTTTGTGCCTCTCTTACCAAGCTGCTAACTTTCTTTTCGTAATTTTCTTGCATCACTCTCATTTCTTTTCCCAATTTTTCCTCTACTACTCTCACCTCCTTCTTTAACTCATCCATAAAATCTTGGTCAGGGTGGGACCAGTTGGCATTTTTCTTTGAGCCTTTTTTTGAAGCAGATTTCATGTTGTAGTCTTCTTCTCCCTTTTTATCGTGGTCTTCTCTTCCAGAGTGAGAATTCCTTATGGTGAAGCTCTTTTTCTGTTTGCTCATTCCCTCACACTATTTCTTGACCTTGAACTTTATGCTACAGTAGAGAAACACTGTGCCAAGTTTCACACTTTTTTGTGCTGCTGTTTTTAGACCTAGTTCTAGAGGTCTTCAAGTTTTTTGGTGCTTTAAAAGTGGTATTATTCTGGGAGAAGTGTGGTCACTGGCCTATGCTCTTATCTTTATTCAGGAAGCACCCCTGCTCCCCTACAATCACAAGAGCTAGCACTCCTATTTGTGTTGGAGCAAGATCCCTTGCTCCCTTGTAACCAACTACCAGGGCTCCTCTCCACCCTGGAATTGTGGCCCAGAACTAAGTATAAATAACAGAATTGCCAATAAGCTCCAGCTACACTCAGCACCAGCAAAGGGTCTTCTGTTACCTCTTTCTCACAAATTGTCCAACCCCCTTACTGTCTTTGGGCAAAGAGCTTGTGAAGCTATTGCTGTGGACACTGTTGCCGTCACCACCTGTGTGGGCCTCCACCCCAGTGTCACAAACTTCTGGGGACCACTTAGGTTTTCTCAGTCCCGAAAAATGTCTCACCCCAACCTTTTGTTGGCTCTGCTGCTCCAAAATTTGATTTGAGGAGTTATTTTAAAGTTGATTGCAGGGGAATGTTGGGAGAGTTCAGTTGGGTTGCTGCCCCTAATCCGCCATCTTGGTTCCGTCCATACTAAAAGGTAAATTGAAATATATGATTGAACTCATAAGAAAAATCTACCTCCGTCTTGTTTTTTAAATGATCTACAATAGGTCTATATTTGGACCAGGTAAGAACATGTATGAGAATACATCCTTACCATTTATGAAATATTGCATTTTAAGGCATATTCAAGAGTTAATGAATTACATTCTCAGAGAAAGCGTAGCAATCAAACATGGTGATTTTCAGGACATTCCAAGACATGACCTTGGGAGTTCTCAGGACATTTTTGCTCTGATATCCCTTCTTCCAGTGCCTTCCTTTGTTCTTTTCACCACAGCTAAACTATGTAATGTGCTAAAAAAATCTTCCTGTTTCTGACAACTTACATTCTCAGCCCCTGAACATCTTCCACTATCTGATCTAATCCCTTCCAAGACTGACATTATACATTCTATAGCCAAATTCAGCTCAGGATTCTGAATTCAAATTTTCCATCAAACCCACACAGTCTTGGTTACAAGTGGCTTCTCTGACTGAATGTTCTGGCTTCACTTTAACACAACAAATTGGTCCATTCAGAGACAGAACTTAACATTTAGCTAGGACATTCTGTGTCTAAACTCTCAGCTACTTTCAACATGCCCATATGAATGGTACCTGGAAGCCTAGACCATTAGTGCTGTAGGGAGTACCTAAGACATGACATTCTAAAGCCAAATATGTCAAGTTGTTATATTTATTTTCTTACTAATTGGATTATTATTACAAGATACATAAGTTTTACCAATATGCTGATTTTTGAATATAAATCTTCTCCCTTATAAACTCTCTATACTTAACCACCTTTTCCTTTTGTTCAAAATTACTCAATGTTATTTTCATTCATACTAATAGAGAAGATTTTACTAAAGAATGAATGGCATGGAATTACATTGGTTTGGAGAACAGGTTTTGTGGTTTTGAAGGGCTTTTTTGGCTAGACAAATAATATACAGTAATCTCACTAAACCCTTTTGGCAACGTGGTTGAAGATGTGAAGTCTTTTTTGTTTTGTTGTTTGCATTTCTTATGCATCACTGATGCATAAAATAAATCATATTGGAATAAATGAATTAAAGCATATCAAAAAACCCTACCTTCATACTTTTAAAATAAGTTTAAAATGGTCAATATTTGGACCCACTAAGTGTATATCTATATATATCTATATCTATATCTATCTATCTGTCTATCTATCTATCTATCTATCTATCTATCTATCTATCTATATACACAAAGACAAATCCTTTTCATTTGAGAGATTTTTCTACTTTATGACCCATTACCCAGAAGATGATTTCTGTTCTCTGAACCCTCCCACTTATAGCATATACTGTTTTCTAGGATGTTGCCAAATATGAAATTTCTGCTCTAAGGGCTTTCTTTGCTCTGATAATTTTTTTTTCTATGGGAACTGCTAACTCTCTCATTTTCATCTCTACGGCATCTCCCGGGCCTGACACATTATATACTAATATCCTCCTGCTGCTGAAAATGTCCATTCCCACACTCCGTACATCTCTTCCTCTCTCTTCTCTAGGCCCTCACAATCCTGAATCTTCTACAATCTCATCCAGCTGATTATCTTGAATTTCAAATTTCCTTCAAGCTCATACTTTCTATGTTCTATGAGTCATCCCACATCTCATAGACTCTCTCAGCTTTTCACTCAAAATCTGGACATTCAAAGGTAAGACTTATATCTTAGCTTGGAAATTCTGTATTCTAAGCTCCAGAACCCTTTCAACCTATATCTTTGAAAGGTCCCAGGAAGCCCTGATATTCAGTGTTCCAATGAGGTACCAAGAGCTGATATTTTGGATTCAAAGGTCATGCACTACTATGGTCAAGAGGGATTTTTCTTTTTACTTGTTATGGGATAATTATTACATTGCATGCATATTTTACCTATATGCAATTTTCTAAAATTAACCTGTGTCTCTTCTAAGTTCTTAGCATGCTACACCTTCATTTTGTTGCCCAAACATTCTCTTCATTAATAGCAGCATCAATAACAGTTATGAGTAAAGGAGGCCCTACAGAGAATGACTTTGTTTTGGTGTTCAAATGTTTTTAGTTGTTTTTTCAGGGGGGTGGGTGGGTGTAATTTGTTTTGGCTTGCCAAAAAAAACCAAACCAGACATCACTTTCACCATACTTTTAAGCTATGTAGTTGTGAATGGGCAATTTGTTTCAAAGCATTCCTACTACAGAATATAAATTAAATTGGAAGAAAGGCTTGATCTCCTAGGCAAAATCTCCTTCCTTCTTGTTTTTGAAATTCCCTAGACCTGGCCAATAGCTTGGCTCACTTAGAAAACATATGAAAATAAAGCCTTTCCATGTATGATATCCTAGGTTCCCTTTCCACTCCCCATAGTTTATTCAGAGACAGGAATGAACTCCTAGCTCAAGCATTCTTTATCTCTGCTTTCAACCACTTCTAACATGCCCACATGAAAGGTACCTGGAAGCCTAAACCTCTAGTGTTCTAGGGAACATTGGAGATAGGAAATTTTGGGTTCTAAAGCCATATCATGTCAAATTGGGTTGCTATTACTTTTATTTTTTATTAAGATATAGAGGCGTCTTACAGATCTGATGATTTTGAAACAGAAGTCATCTTTCTTACAAGCTCTCTATACTTAAAACCTTGGGATTTTTGTACAAAATTTATTGATGCTCCTTTGTATTAATAGCAATAGAAACAGCAGTCTTTATTAAAGAAATATATGGGGGCAGCTAGGTGGCGCAGTGAATAGAGCACCGGCCCTGGAGTCAGGAGTACCTGAGTTCAAATCCGGCCTCAGACACTTAACACAAAAAACTAGCCGTGTGACCTTGGGCAAGTCACTTAAACCCCAACTGCCCTCCAAAAAAAAAAAAAAAAGAAATATATGGAACTGCGTGTTTAGGTATATGGGTGTTGTGGTTTTGAGGAGGTTTTTTTTGGATAGTCAAAATATTGACAGTAATTTCACCAAACCCTTTGAGTAGTGGAGTTGAAGATATGAGAGGGTTTTTTTTGGTTTGCTTGTTTTTTCTTACATATCACTAATGCCCAATAAAAATTATATTGGCATAAATAATCTCCTATGAAAAATCTACCTTCCTCTTGTTTTTTAAATTAGTTTAAAATGCCCAATCATTAGGGACATTAGGCATACACATGAAAATAAATCTTTGCTATATGTGAGATTTTCTCCTATGAGACCCTTTCCCCAGCAGATGACTTCTGTTCTCTGAACCCCCTACCCAACATATAATATATCCTGTTTTCTAGAACACTGCAAGATCTGACCTTCTATGCCCTAAGGGCTCTCTATGCTCTGAGGTCCCCTCTTCTCTGGGCACTGCTGACTCTCTCATTTTCACTACCATGAGAACTCTTAGGCCTGACACTGTACGTGCTCAAATCCTCCTGTTTCCAAAAATGACCCCGTACATCTCCCCTCTCTCTTCTCTAGGCCCTCATAATTCTAGCCTTGAAGATTCGACAGTCTTGACCACCTGATGATTTTTCCTACAGTGTTGGAGGATGTCTGATTTAAAAAAATTTTTCTTTAACCTTCACCATGGTGCAATATAATTGAACTAAAATAAATGGCTGATCTCAAACAAAAAATCTAAATATCCTTTCTTAATTTTCTAAAACTGGTCAATATTTTTGTCCACTAAGAATAAATTTGAAATTAATCCTTGAAATTTTTGACATCTTACATTCAAAGACCAATTCTAGTGAAGATGATTTATGTTCTCAGAGTCCGCATAGCTCATATGGAAAATCTGAGGATACTCCAAGTCCTGACCCTTTTGTTCTCTCTTGGACAATATTTGTTGCTGTTTTTCAGTTGTGTCTGACTCTTCCTGATCTTATTTGGGGTTTTCTTGGTAAAGATATATCTAATATTCTAAATTCTCCCCGAAATCTCTCAATCTTTCTTCATAACTATGCCCAGGGCTGCTAGTCTTTAGACTAAAATACCACTGCTTCAGACAATCTCTCTAATCAGTCTCCAAATATCTCTCCCTCTCTCAGTTCTAGTCCCTCCCAACAGTGACATTCTTCTTTCTACAGCCTCACTGAGCTCAGGATTCCATATTAGAAATTTCCTTCAAGCTCAGACATTCTAGGTTCTCAGTGCCCTCCCAGATCTAAAATCAGGGCTTCAAACTTCCTTGCAAAATGGAACATTGAGAGGTAGGACTTATGACCCAACTAGGAAATTCTGCATTCTAACCTCTCTAGGCCATCTCCAACTTTCCCTCTTGAATGATACCTGGAAGCCCAGATGTTCCAAGGGCTATCCAAGATGTGACATTGTTGGATCTAAAGAACACATTCCTAGGATCTCTAAATATTTTTTGCTTAAGTTTTTAAAATTTACTTATTTAAAATGCACATAAGTCTTATTAATACAATGATTTCATAGCATAAGTCCTGGTCCTTATGAGTCCCTAAAACATGGCACCTTGTTGAGGGTTTAGGGGCTGAAATACTCTATATTCATTGTTACTAATAGAAATAGCAATAACAGTCTTTGCCAAAGAAGTAACTGCATGACGTTTCATTTGTTTCATTGTGTAGTATTTGGGGTTTTTCCATTTTTTTAGCTAGCCAAAGAACTGTCAGTACTTTCATCAAACCCTTAGTATGTCTATGTGGGTAAGGATGTCATATTTCTTAAACTTCACCACTGTGTAATATAAATTAAATTGGAATAAAGGAGTGATATGTAAAAAAATCTAAATTCTTATTCTTTTTAATTTACTGCTTGAGATTTTGGATCAATAAGTATATATATATATGAAAACAAATCCTTGAAATTAATGATATTTTCTTTTCTTGGACTACTTCATGAATGGAAAATTTATATTCCTAGAACCCTGACATGTGTCCTCAGAGCTATGGTATATGGGAGTTTTGAGGACCCTCCAGGTTCATCTTCTTGATTCTCTCCTTGATGTGATATCTCTCATTCTAAATGCTCTCTAAAATCTCTCATTCTCTTCTCTTTGACTACTTCAAGGACTGACATTCTGTGTTCTAAAATCCCACGGCTTCTCACAACGTCCTATATCAGCACCTAAAAATTTCCCACTCTCTGTTTTAGTCTCTCCCAACAGTGACATTTCTGTTTCTACAGCTTCATCCAACTCAGTATTCTAGATTAGAAATGTTCATCAATCTCAGATATTCTAGGTTTGAAGTCGTCCATGTGTTCTAGACTTATGGCTTCACATTCCATTCCCAATTATGTCATTCAGAGGTAGGACTTCCTGCCAACCTGGGAAATTCTGTATTCTAAGCTCTAGCCTGCTATAATGGTACTGGGAAGCCCAGATGGTGAGTTTCCTAAGGACCGTTACAAATAGGACATTTCCAAATCTAAAGGAATTCCCCCCTAAGATCTGTAAGAATTTGTTTTGCTTAATTATTTTAACAATGCACTTGAGTCTTATACAATATATTGATTTCCAAACAGAAGTCTTCTACCTGTATAAGTCATTATTACAAAACACCATGTTTTTAATGGCCAAGAGGATTCAGTATTCATTATCCCTAATACTAAGATCAATAGCAGTCTTTACCAAAGAAGGGAGTACACAGAATTGCAATGATTTTTTTGCGTGCAGATTTTTATGCTTTGGGGGGTATTTTATCATCTGGTGAAAAAATAGACAATATTTTCACCATACCCTTTTGGTTATGTGGTTGAGGATGTGGGATATTTTTAAGAATCACCAATGCATAATAAAAATTAAATTGGAATATATGATTGAACTCATATCAAAAATCTACCTTCTTTTTGAAACTATTTAGGATAGGGAAATATTTTAGCCAACTGAGAATACATAAGAGAATATATTCTAGCCATTGATGACATTTTCCATTCTAAGGCACACTGCAGAGCAGATGATTTGTGTTCTCAGAGCCCTCCCAGCAATCAAACATGATGGTTTTTAGAACATCCCAAGGTCTGACCTTTTCCATTCTAACAGTTCTCTTGCTCTTCTTGTATCTGCCCTCCTATGTCTCATTCTCCTCTCCATGGCTACTCCAAAGGCTCACATTATATGTGATATAGTCCTCCTGCTTCTGAAAATTTCCATCCTGAGCCCTTGGAAATCTTACTCCCTTTGTTCTCCTCTCTTCCAACACTGACATTAAAGCTTCCACAGTCCCATCTGGTACAAGATTTTGAATTTGAAATTTACTTCAAACCCAGATAATCTAGGTTCTAAATGCCTCACCTGATCTAAAATTCTGGTTTTGGAATTCCTGATTTTAATATTCTAGCATCACTTTCCATTTTACACTGGGTATATACAGGGACAGGGAACAAGACTTAACTCCTAGTTAGAAAATTCTGTATCCTAAGCTCTCAGCTTCCTCCAGCATTTTCATATGAATGCTACTTAGACCTATAGACATTCTGTGTGCTAAGTACCTGGCAAGGTATAACACTATAGGTAGGTTCTAAAGTTGCACCATTCTATGATGTACAAAGTTTATTTTTTCATTTTTTATTATTTGGATTACTATTACAATGCATGTGTGTTAACAATATTGGTAAATAACACCTGGTTTTATTTTTGTCCCAAAGTCCTCCCATTCATTCTCATTAATGGTAATATCAACAGCAGTCTTTACCAAAGAAGGAACTGCAGGGAATTGCATATGTTTGGGTATGTAGGGTTTTGTGGTTTAGGGGGCTTGCCCAACAAACCAAAAGCAAAGACCTTCAGTACTTTCTGAGTATTTTTACAAAGCCTTTTGGCTTTGTTGTTCAGGATTTGCTGTTGTTCTTGTTTTTTTTAAGCTTTACCACTCTGTAATTTAAATTAATTTAGAAGAAATGACTGATATCAAATCCAAAAATCTACCTTCTTGTTTTATATTTTAACCAGAATTGTGTAATACTTTTTCCCCACTAAAATAAATGTGAAAACAAATGCTTATCAATTACTGTATTTTCCATTCTAAGACCCTTCCAGAGCTGTTGACTTACATTCCCAGGGCACTCCCAGACACCACATAGAGTAGTTTAAGGACACTCCAAGTTCTGTCCTTTGTTATTCTAGGGTTCTCTTGGCTCTCCTCCCTCTCTCATTTTCTGGTACTGACATTCTATGTGCTACCAGGCCTGACATTCTATGTGCTACCATTCCACAGCTTCCGATCTCCACATCTCTGCCACTTTCTCAGATCTAAAAGCCTCCTCTAGTCAAGAAATCCAGATTTAATATTTCCCTTACGATCAGACATTCTCAGTTCTAAATTCTCTCACTAATAAAAAAAAATCTGGCCTTACTTTCCATTCAAAATCAGTATATTAAGAAGAAAGATTTAGCTCCTAGCTAGGAAATCCTGTATTTTAAACTCTAGGACCTTTAATATTGTCCCTAGAATGGAACCAAAAGGTTCCATTCATTATTTCAAGGAGTGTTCCAAGACCTGCCATCTTGGGTTCCAAGGAGACACTCTAAGGCTATTTTAAAATGTTTTCTTAATTGGGTAATCATTCCAATGCACATGGGACTTGCTTATACTCGGATTCTGAAACAGAAGCCTTGTTCCCTTTAAGTCCTCTTTAAATAACAACTTATTTTTTGTCCATTAGTCCTCTTAGAGAAAGAAGGATGAACAACAGTGACAACAACAGCAACAAACAACAACAACAACAAGTCTACGTTCATTTGTCATTAACAGTAATATCAAGAACAGTCTTAAGGACTTCTAGGGAACTGGATTGGTTTCAAAGTGCAGGGTTTGGCGGCTGTTGATGGTTCTTTTGGCTAGCCAAAAAATAGACACACTACTCTCCCAATAACCATTTCGTCAGTGTTTAAAGATGTGCAATTTTTTAAACATCACCAATGTGTAATATAAATTAAATTGGAATAAATAATTCATCTCAAATGAAAACTCTACTTTCTTGGTTTTTTTGGGATTACTAAGAAATAGCAAACATTATCGACTATTAGGAAATGGTGATTTATGCTCTCAGAGCTCTCTCAGTTTTCACAGATGTTGGTTTTTAAGAAATTCTGAGATTTGACCTCTTGTGTTCTAATTGCCCTCTAACTGTACTCTTTGGGCTGTGTGATTGGGGATGGGAGGTTTTTTTAAAAGCATCACCACTATGTAATATATATTAAATTGTAATAAATGACTGATATCACACAAACAAATCTTGTTTTTTCAATTACTAAGCACTAGTGAATACATTGACAACTAAGAATACATATGAAAAGAAAGGGGTATTTTCCATTCTAAGGACTTTTCTGAAGGGTTGTGCATGGGCATTATGGATATACTGAGTTTGAAATAGATCTTGTTTCTAATTCCTCTTTATGTAACAAGTTTTTGTTTTGTTTTGCCAAAAAGACTCTAAATTATCATTAAAGGTAATATAAAAAAATAGCAGTCTTTACCAAAGAAGAAATGAATGGAATCATATTTCTTTCCATGATTTGGTGTTTTGAAGCTTTGGGTGTTTTGTAACCTAGCCAAAAATAATCAGTACTTCCACTATACCCTTTTGACTGTGTGTTTGAGGTTGTGAATTTTTTTATTTAAAAGCATCACCTCAATATAACTGAAAGAAATGACCAATATCATAGTAAAAATCTACCTTCTTGAGTTTTTTTTAATTTTAGCTGAAATTGGCCAATATTTTGACTCACTTACAAATATATATAAAAATAAATCATTCTTATTGCTGCTATTTTCCATTCTGACGGCTCTTACAGAGATGATGATTTATATTCCCAGAATACTCCCTGCTATCACAGAAGGTAGTTTTTAGGACACTTCAAGTTCTGACCTGTTGTGTTCTAAGGGTCTCTCTTTGCTCTGAGCTCCCTTCTTCTAAGGTCTCCTCCTCCCTCTCTCATTCTATTCTCTATGGCTATTTCCATGCCTGACATTTTGTGTGCTAAAATCCCACCATTTCTGACCATTTCCAAGCTCAGCCTCTGAATTTTTCTTTCTCCATTCCAAAATCTCTCCGAACTCCAATACTGAGGTTCCAAAGCCTCCTCCAGACCAGGATTTTGGAATCAATATTTACTTGAAGCTCAGACACTGTTAGTTCAAAGTGTACTCCCAGATCTATTATTTCATTTCCCTGTCCAAACCAGGTTCTGCCATTCAGACTGCAACTTCAGTCCTAACTAGGAAAGTCTGTATTCTATGCTCTCTGAGACCTCCAACATTCTTCCCCACAAACCATATGGAAGGCCAGACATGCTGGGTTCTAAAGACACTTCCAGCCTTGGAATTCTAGTTTCTCAGATCACAACCCTCCTCAGATACATGAGGGTCTTTTTATTCCTTAACTTTTTCAATTCTATTCATTTCAATACATTTCCCTTCTACTTTCATTACAATGACTTCAAAGCATTAATCATGTTCCTTTTAATTTCAAGGATTTAACATCTCCTTTTTTTCATGAAATCAGTTCAATTATTTATTTTACATATTTCTTATTAATTTCTTTCTAGCATTTTTAAATGCTAGAATTTGAGTTTCAAATTCTCTCCCTCTCTCAGCCCTCCTTCACTCACTGAGAAAGCAAGCAATATGACATCAATTATACATGAGAAATCTTGCAGAACGTATTTTCATATTATCTATATCACAGCAAAAAAGAAGTTTAAAAAAAAGAAAAAGAAAGGGAGAAAACCATACCTGTCCTCAGCGCTTTCTCATCATGAATTCTCAGGAATTTTCTTTTAGAAGAATACTCCACAATTATTATCATAAAGAGGAATATGGATTGTTGTCTTACCTGATGAATAGACTGCAGACTATTACAAGGTTTTCCTTTCCTTCTTTTCTCTCCAGGGAAATGAGGCACGAATTTTCACCTTGCAAGGTTGTGTGGGTGTTTGAAGACCTCAGTTTTCTGGATCAGTGCTGTGCTGATACAAAATATATTGACATGAATGATTAAACTTCCCCAAAATGCAATGGCTCCTTGTTTTATACTTTGGCCCACTGAGTATATCACCAGGCAACCTTCTTCCCAGCAACAGTATTTTGTGTTCCAGAGCTGATGATTTACCATCTCCTAGAACCCCCAGCTTAAACATTCTCTGACTTCAAGGCCCCTCTGACATTCTGTGTTCTAATGGCTCTCCTAGTTCTAATGGCCTTTGGTCTCCTACTTCTGTCTTTCTCTGTTCGGTGGCTCTTACCAGTCCTGACTTTCTCTGTCCAGGGTCCCACTGGCTCAGGAAATTTCTTAGGTTCTGTACATGTCTCACTTGCTGTCTTCTAAGGTCCCTCCCTATGCTGTTAGGACAGGTTCTAGTGCCCCATCTTGGTTTAGAAATTCCACACAACTCAAACAGTCCCTGTTCTAAGTGACCTCCCAGTTTTGATATTCTGACTTCTGTGGATATTCCAAGTTCTGACATTCAGAACGCACACTGCCTTAGCAGCTCTACCATACTATTTTCTAATCCCTCTTCTATCTCCAAATTTTTCCTTTAAAGGAATCATTGAAGCCTGGACACAGTGTTCTAAGGAACCTCTCAATCCTGATATTTATGTCCCAGGGCCTTACCCTGCTATAATCAGTCAGGGTTTTTTTTTCCTATTTTTATAACATATACTTAATACAAAGACTTTGAGGGGAAGTCTTATAATCATTATTATATTGAGAAAAGTCAATGGAAAATGCATGGAATAGAATTGTTTTCAATGTGCCTTTGGGGTTTTATTGGTGCTTAAAAAATAAACAATACTTTTACCACACTCTTTTGGTTGTGTGGTTATGTATGTGAGATTTCTTTTTAAAGCATCAAAAGTTGGCTAAACTAAATTAAATCGGGATAAATGATTAATTTCAGAGAATCTACTTTAGTTTTGTTTTTTAATTTACCTAAAACTAGCCTGTTTTGGTCCACTAAGAATATGTATTAAAATAAATCTTTACCTTTTATGGTATTTTTCATTCTAAAGTCCCTACCAGAGCTGAAGGATTTAGTGTCAAAACCTTTCCAGCAAGTGTTTTTAAGAACTTCAAGTTTTGACCCTTTGTGCTATAAGAGATCTCCTCTTCCTCCCTTTTAAATTTAATCTTAACTCTCACATTCTCCTCTCAATGGCTCCTCCAAATCCTGTCACTCAGTGTGCTAAAATCCCACTGCTTCACACAGCTTCCATTATACGCCTCTGAACATCTCCCACTCTCTGCTCTAGTCCCTCCCAACTCTGACATTTCACCTTTGAAAGGAGTTCAGCTCCCAATTATGGCTTTGAAATTTCCTTCAAGTTCTGATATTTTAGGTTCTAAGTGCCCACCCTTACCTAATATTCCAGCTTCATTTTCCATTCCAAATTGAAATATCAAGGGACGGGAATTAACCTAACTAGGAAATTCTGAATTCTAAACTCTGGGCCTCTTCTAACATTCCCTCTTGAAAGATAGCAGGAAATACTACAGAATATTCAATATCCTAAAGTCCATCTCAGTCATGACACATTTTGTTCTAATTCTGCAACCTTGAAGGTTTTTTTTGTAAATTTATTTGGAAATTATAACAATGGACATGTTGTTGGCCAATATGGGATATATAGGGGGATTATTCTGACTAGCCAAAAAATAAATAATTATTTTACCTTACACTTTTGGCTGTATGGTTGACAGCATGAGATTTTTTTTAAAAGAATCACAATTGTGTAATATAAAATAAATTGGATAAATGATAGATCTCATACAAAAAAATCTATCTTTTTAAATTATCTAGAACAGATTAATATTTGGACACTAAGAATATATGAAAATATATGTACTATTGCTGTTTAGGATTTTTTTCTTTCTTTTTTTTTCCTTTTTGGAGGGCAATTGGGGTTGACTTGCCCAAAGTCACATGACTAGTAAATATGTCAAATGTCTGAGGTCACATTTGAACTCAGGTCCTCCTGACTCCAGGGCCAGTGATCTATTCACTGTGCCACCTAGCCACCCCATGTTGATGATATTTTCAATTCAAATGACCTATCCAGAGCATATGATTTGTGTTCTCTAAGCCCACCCAGCAATGGCCTATAAAAGATCTTAGGACGTGTGAGTCTGACTTTTGTGTTCTAAGATCTTTCTCTGCTTGGACATCCCTTCACTTAATGCTCTCCTAAATCTCTCATTCTTTTCTCCATGTCCACCCCAAAAGCTTCCCTTTCTATGCACTAAAATCCTCCTGTTTCTAAGAATTTCCATTCTCAGGCCATGAACATCTCCCATTCTCTGTTCTTCTGGTCTGTCCAAACATTGACATTTCTGTTTCCAAAGCTTCATCCAGATCCAGATTGTAAGTAATCCATTTCCATTAAGCTCAGATATTCTAGATTCTAACTCAACTACCTGTTCAAGAATTCTGACTTCACATTCTACTTAAAAAGGTTTCAATCAGAGGTAGAAGTTACAAAAAAAGCTGGGAAATTCTGGATTCTAAGCTCTAAACAATCACTTACATGCCCTTGAATGGTACCTGGAATCCCAGCCATTCAGTATTCTGGGAACATTCACAGATATGTTTTCAGATTTAAAGGAAAATCCTCTTAAGAAATATGGGAGTGTGGGAGAGGGAGGGAAAGAAAGTATTTTTGCCTAATATTTTTACTGGTTTATTTTGTAAATCACGTTAATTTTACTGATATACTGATTTGCAAATGTAAGGCTAGTTCTCTTATATGTGCTGATTTTAAAGCACCATGTTTTCATAAACAAAAATAATCAGTATTCTTTATCACTAACACTGAGTAGAGACCTTTTGCATTGATAGAGCTGTACAGAATTGCATTGGTTTTCCTGTACATATTGGGGGGAGGAGCTGTCATGATGTTTTCGTTTTAATCAGAAGTGGGAGTTAAAGCAAAGCTGGGAAATTCTGGATTTTAAGTTCTCACCCAGTACAGAGGTACCTCCTTGAATGGTACCTGGAAACCCAGACATCATGTTCAAGGAAACTTCACAGATATGACATTTTCAGATCTAAAGGAACACATTTCTAAGATCAATGTTGGGGGTGGGAGCAGTTTGCTTAAGTTTATTTTATTAATTTTTAAAAAGCATTTCAGTATTAATACAATACTGTTTTCATTATCACTCATATTAATATAAGTAGCAGTCTTCCTCATTGATAGATCTGCATAGAATTGCATTAGTTTTCTGTAAAGATTTTGGGTATTTTAAAGGGTTGTTTACTGGTTGACCAAAAAATAAACTATTTTCATGATACCATTTTGGCTCTGTTAAGAGTGTGAGATCTGGGGAGGTGGTGGCAGGTTTTGCATTGCCAATACATATTAAAAGTTAAATTGAAGCATATGATGGATCTCATATGAAAATTTACTGTCTTATTTAAATTAACTAAAAGAGGTCAATACATGGACCAATATATGAGACTACATCAATGCCAATTATGGGATTTTAAATTCAAAGGCTCATGCCTAAGGCCATGATTTGGTGATTTTTAGTACATTTTAAGATCTGACCTTTGGATGTATAAGTGATCTTTTGTCTATGATGTCCTCTTTCTAAGTGGTCCCCTACATCTCCTGTTGTCTTCACCATGACTACCCCCACCACAGAGCTCATACTCTACGTGCTAAAATTCTCCTGTTTCTAACAGTTTCCATTCTTGACCCCTGAATATCTCCAATTCTCCCTCTTCTAGTCTTTCCCAACACTGACATTTCTCTTTCTAAAGCTTCATCAAGGATCCTAGATTATATATTTCCATCAAGCTCAGATATTCTTGGATCTAACTGAATTGTATGTCCATAAATTCTGGGTTCACTTTCCACACCAAAAATTTTCATCTGAGGTGGGAGTTAGAAAAAAATGGGAAGTTTTGAATTTTAAGCTCTCACCCACTGCTGACTTGCCCTAATGGAAGTCCAGCTATTCAGTGTTCTAGGAGTTCTAGTAATCTTAGCAGATTTGACATTTTTCAGAGTTCAACATACACATTCCTAAGTTTCGTATTAGTTTATTTTAAAAAGACACTTGAATCTTACTGATAATAGTGATTGTCAAATGTACATCTATTTCCCTTATATGTGCTGATTTTATAGTATTACAGTATTTTATAATATTATGTTTTCATGGACCAAAATACTCTATATTTGTTATCACTAATACTAATATGAATAGAGATCTTTATCACAGGTGGAACTGCATAGAATTGCATTGTTTTTCCTGCACTAATTTTGGAAGTTTTTAGGGGAATTTCTTGGCTGGCCCCAAAATAAACAGTGTCTTTATGACATGATTTGTCTGTGTACGATGAATGTGGGGTTTTGGTTATTTTTTCCTTCGCATCATCAAGGTATATTAAAAGTTAAATTGGAATACATGATTAATCTCATAGGAAAAATCGACCTTCTATTTGTAACTTCTTGTTACCTAGAAGAAGTCAATATTTGGACCTACTAAGAAAATATCTGAGAATACATTGATAACATTTCTGAGATTTTCAATGCTAAAGCCTATGCCTGAGGCCATGCTTTATAGGACATCCCAAGATGTGACCTTTGGAGTTGTAAGGGCTTTTTTGGCTCTTCTAAATGTTCTACATCTCTTATTGCCTTCACTTAGGGCAACTCTGAAAGGCTCATATTCTATGTGCTAGTATCTTCGTGTCTCTAAAATGCCCATTCTTAACCCCTGAACATTTCCAATTCTCATTCTTCTAGTCTCTACAACTCTAATGTTTCTATTTCTAAACCCTCATTCAGATCAGGATTCTAGATTATAAATTTCTGTCAAGCTCAGTCTGGGTTCTAACTCTAACCTGTTCAAGAATACTGACTTCACATTCCATGTCAAAATGTTTCAGACAGATGAGACTTTCAACAAAGCTTGGAAATTCTGGAATTGAAGCTCCCACCCACCACTGACATGCCCCCTTGAATGGTACCTGGAATATTAGCCATTTAGTGTTCTTCCAACATTCACAAATATGCTATTTTGAGATTCAAAGGGACACCTTCTTAAGATAGATATACACACACACACACACATATATATATGTATATACATATATATACATGTAGTATTTTGCCTAATTTTTGTTGGTTTATTTTGAAAGGCATTTGAATCTCACTGATACACAGATTTCCAAATATAATGCTGTCCCCTTTCATGTGTGCCAGTTTTATAGCACCATATTTTCATGACCCAAAATATTCAAGATTCATTATCATTAATACTAATATGAATAGAGGTCTTTATCAATGATAAAATCACAAGGAATTGCATTGATTTTCCTTTATGGATTTTGGGAATTTTCATGGGGATTCTTTGGCTGGCCCAGAAATAAACAGTATTTTCCTGAGGTCATTATGGCTCTCTGATTAAGGATATGAATTTTATTCTTTTTAGTGCCAATGCATATTATAAGTTAAACTGGAATATTTGATTTATCTCATACAAAAAATTGACCTTCTTTCTATTGAAATTACCAAGAAGAGGTCAATATTGTGATCAACTAAGAATAAATATGAGAACTGATGCCACTTACATGATTTTTGATTCCAAGGCCTATACCTAAGGCCTGATATATGGTTACCTTTAGTACATTTCAAAATCTGACCTTTGGAGGCATAAAGGCTCTTTTGGCTCTGATATTTCTGCTTTGTAACATTTTCCTACTTCTATTTTTCCACCTTGGCTTCTCAGAAAGGCTCACATTCTATGTGATAAAATCTTCTCATTTCTAACAATTTTCAGTCTCAATCCCTAAACTCCCAACTCCCAACACTGATATTTCTATAACCCTCATTTAGATTATGATTCTAGATTATTAAATTTCCAGCAAGCTCAGACATTATGGTTTCTAACACAACTACCTGTTCAAAAATTCTGACTTCCCATTCCATGCAAAAATATTTTAAGCAGAAATTACAGTTAGAAAATAGTTGGGAAATCCTGGATTCTAAGTTTTTGCCCACTATCACCTTGTGCCCTTCAATGGTACCAGGAATCTGTGTCTCTTCACAGTCCTTCACAGATATGACATTTTCACAGTCCTAAGATCTATAAGGTCTTTGGGGCTTAAGTTTATTTTCATGTTTTGTTTTTTTTTAATACTTGAACATTGCCCATATAGCGATTTCCAAATACGTTTTTCTTATAAATCCCAATTTCATAAAAAATGTTTTACTCAGGAAAAAAAATGTTCATCATTCTTTATCAACAATACTAACATCGGTAGTGATCCTTCTCAATGACGGAACTAGACAGAATTGAATGGACTTTCCTATAAAGATTTTGAGGGTTTTAATAGGGATTTTTTTTTGACTTGCCAAAAAATAAATGATTTGCATGATCCCCTTTTGGCTGTGTGCTTAAGAATGTGATTTTTTTTGGCGGGGTGAGGGTTTGCACTGCTAATAAATATTAAAAGATAAGCTAGAATATATGATAGATCTCATATAAAATTTGACCTTTGTTATTGAAATTACTTAGAAAAGGTCAATATTTGGGTCAGTAATTAAGAATACATGTGAGAATATACTGATGCCATTTCTTAGCATTTCAGTGCTAAGGCCCATAGCTGAGGCCATGATTTAGGAACTCAGAGGCATGACACAGGCTGACTTTTAGGACAATACAAGATGTGACTTTTGGAGGTCTGAGGGCTCTTTTGGCTCTGATATCCCATCTTCTAAGTGTTCTCCTACCTCTCCCATTCTTTTCACCATGCCTACTCTGAAAGGCTCACATTCTTTGGCCCAAAATCTTCCTATTTCTAACAGTTCTTATTCTCAACCGCTGAACATCTTCCACTCACCCACTTCTAATCTCTTCTATCCTCATTCAGTTCTGAATCCTAAATTTTAAATTTTCATCATGTTCTGATATTCTGGGTTCTAACTCAGCTACCTATTCAAGAATTCTGACTTCACATTCTACTTTAAAATGTTTCAATCAGAAGTAAAACTTACAATAAAGTTGATAAATTCTTGATTCCAAGCTCTTACCCACCACTAACATGCTTCCATGAATGGTACCTGCTTTGCCAGCCATTCAGTGTTCCTCCTTCACAAATATGCCGCTTTGAGATCTAAAGCAATATCCTCTTAAGATCTATATAGTATTTTTGCCTAATCTTTTTTATTTGTTTATTTTGGAAAAGCATTCAAATCTTCCTGATATACTGATTTCCAGATATAATATTATCCTCCTTATGTGCTGATTTTATATATCACCATGTTTTCATGGCCAAAAATACTCAATATTCATTATCATTAATACCAATATGAATAGAGAGCTCTTCATCAATGACTGAACTGCAAAGAATTGCATTGGTTTTTATGGAGATTGGCGGGGGGGGGGGGCTAACCCAAAAATAAAGTGTCTTCCTGATGCCATTATGGCTCTCTGATTAAGGATGTGGGTTTTATTTTTTTCATTGCCAATGCATATTATAAGTTAATCTGGAGTTGATCTCATACCAAAAAAAACTGACCTTTTTCTATTAAAATTACCAAGAAGGGATCAATATTTCAGCCAACTAAGAATATGTATGAGAATACATTGATGCCATTTATGTGATTTTCAATTCTAATTCATATACCTGAGGCATCATACACGGTCAGTTTTAGTACATTCCAAGATGTGACCTTTGGAGGGCTCTAATATCCTTTCTTCTAAGCGTTCTCCTACCTCTCCCACTCCCTTCACCATTGCTGCTCTGAAACACTGATGTCCTATGTGCTAAAATCCTCATTTTTGTCTAACAATTTCCATTCTCAGCCCCTGAACATCTCCAACTTTCCCTCTTCTTGTGTCTCTGAACACTGACATTTCTGTTTTGAAACCTCATCCATACCTGGATTCTAGATTTAAAATTTCCATCAAGCTCATATATTCTGGGTTCTAACTCTACTATCTGTTCAAGAACTCTGACCTCACATTCCACACCAAAATATTTTAATTAGAAGTGTGAGTTAGAAACAAGCTGGGAATTTCTGGACTTCAAGCTTTCACCCACTATCACCTTGTCCCCTTGAAGGGCATCTGGCTACCCAGACATTCAATTTCCTAGAAATATTCATAGACATGACATTTTTAGAACTAAAAAAACCACATACCTTATATCTATGTGGTTTTATTTGCTGAAGATTATTTGTAATGTTTTATTTTTTAAAAGGCACTTGAGTATTTCTCATGGACCAATTTCAAAATATGAGTATTCCTCTTATAAATGCTGGTTAATTGAGGAAGAATATTCAGTTTTTGTTAGGAATAATTCTAATTTCAAAAGCAGTATTTCTCAATGACAGAACTCTATGAAATTGCATTGGTTTTCCTGTAAAGATTTTTGGGGTTTTAAGGGATTTTTGGAGGGGACTAGCCAAAAAATAAACAGTGTTTTATGGTTCCACTTTGATGTGTGCTTAAAAATGTCAGTTTGGGGGATATTTTTTGAAAAGCCAATAAATATTAAAAGTTAAATTGAAATACACATGGTTGATCTCACAGGAAAATTTGACCTTCTAGTTACTGAAACTACTTAGAAGAGGTAAACTAACTATATATGTAAACACATTGATGCTATTTATGGGATTTTCAATTCTAAAGTCTTTCCCTGAAGCCATGATAAATGAACTCCAAGGATTCATACATGATGATTTGTGGTACATTTTAAGATCTGACCTAAGGATATGTGAGAGCTCTTTAGGCTCTGATATCCCTTCTTCTATGTATTCTCCTACCTCTCCCATTCTCTTCACCATGGCTACTCTGAAAGGCTCAAATCTTATGCAATAAAATACTCCTGTTTCTCAAAATGTCCATCTCAGTCAGTGAACATCTCCCACTCTCTCTGTTCTAGTCCCTCCCAACACTGACATTCCAGGTTTTACAGCCTCCTCCGACTCAGGATTCTAGATTTGAAATTTCCTTCAGGCTCAGATATTCTAGGTCTTAAATATACATATGTCTTACTCAAATAATCATTTCAAAATATGTCTCATCCTTTATAAGCTGTCTTTACAAAAAGACCAAAAGACTCTATATTATCAATTATAGTAATATCGGTCACAATTCTAATCAAAGAAGGAATTGCATGGAATCGCATTTTTTCTGGTATACACGTTTGTGGAGGATTTTTTTGTGCACAGAGTTTGTACAGTTTTTTTTTCAGGCTAGTGTTTCACCATATCATTTTGGCCCTGTGGTTGAGGATGCCGGATTTTTTAAAAGCATCACCACTGGGCTAATGTATATTAAAATGGAATTAATTATTAATCTCATGTGGAAAATTTACTTTCTTCTTTTTTAAACTAGCATTGGTCAAAATTTTAGCACACTAAGAGTGTATATTGATATAAATTCTTGTAATTTGTGAGATTTTTCCATTCTAAGGCCCCTTCCTGAGTAGATGATGTATGTTATCAGAGGCCTCCTGGCTATGTTATATGGAAGTTTTTAGGACACTCCCAATCTGAAGTTTTGTGCTCTAAGAGCTCTTTTTGCTCTGATATCCCTTCTTCTAAGTTCTCCCCTAACTCTCTCACTCCCTTCTCCATGGGTATTCCCAAACTTGACATTCTGTGAACTAAAATCCCACTGCTTCTTACAATGTCCATTCTCAGCCTTTGTATAACTCCCACTCTCTTTGTTCTAGTCTCTCCTAACACTGACGTTCCAGCTCATACAATCTCCTCCAACTCAGGATTCTGGATTCAAAATTTCTTTCAAGTTGATACATTCTATGTTCTAATATCTAATGATCTAACATTCTGGGGCTTCACTTTATGTTCCAATTTGGGACATTCAGATGTGAAACATACCTCCTAGCTAGGAAGTTCTGTAGACTAAACTCTCAGCCACCTCCCACTTTCCCCACTGAACGGTACATGGAAATTTTGACCTTCAGTGTTCTAAGAACCTTCCAAGACACTCCATTTTGGGAGAAAAATAAACACCCTAATGATCTATGAAAATACTCTTTTTTTTTGCTTTTTGGAGGGCAGTTGGGGTTAAGTGACTTGCCCAAGGTCACACAGCTAGTTTTTTTTTTTTTGTGTTACGTGTCTGAGGCCGGATTTGAACTCAGGTCCTCCTGACTCCAGGGCTGGTGCTCTATTCACTGCGCCACCTAGCCGCCCCTGAGGTTACTCTTTAAAATTATTATTCATTGGATTATTAATACAATGCACAAGGGTTTTCCTGATGTTATGATTTCAAATCCTAATGTCCATTCGAATCACTAGACATTACAAGTCCTCAGTACATAGCACTTTGTTTTTTCTTTTTGTATAAAAATAGTCTACATTCATTATTAGTAATAGTAACACCAATAGCAGTCTTACCAAAAAGAGATTTGCAGGGAATTGCCTCTTTTGGTGTGCAGAATTGAGATTCAGGGTTTTTTTACTAGCCCCAAAATAGACAGTTATTTTTACCATATCCTTTAGACTGTGTCACTGAGGATGTGAGTTTTTTTCTTTTAAAGTAGCCCCAATGCAAAATATAAATTAAATTGGAATAAATGTTTTATTACATATGAAAAATCTACCACCTTCTTCTTTTCCAATTTACATAGAACTGGCCAATTTTTGCCCACAAAGAATATATATGTGAAAATAAATCCCTGTCCCTTCTAATACTTTTTATTCTAAGGCCCGTTCCAGAGCCAACATATCTAAGATTTGATATATGGAAGTTTTTAGAACATTCCAGGTCTGATCTTTTCTGTTCTAAGAACAATTCTTTCTCCAAGATCCCTTCTTTTAAATGCTCTCCTCTCTCATTGTCTTCTCAATGGCTATTCTGAAACCAACATTCTGTGTGCTAGAATCTCACTGCTTTTTACAATTTTGATTATAATTCTATGAACACTGACCCCCTCTCCTATCCCCTCACGGTTTTGACTTTGTAATTTCTATGGCCTAGTACAGCTCAGAATTCTGGATTTGAAACTTCCTTCAAACTCAGACATTCTGGGTTTCAAGTACCTTCCCCTATCCGATATTCTGGCTTCACTTTGTGTTCCAAATTGGAACATTCAGAGGCGGGACTTACCTTATAGTTAGGAAATTCTGTATTGTAAGCTTTCCTTGAAAGGTACCTGGAAATAGTCCATAGCATTTAATGTTCTAAGAACCAGCCCAGGCCTGACATATTCTGTTTGAAGGTCACAGTCTTCTATGGTCTAGAAGCATTTCTTTAATTGTTTATTTATTTGAATATTTTCACGTAGCACATGTATCTTCCCAAAACAATGATTTCAAAGTATAAGTCCCATTTTGTACAGAACATTTTCTTTGCCAAAAGATGCTACATTTATTATTATTTATATGCAAAACAATAGTATTCTTTACTAAAGAAGGAGCTGCAAGGAATTGTATTTGTTTTGGTGAACAAGTTTTCGGTTTTCTGAGGTTTTTTGACTAGCCATTAAATAGACCATTCTTTCACCCAGACCCATTTGGTGGCATGGTTGAGGATATGAGACATATTTTTGAAAGTATGACCACTGGGCTAACATAAATCAAAATGAAAAAAAATAATGAATTTCTAAGTAAAAAGAATCTATTATCTTCTTATTTTTTTAAATTACCTAAAAATGGCTGATGTATTGGCCCACTAAAAAATATATATGTATATATACATGAAAATCAACCCTAATATATAAGAAAATAATCCTTCCCATTATGATTTTTTTCAATAGTTCTAAGGTCCAATCCAGAGCTGATGATTTATAATCTTGGAGTCCTCCCACATCCTATCACATATGGTCATTTTGAGGACACTCCAAGATCTAATTTTTTTGTGATTTAAAGGCTCTCTTTGCTCTAATATCCCTTCTGCTAAGTGTTCTAAATCTCTCATTCTCATCTCCATGGATAATCCCAAACCTGGCATTCTGTATGCTAAAGTTTTATTGCTTCTGATAATTTCCATTCTCAGCCTCTGAACATCTCCCATTCTCTCTCTCTTCTACTTACTCCCAATACTGACATTACATATTCTACAGCTTCATCCAGCTTCAGAGTCTGGATTAGAAGTTTCCTTCAAACTCAGACATTAATCTAATATTCTGGTTTCACTTTCCACTCTCAATTGGGACATTTGGAGGTAAGGCAACTTCCAAAGTAGTAAATCCTGTATTTTTAATTACTGACCACTCCTAACTTTTCCCCTTAAATGGTACCTGAAGCCCAGAAATTAAGTATTTTAAGGATTGTCCAAGACATGATTTTTTTGGACCTAAGGAAACATGCTTAAGTCATGTGTAAAGTTTTGGGTTTTTTCCAAGTTTATGAATATTGGATTATTATTATAATGCACTAATCCAAACTTCATAGAACAAATTCCCTTAATAAAAGGATTTGTTCTGTAAAATTTTAACTCAGTCAAAAGGTCCCACCCAAGGATCTAGAAGGAGACATGTGGCCTCAAGGCCACAGGTTCCCCACACCTATAATCTAAAGACTTTCTCAGCTTGGACAAATTTTATTTGAAGGCTGTACCCTGCTCCCTGTCTAGTAGGGCTTTTATTTTCTTTATTTGGATATTATTAAAATATACATGTATCTGTACAAAAATATTTATAGCAGCTCTCTTTGTGGTGGCCAATAACTGGAAATTGAGGGGATGCCCATCAATTGAGGAATGACTAAATAAGTTGTGGTATATGAATGTAATGAAATACTATTGTGCTGTAAGAAATGATGAACAGGCTTCAGAAAAACTTGGAAAAACTTATATGAACTGATGCTGAGTGAAGTGAGCAGAACCAGAACATTGTACACAGTAACAGCCACAGTGCACAAGGACTGACTTTGATAGACTTAGCTCTTCTCAGCAATGCAAGGACCTAAAACAATTCCAAAGGACTCATGATGGAAAATGCCATCCATATCTAGAGAAAGAACCATGGAGTCTAAATGCAGAGCAAACCAGACTACTTTCTTTTTATTTGTTTGTTTCTTTCTCGTGGTTTCTCCCATTCATTCTAATTCATCTATACAACATGACTAATGTGAAAGTATGTTTACTAGGAAGGTATATGTAGAGTCTATATCAGATTGTATGCTGTCTTGGGGAGGAAGGGGGAGAAAATGTAAAACTTATAGAAGTGAATGTTGAAAACAAAATAATTAATTAATTAATTTTAAAAAACATACATGTGTCTTTCCAATAAAATAATTTCAAATATAAGTTATATTCCTTTGAAATCCTCTGTATGGAATACTTTATTTGCCCAAAAGCTATAAAGCAATTATTGTTAATAAAAACAACAAGAGTATTTGTTACCAAAGAAGGAACTGCATGCATAGAAGTGCATTTAATTTGATATGAAGGTCTTTTTTTCTTTTTCTGAGTTGTTCCATCAAAAAATAGACAGTATTTTCACCATAACCTTTGGGCTGTGTGATTGAGAATGTGAGATTTGGGGTTTTGTTGTTGTTGCTAAGTCTCAACATTGTGTAAGATTAATTAAATTGGAAAAAATTATTAATGTCATATGAAAAATCTACTTTCTTATTTTCTCCTACAACTAGCCAATATTTAGGGGCCACTACAACCTACAACTAGCCAATATTTGGGGGCCATTAAAAATAAATAAGAAAATATATCCATTTAGGAGATTTTCCATTCTAATGTCCCTTCCAGAGCAGAGGATTTCTGTTTGCAGAGCCTTGGCAATTATGGCATATGAAATTGTTTTGGACAGTCCAGGTCTGACCTTTTGTGTTGTAAGGTCTGTCCTTGCTTTGCTATCCCTTCTTCAAAGGGCTCATCTCCTCTTCTCATTCTCTTCTCTCTGGCTATTCCCATGCCTGACATTGTGTGGGCTAAAGTCCTACAGCTTCTGACAATTTCTAGACAGCCCCTGAAACATCTCTCACTTTCTCTGTTCTTATTCTTCCCAATATTGACATTCCAGCTCCTACAGCCTCATCCTGCTGTGAATTCTGGTTTAGAAATTTCCTTTGAGCCCAGCCATTTGAGATATTATGAGCTCTCTCTGCTCTAATACTCAGGCACCACCTTTCACTGAAAATGGAGACATTTAATGGATGGATTTTCTTCAGCAAAATCCAACTTGTCTCTTTGAAAAGTACCTGGAAGTACTCCATAACAATTAATGTTCTAAGGACATTCCTAGTATTGACATTTGGGGATTTAAGGCTGTGTTCTCCTATGATTTATAAGGGGTTTCACCTTTTTATTTACTGAATTATTATTATGCTACACATGGTTTTAATCAAAATACTGATTTTGAAATAAAAGTCACGTGTCTTCAAGCCCTTTCTATGTAACACCTAATTTTCATGACCAAAAAGACCATATTTGTTGTCATTAATAGTAATATCAATTAATCTTTACCAAAGAATGAATTGCATGGAATTGCAACTGTTTTAGTGTATAGGGTTTTATTTTGGGGGGGGGAATTCAGATGGCAAAAAATAAGCAGTATTTTCACCATAGGCCTTAGGATGAAGCTGAAGATGTCAGATTTTCTTAAGCATCAGTGCTCTGTAATATAAACTAAACTGGAATAAAAAATAGATCTCATAACAAAAAAAATCTATCTTCCTCTTGTTTTCTGAATTACCTAGAAATGGCCAGTATTTGAGCCCATTATAAATATATATGAAAATGAATCCATGTCATTTGTGAATTTTGCGTTCTAAGGTCCCTTCTAGAGCAGATGATTTATATTTGCATTATATTTATATTATTGTTATATATTTCGATTTCCCTGAATTTTAAATATGGTTGTTTTTAGTATATGCCAAGATCTGGCCTTTTGTGTTTTCAGGGCTTTGATATTCCTCCTTCTGAATGCTCTCTTTCTTCTCTCCTCTTCTCCACGGCTACTCCCAAGGCTGACATTCTGTATGTTAAAATCTTACTGCTTATGACTCTTTCCATTCTTAGCCTCTGAACATCTCTCAATCTATTCCAGTCACTACTCATGCAAATTAACCATGTTGCAAATAAAGCAAAAAAAGGTAAGCAAAATCAGAAGAAAAAAGTATGATTTCCTAAGATCTCCTCTACTCCAATTTTCCCACATGAATGGCACCTGGACACCCAGATATTCAGTGTTCTAAAGATATTCTAAGACATGACATTTTGGTGTTGAAGGGAACACCCTTCCATGATCTATATTTTTAAGTTTTTATTCGTAGGATGATTATCATAATGTACATGTATCTTACTGATATGATTTTAAATCTTAAGTATTATTCCTCATAAATCCTCTATGGATCAGCTTGGTTTTATGGCCAAAAATACTAGTTCTTATTATTAATAGCAGTCTTTACCAAAGAAGAAACTTCATGGAATTATTTCTGAGTTGGTGTGCATATTTTCAGGGTTTTTTGAGAGGAAGGGCATTGGTTAACAAAAAAAAGACAGTCCTTTCTCTATATCCTTTTGGCTATGTGGCTTAAGATGTGAAATTTCTTCTTTCAGCATCGCTAGTAGGATAACATATTGAACTGAAATAAACCATTGATGTCATAAAAGAAGTCTGCTTCTTTTTTAAAATTTATTACTCTTGGCCAATACTTAAGACCAATAAGAATATATATGGAAAATGGAAGAGTGGTGGAAGCACTACAGTCAGTCTCTCAACATTATCCTCTAAACAACTTCTAAATAATGCCTCAAATTGAATTCTGGGGTGTCAGAGTCAACAAAATGTCAGGATAAGACATTTTTTTCAGCTCAAGACAACTCAGGAGGCCAGAAGGAAAGGTCAGTGATATTGACATATGGGCTGGCCCAGAGTACATGTGTGGCAACTCCAATGGTTGGCCTTGCAGGTATCTGGAATAGCAACAGCACCATCAAGGCCTCTCAACCCAGAGAAGGTGAGGGGATTGGGCAACTGGTCAAAAAGAGATTGAAGGAGACTTCCATGCTAGCACTTCATGCAAGACAGTCTACTGTTTGGCAACACAATTGCCCATACCCACTTCCAGGTCACAGTTCCAGGACAGAGAGTAGCACTTTCACTAACAAGAGATCAAAGATTCTAAGGAACAGTACTGATTTCAGAAAAAAAGAGAGTAAGGCTCCTGAGGAATAATAGGGCTTGTTGAAGCAAGGGATTGGGGCCCTTATTGGATGAAAATTAGAGATCAGACTACAAGAATAGTAAACACACCACTCCCCAGATAATACCACTCTGGAAGCACCAAAAAACTTCCAATCCCCCAGAACTAACTTGTGGGAATACCCATCCTCCCAACTTGCCAAGATAAGCAGAGTCCACATTTAAAATAAGATTCAAGATCAATGAATAGGCTGGGGAAAATGAGAAAACAAGAACAACAAAAAATAACCTGACAATTAAAAAGCTAATAAAATGACATGAAAAATCAATACACAAACTCAGAAGAAAATAACAATGGTCAAAACAACTACAAATGAAGTCTCAACAAAGTACAAGTTGGACACAAGCCCAATAGGAATTCCTAGAAGAGCTATAAAATGATTTTAAAGATAAAATAGGAGTAATACAGAAAAAAATGGGAAAAGAAATGAAAGCAATGCAAGGAAAGTATGAAAAGATGATTAAAGCTTGGTAAGACAGTCACAAAAAAGTACTAAATAAAATAATACCTTAAAAATAAAATTGTTCAAATGGTAAAAAAAAAATTCACTGACGAAAATAACTCCCTGTAAGGGAATGGGAATTTGAAGATCTTCCCCACCCCTTAATAGACCTAAGGGAGTATGAAGACCTCCCCTGCTTTGAAAACAAAATCTGCCCTTTAATAAACTGACTGTAATCACATGGAGCCTGTGATGGAGGGAATTTGCTAAAGGGTGGAGCAGAGTCCACAGGAAGCTTCCCTGTTGTGAAGATGGAACTCTGTCCACAATAGGCTGAATGTACTCACATGGAGCCTGTGGTCGGAGGAGTTTGTTGAAGGGAAGCAGAGCCCACAGGAACCTGGCAGACAGAGCTAGCAAGACAGTGGGAGAGAGAAGATGCTCAGGCAAGGAGTCAGGCTTTTGAGTAGATATTGATCTTATACTGGTTTGTGTGAAGACAAAAGGATGCTGTGGCTCTCAGAGTTATTATGACTTCTTAATATCTTTGGTACTAAAATGGAATCAGCTTACTGGTATGGGGATTCAGTTTTCTGGTGGTTAAATAAATGTTTCTGTTCTGTCCTCTATATGAAGAGTTTAGTATATTTTGTGATCAAACGCCATGTGATATTTATAATCATGGCCTTGATCATGATCATGGGCACTGTTAATATTGCCCTAACACTTATACTCCCTCATTAAGAAACAAAATTGGCCAGATGGAAAAAAGAGGAACAAAGCTCACTGAAGAAAATAATTTCTTAAAAATTAGAACTGGGCAAACAAAAATCAATGACTATGAGAAATCAAGAAACAACAAAATAAAACCAAAAGAATGAAAAAAATTAAAGATATTGTGAAATATCTCATTAAAAATGTAACCTAGAAAAATTGATCAAGGAGATATAATTTAATACTTATTAGACTGCCTGAAAACATATTAAAAAGAAGGAGCTTAGACATCATAGCTCAAGAAATTATAAAGAAAAACTGCCCTGCTATCTTAGAACCAGAGGGTACAATAGAGATTGAAAGAATCTACTGATCACTCCCTGAAAGAGATCCCCAAATGAAAACTTCCAGGAATATTAGAAACAAATTCCTGAGCTCCCAGGTCAAAGAGAAAAGACCAGAAAGAAACTGTTCACACCACATTAAAGGAGAGCAAGGTTGGAATATGATATTCCAGAAGGCTAAAGGGCTAGGATTGCCACCAAGAATAACCTACCCAGCAAAACTGAGCATAAGCCTTCAGGGAGGAAAATGGACATTTAGTGAATAGTGGACTTTCAGTCATTCCTGATGAAAAGACCAGAGATGATTAGACTCTCTGACTTTCTTTTTTTGCTTTTCTTTTTTGCTTTTTGGAGGGGCAATTAGGGTTAAGTGACTTGCTCAAAGTCACATGGC
>CM053602.1:52890935-52925651 GCA_028646575.1 Pseudocheirus occidentalis
GTTTATTTTTTAAGGTGTTATTTTCTCCAGTATTTGGGGGGGGGGTCTCGGTCTCCTTTAGCAAGGTATTGACTTGTTTTTCCTGATTTTCTTGCATCATTCTAATTTCTCTTCTCAATTTTCCTCCATTTTTTTTACTTGATTTTCAAAATCCTTTTTGAGCTCTTCCATGGCCTGTGACCAATTCATATTTTCCTTGGAGGCTTTTGATGTGGGAGCTTTGACTTTGTTGTTTTCTTCTGATTGTATGTTTTAATCTTCTTTGTCACCAAAGTAAGAGTCTATGGTCTTATTATTTTTTTATGCTGTTTCCTTATTTTCCCAGCCAAATGTTTGACTTCAAGGTAGGATTCTGCTTCCAATGGATGTGGGTGTGGGTGTACTGTCCCAGGCTTCAGGGATTTTGTGCAGCTGTTTTCAGAGACACTTCTAGGGACCTGTACATTTTCAGCTCTTCCAAGGTGGTGTGTTCAAAGGTGAGGTGTTTACTCCTCTCCTGTCCTGAGCTCTGGTCTGGGGTAGTATTTTTTTTAAAGCCACATGTGTTGAGTACATAGGATTTCTTTTTCTTTCTTTCCTTATAAATTTTTCTTCATTTAAACTTAAATACAAATTTAGAAAAGAAGAAAAAAGAATATTTCCATATACACAGAAGAACATAAGAGAGGATTCATTTCATGAAAACCTATATGACAAATATCACATACTGTTTTCAAAACTATCCAGCTTTTCTTTGCTTCCTTCTAGGTTTTCTTTGATTCTCTGCTGTCACTTTTAAAATTTTATTTCATTTTAATCTGCCTCCCTCCCCCTGACTGTCTAGTTCAGGGGTAAGGAATCTGCAGCCTCCAACCTGCATATGAGCCTCTCAGTCCTCAAGTGAAGTTTGGACTCAGTTAAATGGCCACACTTCAGGACCTTGAGGGCCATATATGGCCTTGAAGTCATAGGTTCCCCACTCCTTAACTAGTTATTTTAAATGGTCTAAAACAATATTGAATAATATCAGTGATATAGTATAATTTTCCCATTTTCTCTTACAATTAAACTTTTTTTAGCTTTAACTTTGTCTGAGATCATGATTACTACTGCTTTTTTGTATAATAGATTTTACTGCATCCCTTTATTTTATCTTTGTATGTATCTCTCATTTTTATAGCATTTCCTATAAGCAATACATTATTGAATTCAGATTTTCAATCTGCTATTACCAATTTATGGGTAAATTATTACCATTCACATTTTAAGCTATGATTACTTGTTGTGTCTTTTCCTCCTTCCTATTTTTCCTCACTATCCTTCTCACTCTATTTACCCTATGGCTCCTCATTCCTCTACTTTACTTTTACCCACACTACCTTACCCTCCACTTCCTTAAGCTACATACCCCTTCAAAGATATCCTCTCTCCCCAACCCTATCCCCTCACCTTATTTCTTTCTAAATTTAGAAAACTTTTATACCCTTCTAGATATATATGTTGTTCCCTCTTTAACCCATTCCCCATGAGAGTCAGGTTCTAGCACTACCCACCCCCCCACTTGCTTCTTCTGTATCAGTTTTTTTACATGCCTCATTTGAGATAATTATTCCTTTTTATTTCTCCCTACATTGTTATATTTTTTAGAATCACCGTATCATACACAGCTCAGTCAAAGATTTTCTTTCAGACTACTGAAATAATGAGGACAGTCAAAAGAGGACTGACAACATTTTCACATATGAGAAGTAAGCAATTTGACCTTGTTTGTGGTAAAAAAAAATACCCATTATTCTTAATTTAATTAGAAAAGTAAACACAGAGATGCCTTAGATAAGAAGAGGAATTTATTCCCTTTCCCCCGGGAAGAAAGGGGTGCCCCATCTTGGATTTCTTACCCATGTTGATGCATGGGGCTGGGCCGGGAGAGAGAGAGAGCTCCTAAGACCCGGTCTAGGATTTAAAGACCTAATTAGGACATCCCCTCTCCTGGCCAACTGCCTTCTTTCATTGGTGAAAAATTCACTTTACCAATCCCTTCGCTACTAAGAGAAAAAGGGGAGGGGGATGGGAGGGCCCTCACCAGGGCGGGAAGAAATGGACAAAGGAAGATAAAAGTAATTGACAGGAGAAAGGGGGAGGGTACAACACTCGGGAGGGGGGGTACATTCCAGACTGAGAAGCTTTTCACTAATTTCGTGTCCCACACAACCTTGTCTTTCATAATTAATCTTTAATGTTTACCTTATATTTCTCCTGGATTTCATATAGTGGATTTTCTATTAAGTTCTGCTGTTTCTGTCAAAAATACCTGAAAGTCTTTCAGTTCATTAAATATCATTTTTTTGGGTTTGTGTTAGGATTATACTCAGCTTTGCTGGGTAAGTTATTTTTGGTCACAATAACAAAAAATCACAAATTATTTGCTCTTCAAAATGTAATGTTCCAAACCCTATGGTCTTTTAAAGTAGAAGCTACAAAGTCTGGTGCTATTCTGATTGTAGCTCCACAGTATCTAAATTCCTTTTTTTCTTGTTGTTTGTAATATTTTCTCCTTAACCTGGAAGCTTTGAAATTTGGCTGTAATATTCCTATAAGTTTTCATCTTAGGATCTCTTTCACGTGATGATGGATGGATTTTTTATACTCCAGTTTTACTCTCTTGTTCTAGTACTTCAGGGCAATTTTCCTTAACAATTTCTTTCAATATCTTATCTAGATTTTTATCATAATTTTCATGTAGTCCAAAAATTCTTATATTGTCTCTCCTCTGTTCTCCAGATTAGTTGTTTTCCTAATGAGATATTTCTCATTCTCTTCTATTTTTTCATTCTTTTGATTTTTGTTTTATTATTTCTTGGCATCTTATAACATCATTGGCTTGCCCTTGCCCAATTTTGGTTTTTAAGGTATTATTTTTCTTCCTTTAGTTTTTTTTTAATCTTTTTTCAATTGGTTGACTTTCTTTTCATAACTTTCTTGATTTTCTTGAACTGTTCTAATTTGTTTTTCCTAATTTTTCCTCAACCTCTCTCATTTGATTTTTAAAGTCCCTCGTAAGCTTTCCAAGAACGCTTTTTGGGCTTATGACCATTTGCCATTATTCTTTAAAGCAGGAGTGGTTTGTTTGTTTTTTGTTGGTTTGTTTTTTAGCTTTACTATCTTCTTTGGAATCTAAACCCAGATTTTCTGTGTCCCCACATAGTAGCCATTTATACCCAGGTTCTTTCTCCTTTGCTTACTCATTGTTATTCTTGTTGTTGTTTTAAGTGCCTTATTGTTACAGTCAAGTTCTAGTCTACAAGTGTGGGAGATGATGCCTCAGGCTTCATGTTTTATATACTGTTGTTTTCCAAACTCTGTCTGGGAACCCAACCTTGAGCACTCCTTTCCACTCCTGAGTCACAGCTAGGGTCCCCAGCCAGTCACTGAAAACACTCTTGCTCCCTGCATCTCTCTTGTGGCTAGCAATTTCACCTCACCCCTCTTCCCTGGAGCTGAAACCCAAACCAGGGATTCTACTCTCCTGGGAGTGCCCACAGCTAGTAGGATCCCTGCCACTTTGCTACCACACTTACCTGGTGTGTGCTTGCTCCTCCTTCTCACGCATAGCTGCAGCCCTGATTAGCACATCTGTGTCTGGTGTTCTGTGATGGCATAGAGTTCTTCAATCTTCCCCTTCTCAGCTGTCCGATCCCAACACCAACATTGTCAGTAAGGTGGAAGTTTCTGCTGCCAAGGCTGCCCCCTGCCCCCAGGGCTTATTGTTTGTTGATTCAAAAGACTTGGCCTGGAGGTGTTTGCACTTAAATCAAGCTAGCCCTCTGCCCCTGAAGGCCCTCCCCAACTTTTAATTATTTCTGTCAATGGAAATTCTCATTGAGGCAATATTTTTATTAGTTTATTTATTTTTAGTTTTCAATATTCACTTCCATAAGTTTTAAATTTTCTCTTCCCTTTCCTTCCCACCCCCCCCCACAAAATGGCATGCAATCTGTAGGCTCTACATAAACATTCCTATTAAACATTTTCACATTAGTCATGTTGTATAGAAGAATTATAATGAATGGGAGAAACCATAAGAAAGAAAAAAGTCCGCTTTTCTCTGCATTCAGACTCCATAGTTCTTTCTCTGAATGTGGATGTCATTTTCCATCATGGGTCCTCTGGAATTGTTTTAGGTACTTGAATTGCTGAGAAGGGCTAAATCTATCAAAATCACTCATCGCACATTATAGCTATTACCATGTACAATGTTCTCCTGGTTCTGATCCCCCCCACTCAGCATCAGTTCATATAAGTCTTTCCAGGTTTTTCTGAAGTTTGTCTGTTCATCATTTCTTATAGGACAATAGTATTCCATTACCTTCATATACCACAACTTGTTTAGCTGTTCCCCAATTGATGGGCATCCTCTCAATTTCCAGTTCTTGACCACCACAAAGAGAGCTGCTATAAAGATTTTTTGTACATGTGAGTCCTTTTCCCACTTGTATGATCTCTTTGGGATACAGCCCTAGAAGTGATATTACTGGGTCAAAGAGTATGCACAGTTATATAGCCCTTTGGATATAGTTACAAAGTGCTCTCCAGAACAGTTGGATCAGCTCAGAGCTCCACCAACAATGAATTAGCATTCCGACTTTCCCCACATCTTCTCCAACATGTATCATTTTCCCGTTTTGTCATATTAGCCAATCAGATAGGTACCTCAGAGTTCTTTTGATTTGCATATCTAATCCATAGTGATTTAGAACATTTTTCATATGACTACAGATAGCTTTAATTTCTTCTTCTGAAAACTGAAGCAATGTCTTTTTAAAATTATATTTGTGGGAGAATTTCAGAGAGCCTGGTGTTTCTCATTTTATTCTGCCATCTTCCCTCAAAAGGAACTCTATATCTTTCTCCCTAAACCTTTCTCCCCTATGCCTTTGCTATTACTATAGATGGCAACACCATCCTCCCAGTCTTCAGGTTCATAGCCTAGATGTTGTCCTGGACTCCTCCTTCTCTCTCATCCTTCATATCCAAACTGTTGGCAAAGTTTGTTGATTTCACCTTTGGGACATTTTTCAAATCCAACTTCCTCTTCCCTGACACTGCCACCACTCTGGCTCTTATCACCTCACACCTGAAACCATTCTGCTTGCCTCAAGTCTCTCCCCACTCTAGTCCATCCTCCATTCTGCCACTAAAGTGATTTTCCTAAAACGTAGGTCCAGCCATCTCTCTCTCTCTCTTTCTCTCTCTGTCTCTCTCTGTCTCTCTCTCTCTCTCTCTCTGTCTCTCTCTCTCTCTCTCTCTCTCTCTCCCTCTCTCTCTCTCCCTCTCTGTCTCTGTCTCTGTCTCTCTGTCTTTCTGTCTCTCTCTCTCTCACACACACACACACACACACACACACACACACACGCCTCCTCGATAAACTCCAGTAGTCCAGTAGTTCCCTGTTGCCTCCAGGACCCAATACAAAATCCTCTGTCACATCAAAGTCTTTTATAACCTAACCCCCTCCTACCTTTTTATGTCTTGTACTCTTTGTACACCTTGTACTCACCCACCACATACTGTTTGATCCAGTAACACTGATCTCCTTGCTGTTCCATGAATAATATACCTCATCTCGTGGCTCTGAGCAGTTTTTCTGACTGGCCCTCATGTCTAGAATGTCCTTCTCATCTCTGCCCACTGACTTTCCTGGCTTCCTTCAAGTCACAACTAAAATCCTATCTTCTACTACAAACCTTTCTCAACTCTAATTCTTGTGCCTTTCCTCTGTTCATTATTTACTATTTATCCTGTATATAGATGGTTTATTCTGTTTTGCTTGTTTTGTTCTTCCTTAGATTGGCAGCTCCCTGAGGGCTCTGGTCTTTATTCTCCTTTTGTTTCCCTAGTGCTTAACATTGTGTCTGGCCCTTAGTAGGTGCTTTAATAAATATTTCTTCACTGACTAGGGTGGGCTTCAGAAATCTACCAAGTCTGAGGAGGACCAGATTCTATATGTCTGAGGCATTTTATACCCTTGGATGAACAGGAAGCTGCTTCAGGGAAGCCAGGGGCAATCAAATCCTTGGGTTGGCTTTCTTCTAGGTCTTCCCCGTGCTTACTGTGGTTTAGGGGATAGGGATAAGTCATGGGTGAGGAAGCTGTAGATGACATGTAAAGACCAGCAGATGACACAGAAAAAGTTTAGAAACTTAGAAATGCATAAAATATATGTATAGCATTGTATAATTTCAACCCAAATTATGCAATAAAGTACTATAAACACCCCACAAAAGAAAAAGAAAAAAATTCAGACTCCTTCTCTGGCATGAAGGGAGGGCCAAAATATTTTATACAAATTTTTCCAAATTGGGGGGCACCACACCCCTAACCCCTTTGATGTGGAAGGGATAATGACAGTTCCACCTCCTCCATAGTCTTAGAAAGCAAGATACCAGATGCTCTGACTGGTACAAGGAACGTGCGCTGAAAAAGTTGGTCTTGTCCTTAGGGGGACTCACATGATCATGTGCCCAGTACAGAATGGCATAACCACCCCATTGTCCAAATTGGCGTTAGATGCACTTCACTCCTCAACTTTGGCTGTTCTTGTAACAGCTCTAACTTGATCAGTTAGCACACAGTGTCTCTGATGGGTACTAACATGCCCCCACAAACAATCATATGTGGTGGAAAGTATTGCCAAAATTCCTCCATCAGTACTGACTCCAAAGGGAAGAGCCTGTCAGTATCCAGTCCTGTGTTCTCAAGGCCCCAGACCACCATGGCCGCCTCTCATGAATTAGATAAAGTTCTTCTCTGCCCTGTTCCACAAGGCTCTTTCACTTGCAAGCCATAACAGCTTGGAGTTGGGAAGACTTGACAGGACCCACATTCCCTAGGTATCCTTTGTTACTGGATTAATAAGTACAATTGTATATGTCTCTCTTAGAGTAGAGGGAGCCATAGATCAGCCAAGCAAAATGATATTTTTTAAGAGCCAGGTCCTTATAGGTGGGTTCACTTTGGATGGACCAGTGGAGGAGGCAGGCTTCCAAGGTTTAGACAGGAGGTCTCAGTCTCTGATTATATGACTATGCGTCAGAGGTAAGCAAGTGCTTTTCAAAAGCAATATAGTGAGTGGCTGCTCTGGGATAATTGGAGCTGCAGACACCCACTAGTCACTTATTCTGGTCATGTCTTTTTGCCCACCAAAGGCTCTACTAAGTCTGGTCTTTATGGAGAGAGACCTCTCTAATCATAAGTATCCAAGGGGCAGACATGTTATATCTTTAAGGGCAACAGTGTCTTCTGGGCCTCACTTGAATGAGGCTGACTTATATGTGACTTGGTAAGTGGGAGCCTTCAGGAGATTTGGATGGGGAGTACAGGTTCCCTAAAGCCAGAAAATTTCAATAATGTGCTTCCTTTTTAGAACTTGGAGGAAAGAAGAGTGAATAGAGGCTGCTACTTGGTGAATAGAGTGAATGAATAGTGAATAGAGTGCTGGACCTGGAATTGGAAGGACCTGAGTTCAAATTTGACCTTAGATGCTTACTAGTTGCATGACTCTGGGCAAATCATTTGATCTCTAGAGTCTGCCTCACTTTTTTAAACTGTAAAATGGAAATAGTTCGTACCTCCTAGTGTTGTAAGGATCAGATGAGCTATCTGTGTAAGTACTTAGTGTGGTGCCTGGTACATGGTACCTGGTGTGGGGTTGGTGCTTATTAAAGGCTTGTTTCCTCTTGTCCCTCCCTGCCTTCCTTCTTCTGGACCATGCCTGGAATCTGCTGGGTTTCCCCTACCCTCTGTATTTCCTCAAACCTGACTGAATCAGCTGGGGCCTGGGTTTTCATAGATATGATTTCCAACCCCTTGTCTCTTATATGGATCACTGTGTGATCTGAGACCTCTGCCACCATGACCTCATCTGGTCCAGTAAAAATTACATCATCAGCATGGTGATATTCATCAATGTCATCAGGAAAAAGTGTGGCAAGACGAGGGAATGTGAGAGAGAAGGATGGTGCTTTGGACTCCTTCCCACATGAAATAAAATTGCTCCTGCATTGTCTGAGCCACCAGTATAGAGGAAAAAAGCATTGGCAAGGTGGCTAGCTCCATGCCACTCACATTTGGCCTGGGGTGCCTGGTTTCCAACAGTGAGGAGGTCAGGCAAGAATAACTGTAGAGATGCTTTGGTCAGCTCCCAAAGGGAGCTGCCACATTCCACCTGCTTTTCTCACAGGTGACACAGTCATTGTAAGGGGATCTGGGATAACAAAGTTCTGCAGTTTCCTTCATTGCTAGAGAAAAAACCTCTTTTACCCTCCTGGCAAATTGATATTGTATGGAGTTAACTATACAGGATGGCTTGTGTGACTCTAAGGGTTTCCATTTGGCCTTGCCCACAGTGACATGCCTAGGGGTTGGTGGCTGTTCACTCTTTGTTTTCAAACAGAATCATCAAAGGCCTGATGCTGAACAGATACTGAACCTATAATGCTCCTCTTTCCCTCCCTCCTCTGCTCTCTGTACCTCAGGCACACACAATGAGTTGAACATGCAGCTCTTAGCTCTGGTTGGGTGTGGTGGTCCTCAAAACCAATCAGTCATCATTTATAAAGTGCCTGCTCTGTGCTAGGCACTGTGAACAATGAGGAGACACAACATAGAAGAGACATGCAACAAGGCCCCAGAAGGACTTAGCTTCCCTCTTTTCCCCCTCCCCTGTCCCCCTTCCCTTCCACCCTCTTGGAAACCAGTCTGGTCTGGTCAGCAAGGCACAATAACTTTCCTGGCACAGGGGACTTGAGAGGCCGGGGGGCTGGGAATTTTCAAGCTCCTAGGTAACCAGGAGCCTGCAATGGGGAATGGAGGGAGGAGGGAGGGAGAGGCACTCAGTTGCCAGGGCCAGCTTTGGCCTAGGTACCCAAGATTGGTGGAGAATGCTAGCTGAGCCAGGGAGGCTTCAACCAATCAGCCCCCAGAAGCAGTTTGGTTCCTAGCCTATCCCATGTTGGCTAAGGTTTGGATGGGGAGGGGAGTGCATCAGAGGATCTGAGGCCAATCAGGTCCCAGAGGCAGTGCTGTCCTCGGCCTAGCCAGTGCTGTCTGTGAAGGGAGAGGGAAAGGGAGGAAAGGGGGGAGCTGTGTCTGGGAAGGCGAGACCAAGAAGGGAGCCAATCAGAGGCCAGAGACAGCTTTGGCTTCTTTGAGGCAGAGCATCTTCTGATTGTGGGTAGGTGGGAGAGAGGAGCTGTGCCTGGGAAGCAGGGTTCTGCTGCATCTCCAAAAGGGCGCTGGCTTCTTTCTTTTTTCCTTTCTTTTTTTAATGTGCTCAGTATCGGCCAAAGTATTGGGAAGGATAGGCTAATTTAACGATCAGTGCCAAAATATATTCCTGCATCCATAGACGACAGTATATTTAGATCAGCGCAAAGGTGATGCTCCAAATGAGAGCGTAGCTCCCAGGCTACACAGCCAGAGAGGAAAGGGACAAATAAATCGTCAGAGACGTTTAGGGTTAGAGTCGCAGGAGGAGGTGAAGGCGGAGTCCAAGGCGAATTAGTGTCATAGAAATATCGTACAGCCGGGAGCAGGTAAGGTTTGCTGATGCTAATGGTATTGATGATGAATGGGGAGCATTGATTGGAAAAAAAGGTGTTAAGAACAGCGGGTTGAAAAGAGACATTTTGTGTTTTTAAATCATTGTAATGCTAAGACGTGCAATGTAATAAAAGATGAATAATGAAAAAAAAAACCTTGGGGGAGAAGGGCAGGATGGAAGCTTGGAGGACAGAATATTGGACTGGAGCAGGTCCATTCAAAGGATGTCTGGTATGTGAGATGATTTTCAAAGGACAATGCTACAGGCTGGCTAGAGTTAAGAATAGAGAATTTCTGCGCTAGGATGGCAGTCTGGACACTGAATGTCAGAATGGAGAGTTAACAGAGAAAACAATATCAGACATGGGAGGGCATGTAGAATATGGGATGTCTGAGCATAGAGGAAAATCCGAACCATGAATGCCTGAGCTGGATGGGGCTCAGGGACTTGGAGTATCAGAGGTGAGAGGGGCTTGAGGACCCCCAAATTGGGAGATGGACTGAGGCTGATAATTGTCTAATTTTTTTGTTCTTTTGGGACCTTAGCGCACAGAATGTTAGGTCTGGAAGAAACCGCAGAGAAAACTGGCTTGTAGAACAAAGGCTTCTGAGAACTCAGCCCTTAGATCATACAATGCCTGAAGTAGGAGTGGCTCTGAGAGACAAGGCTCTCAGAACACAGATCCTTGGGCCTGGGGAGGGCCTGAAAATACATGCAATTGAATATCATGTCTCAGAAGGAGTGTGTATGTATGTGTCTGTTTAATGCGTGTATTTAATATGCTCAGGGGTCTAAGGTGTGGGGAGGGGCAAGTAAATTTAAAAAACAATAATGAAGTATATGGTATGACACGCAAGATATACTTCAGTACGGTTTATATCAACATAATGGTGATTCTCTGAATCAGGTCTTGGACCACGCAGCCAAAATAAAAAGGGGAAAATACTTTGCGTATCTGGCTAAAAAAAAAAAAACCTAACAGAAAATGTAATTCCTCCCGCTGCCTTATTGATGACTGTTGATGTTTCTGTCATTTGTCATAACAAATGGAGTGTTTATACAAACAAATGAGGTGTTAATTATATATTATTTAAAAGGATGCCTTTGTTTTATTTTGAAATTCTTGGATTGGTAAGTCACATTTGCAATGTAATATGGTTAAAAAAAATGAAAAGAAAAAAAGTCTAGAATATGATAGAAGGCTATGGCCTTAGCATATACAATTACAGGGCCATGAAGGACCTTAGAACATAGCATGTCTGGGCTTGAATATGCTTATCAAGAGAGAATTTTAGAACTGGTAGGAAGCATAAAATGGAGAATTTCAGAGTTGAAGGGTCAATCAGGGGCTCTCTGTGTCTGAACTGGGAGTGGATATAAAAGTCGGAATATCTGACCTGGGAAAATACTTAGAATGTAGAATATAGAAATTGGAGGAAATTTAGAATCAAAGTACTTGAATTGGATGGGGCCCTAAAATTAGGAATAACAGAGTTGGGAGGAACCTTAGGACACAAAATGAGAGATATTTAGAGCCTGAGAACACAAATTATCAAAACCAGTGGGACCTTTGAATACAGAATATCTGAGTTAGGAGTCATCTTAGAATCAAGAATTCCTGAGCTGGATAGAGCCCTAGAACAGAGGTTTACACAGGTGGGAGGGACCTTAGAACACAGATAGGGTAAAATGGTCAGAGCTTGAGAACCCATAATGTTGGCAGGTAGGTAGCAGGTAGGTAGGTGGATTGCTGGGCCTGAGGTCAATATGTGAGTTCAAATCTGGTCTCAGACACTTCCTAGCTGTATGACCCTGGGCAAGTTACTTAACCACTATTTGCCTCAGTTTCCTCATCTGTCAAATGGGGAAAATAACAGTACAGAGGTACATTATAGGGTTGTTCTGAGGATCCAGTGAGATAGTATTTTTTAAAAAGCACTTAACACAGTGCTTGGTACATAGCAGCACTATGTAAGTGCTTATTCTCTTTTCTTCCCTTGCACTGGAGCCAGTGGGACCTTAGATGATAAAATGTCAGGCTTGGAAATAGCCGTAGAGAGAAGAATGTCAGACCTAGAAGGGGCTTTTAGAACATAGAATTCAGGGGCGGGGAACCTGTGGCCTTCTGACAGAGTCCAATTTTTACAGACCAAATCCTTTTATTAAGGAGATTTGTTCTGTGAAGTTTGGATTCAGTCAGAGGGCCACACTTGAGGACCTAGGAGGCCCTATGTCATCTATGTCATAGCTAAGTAGAGCTGGGAGGGTCCTGAGCTATGATAGCATGGAAGGAATTTTGTTGATGTGCTCAGTCAGGGGTCCCAGGTATGGGAAGGGACAGATAAATTTAAAAAACAATCACAAAGTATATTTTTGGTATGAGATATAACATTTATTTCAATACGATTTCCATCAACACAGTGGTGATGATCTGAATTCAAACTCAGATTCTGAACCACTGAGCCAAAGGGGAAAGGCAAAGGTACAGTGTCTTATTTGGCTAGCAACAACAAAGGTAAAAAAATAGAGTTCGCCCTCCCTGCCCTACCAGAAAATAACAGAGCAGAGCAGGGGAGGGGCTTTACAGTAGGATTGCTGTTTTAGGGTTGGGGCAGGGGCAAGACGGGGAGAAAATTTGTAATTCAAAACTGCAACGAAAACGAATAATGTAAACAAGAAAACAAATAAAAACTAAATTAAAAAAAAAGAAAAAAAGAAAAAAAAATAGAATTCGGTTCCATGCCTTCATTGGGTTAGAAGGCATGAATACTGAGTATTTTTGAAAGAAAATTGTTAAGTAATTAGGATTTCAAAGGGACACCATTTGTGTTTTTAAATCATTGTAACATATATGCAGTGTGATAAACATAAATAAATAAGTGGGGAACAACCAGGATGACAAAGACGACCACCACCACCATCACTGTGGGAGGTCAAGCAAGATGAGGCCTAGCAGGGTCAGGGAACCTGTGGCCTCGAGGCCACATGTGACATTCTAGGGCCTTGGGTTCGGCCTTTTGACTGAGTCCAAGTTTGACAGAACAAATCTTTTTGTTAAAGGGATTTGTTCCGTGAAGTTTGGATTCCATCAAAGGACAATACTTGAGGATCTGGGGGGCCACATGTGGCCTCGAGGTCCCAGGATCCCCACCCTTGGTCTAGGCCCTTTATTTTTTAAATTCATATACCAAATGGTTTTGATTATTGAGTTGTTCTTCCAGCTTTTTAAGTTGTTTGTTTCTTTAAGAAGAACTTTGTAATTGAATTTATAGAAATCTTTTGTGCGCTTTGGGATACTTTCTGCATGTTGTAGTCATTTGGAATGGGATTTCTCTTTCCATTGTTATTTGGATTTGCTATTCTATGGAAATATAGTTGATTTTTGAGGGTTTATTTTGTAAGCCTGCAGCTTTGCTGAAGCTACTGTATCAATTCCGAATCTTTGCTGATTCCCTAGGATTTTCGTAATATATCAGCAACAAATAGGGATAATTTTATCCCATTTACCTAACTCTTTGCACTTAATTCCTTTCTCTTACATTAGCATTTTGCGAACATTTCCAGAACTATATGAAACTATAGTGGAAAAGAATGGGCATTCTTGCTTTATGCCTATTTATTAGAAAAAGCTGCAGCGTTTGCATATGGTTCTTGCTTTTGGTTTTAGAGAAATATCTGTACTTTATAGAGTTTTTGGCGTAAAACAGTGTTATACGTTCTTAAAGGCTTTTTCTGAGATAATTACATGGTTTTGTATATTTTGGTTTTTAATATGATTATGTTGATTGTTTTACTAATGTTGAAGCATTTTTGCATCCATGGTAGAAATCTAGCTTGGTCATAATGTACCATTTCTTGAATAAAAAATCACTTGAAAAATAAGATTTTTGTCAAAAACTTTCGAATTGATATTTGTTAATGAGATTTACCTGTAGTTTTCATTCTGTGCTTTGTCCTTTCCTGGGTTAGAAATTAGGTCTGCATTTGTTTCATAAAAGGATTCTGGTAGAGGACTTTCTCAATTTTTGAGAATAATTTGATTAGTATAAGTACTATTATTTAGAAAAAATTAATCAAATTCTCCTGTCAATCCATCTGGACCAGGAGTTCTTTTCCTTTCTTAGTACCTTTATAGCTGGTTGTGTTTATTTTTCAAAAATTCAATTATTTATTATCTCTATCTGACTTTCTGCCAGTGTGAGTGTTTTCTATTTTTAAAAGAATTGTATTTCTTTTGAATTTTCAATTTTGTTCGCATATAACAATGCATAACAGGTTCTGATTATTCTTTTTCTTCTGGTTTTGTTGTGATTTCACCTTGCTCAATTGCTATTTTATCAATTTGAATTTCTGCCCTTTTAAAAGTCACATTAGCTAAAGGTTTATCAATTATCTTAATCTTTTCAAAGAATCAGTTTTTAATTTTATTTATTATTTCTATTGGGTTTTGTTTCTAGTTTACTTATTCCTCTTCTAATTTTTAATATGTCCTTCCTGCTTATTTTAGGTTTATTTATTTATTAGATTTCTAATTTGGTATTCATTAATTCTCTCTTTTTCTGTTTTGTCAATAGATGTTTATAGAGAAGTGATTTTTTTCCCAATGCCTTTTTAGCTGCATCCTAGAAATTTGAGTATATTGTTTATCATTATATTTTTCTTTCACATAATTGTTTTTATGATCAGTTTTTTGATGCACTTAATATTTAGTATTTCATTGCCAAATCTCCATTTGGGTCTGTTTGTGTTCCCTCAAGCAATCACGTAAAGCATGTGTTTACTATTTCTGCCTTTTAACATTTGTGTGCAGTGTCTTTGTGCCCTAATACATGGCCAATTTTAATAAAAATTCCTTGTAGTGCTGAGAAATACATATAGATTAAAAGATGCCACTAGTCTTTTAGCTTTTATTCCTCCAGGATTTTGTTTATTTCTACATTTTCTTTTTTATTTATCTTTCTTTTTTAGATTTATCCAAATCCAAGATGGGCATTGAATTCTCTTATTACTATTGTGTTTTTCCCTCCATATACTTGTAGCTCAGTTATTTTTCTTTATGAATTTGGACTCTAAGGCATTTGGAGTACATAAATTCAGTATTGACATTTGTTTGTTTTTTCTGGTTCCTTTTAGCATAATGTATTTTCCTTGTTGATGTCTTTTTGTTTTGAACATATGCACACACACACACATATATGTCTCTCTCTATATATGTATATAAAATATATATATGTATATCTTTGACAGAATGATTGCAATTCCTGCTTTACTTGATGAATAGAAAATTTTTTCCAGCCTCTCATTTTTATTCTGTATATATGTTTGTCTTTGAAATGTGTTTCTTGTAAGCAGAGACTTTGGGGTTTGGTTTTTTTGTACAATCAGTCATTTTTTTGTTTTATTGGATTGCTTAATCCACATTTAAAGTTATGAGATTTAGGATTTTTCCCCCTCCATTTGTCTCTACTATTGGCTTTTCTTTTTAAGTTATGATACCCCCCCTTCCCCTGTGAATATAGTATTACATCTTTTCAGTTCTTTTAGCTTAATTTTTAAAGGTGACCTTATTCCCAGTGGCATACCACCTCTCACCCTTGACCCCAGCCCATCCCCTTATCCCCCCCACCTTTTTACCCCCTTTCTCTTTGGAGTTTTGTTTCTTAGTTCCTTTTTTATTATTTAGTTATTTACTTTTTTTTCTCACTCCCTTTTTTCCTTTCAGTTTATCTTATTCATTCTTTCTTAAATTTGGTTTTCTATGTATTTTTTTCCTAGAACAGATTTCTTTCCCTCACTCATTTCTTTGTTTTATCTTCCCTTTCTGTCTATACTAGACTTTTCTACTTTGGTTCATGGTCCTTATACTTATTTTGTTCTTCTTTATTCTCTGTATTCTTCATGGATAAGAAATGTTGAGTTACTTATGTTTTATTCTCCCTTTTTAACAGTTTCCATTATTGCCTTGTAAAACTTGCCCCCAACATTCTTTTTTTTCTCTTGTGCCTCACTTGTAGCAAAGTACCAATTCCTCAAAATTATAGTGAGGATATTGTTCCATGATTGGATTCTTCCTTTGTCCCTAATTACACAGTTTATTTTTATTTTTGCCTTCCTCTTGGTCATTCCCTCCCACCATTTTTTCTCAAAATCTCTTCCCTATTCCCTGGCCCTTTTCTGGGTTTTTCAGTTGTCCTGAGGAGCTGTTCCCCTTTCTCTTGAGGCAGGCCGAATGGCCTCTTTAAGCACTAAATCTCTGCAGAAAATACCCATTGTAAGGTCCCTATCTCCTTTATAGAATTTTTTTTTTCACTCATAGCAGCATTCATCAGTAAAAGCCCCTTCCACCACTGAAACAAGATTTATCCCTCTTTCCTTCCACCCTTGGCAATTTCCCCTTTTGCCTCCTCTCTCATTTTCCTGTAGGCTCTTTTCTTCCTAGGAAATTACAGGAGTGATTTTCCCTTTATTGTTAACCTTTGATTTGATTAGGGTGTTTTCATATATTTTCTTTAGAGTTCTTACTCCTCTTCCCCTTTTTATGCACTCTCATTTTATAGCCTACTTCTACAAAAGAAGTGGATAGGTGTAGGTGTAAGGTTTAGTCTGTGATGTTTTAGGCCTGTTTCTCTACCATCACCTTAATTTGATTTTTGCATCCCTGTCTTCTTGCATACATTTAGAAAGAAGTCTTAATGATCTCTCTGTTGTTTTGTTGTTGTCCTCCTTTTATTGTTGCTGTATTGCTGTATCTTTTTTTGTATTTCTGTTATCTGGGATATTTGTGAAGTAAGCAATCTCTTCAAGTCAGCTTTTCTTTCTAAGAATGTTTCAATTACCTCTGTATTATTGAATTCTTGTCTTTTTTGTTGATGTTTATGCATTTATTTGCAGGGTGATGCTACCTTGGGTAGTATCTTAAATTGTGTTACTGTTTGAAACATCATTCTGTTCCTTCCTGTACTTTCTGGTGGGTGCAGAAGTGTCTTGTGTTATTTGAATTTCTTTTACTTTGTATTTGAAGGTCTTCTCTTGGTTGCTTGCAAGATTTATTGTTTCTATGTGGATTTGGTAAATTTAAGCACTATCAACAAGGGATAACACCAAAAGGTCAGACTTAGAACATCCTTAAAACTTCCCTATAATGTATCTGGGGAGGCTCAGAGAATAAAAATCATAATCCCTGGAAGGGGCCTTAGAATGGAAATCATCATAAATGGCAAGGATTAGTTTTCATATATATTTTTAGTGGCCCAAGATGTTGCCAACATCTATTTAATTAAAAAAAACAAGAAAATAGATTCTTCATATGAGATCAATAATTTATTCCAATTTAATATATATTAGCCCAGTGGTATTACTTTCAACAAATTTTACATTCTTAACCAAGCAGCTAAAAAGGGTATGGTAAAAGTACTGTCTTTTTTTGTCTAGCCAATCCCCCTACTGTGCCCCTACCCCAAACCAAACCACCAAGCACCTGCATGCCAAAACAAATACAGTTCCTTCTTTTGTAAAGACAGTCATTGATATTACTGTTAATGTTCATTAACATGCCATTTTTTGGCCTCAAAAAAGGTGCTACATACAGAGAATTTACAAGGAAGAAGCCTTGTATTTTGAAATTATTATATCAGTAAAACATTTTTTGTAATAATAATCCAGTAAACCTAAAACTGGGGAAAAATATAGATCGTGGGAAGATGATTCTTTAGAACCCAAAATGTATTTTGGAAGGTCCTTAGAATTCTGAATGACTGGCCTTCTATGTACCATTCAAGGGAAAATTAGAAGTGGCTGAGAGTTCAGAATAGAGAATTTCTCAGTTAAGAGGTAAATTTTGCCTCTGAATATGGAAATAGAAGCCAGAATATTAGAAATCTTTTAGGACACATAATTCCAGAGATTAGAGTGGGCTTAAAGGAAGAGAATATGAGAGTTGGGTGTGCCATGAGATGGTAGATCTTCAGCTCTGAAACACAGAACATTTTTACTGGGAGGAAGGTTGCTTGGTCATGTGCTCAGTGGGCCAAAGTATGGGGAACAACCAGATAATTAAAAAACAAGAAGCCATTGTATTTTGGGAAGAGTTTAATAATTCATATCACTATATTTTATGTCAACACAGAGGTGATACTTTGAACGAAAACCCAGGACTTCAAACAACCTGACTATCGTGGAAGGTGCCAGGACAGTGTTTCATTTACCTGAAAAAGTAAGAAAACAAAATCTTGTAGCAACTGTGCTGTCCCTTCATCAGGTAAGAGAGGTATTGATATTCCATAAGGAAAAAGCAAGAAAATTAAAGTCTGGTAAGACTGGCATTGCTATTGCTTTAATGATGATGATTGTGGGTATTTGGGATAAAGGGTAGGTATTAAGTCCTAGGAATTAAAAGGAATAGGATATGTACTGTGTAGTCATTGAAATAAGGCAGAAGGGAAATTTATGGAAATCTGTAGGAAAAAAGGGCTCTTTTAGGTCTTAGGAAGTTGTGGCCTTACAAACTAGAACTCCAGGTTTGGAAGTGCCCTTAGAACCCAGAATGTCTGGCCTTCGGAATGATTTGGGGGAAAGAATTTTAGAGGTAGCAGAGAACATAGAAAATGGACTTTCTGAGCTAGGATGGAAGTCATGGCTCAGAATGTCAGAACTTGGATTGGACAGAAAAACTGAATATTCAATCTGGGAAGGAACTTAGAACTGAGAATGTCAGACCTTGAGGGAAATTTTGAATCCAGAATCCAGAGCTGGATGATACTGTAGAGAAGTTGGAATGTCAGTGTTAGGAGGGACTAGATCAGACTGGAAGATGTTCAGAGACCAAGAATGGAAATTGTCAGAATGATGGGATTTCAACACACAGAATGTAAGGATTGGGAATAGCCATGGAGAAGACAATGGAAAATGTCAGAGAGTACTAAAAAGAAGCAATGTAAGAGTGGGACAGAGCCCTTAGAACACAAAAGGACAGGATTGGTGTGCCCTACAAACTAGGTTGGGGAGTAGACAGGGAGAAAAGAATGAGAGAGTTAGAGGGGCACTTGGAAGAAGGGACATATCACAGGGAGAAGAGCCCTTAAGACACAAAGGATTAGACATGTAGTATCCAAAAAACTTCCATATACCATAGGCAGGAGGGCTTTGAAAAAGAAAGCGTCTACTCCAGAAAGGACCTTAGAATGGAAAATATCATAAATGTTAAGGATTTATATTCATATGTATTCTTAGTGGGCCACAATATTAGCCACTTCTAGTTAATTTTAAAAATAAGAAGAAAACTTATTTTTAGGATCAGATCAATCATTTATTTCAATTTAATATATTTTGCTCCAGATATGGTAAAAGTACTCTCTGTTTTTTGACTAGCCAAAAAATCCTGAAAAGACTTCAAACACCTGCACGCTAAAACAAACGCAGTTCCGTGAAGTTCCTTCTTTGGTGAAGACTGCTTTTGATATTACTATTAAGAATAATGAATGCAGCATATTTTGGGCTATGAAAAAGTGCTACATAAATAGAACTTATAAGCAAGAACCTTTTCTTGGTGAATCATTATATCAATAAGACACATGAGAATTGTAATAATAATCCAATAAAACAAAAATTGGGGAGGAAACTTAATGGCTTTAGAACCAAAAATGTCCTGTCTATGAAGGTCCACAGCATGGTGAATTGGATGAGGCTGTAGAAGCTGGGGTTTCAGCATTGGGAGGGACTAGAACTGAGAGAGTGGAAGATATTCAGAGGCTAAGAATGGAAATTGTCAGAACAGTGGGGTTTTAGTGCACAGAATGTCAAGCCTAGAAGTAGCCATGGAGAAGAGAGTGAGAAAGGGCAGAAAGCACTTGGAACCAGGGATATCAGAGCAAGGACAGCTCATAGAACACAAATGGTCAGACCTGGAGAGTTCTAAAAATTTCTATGACAAAAGGGAGGACTCTGAGAACCTAAATCATCAGGTCTCAAAAGGGTCTTAGAATGGAATATCATATGTTATAAATGACAAGGATTCATTTTCATACAGATTTTAGTCAGCCAAAATATTGACCAGTTCTAAGTTAATTTAAAAAACAATAAGAAAATATTTTTTTCATGAGATCAGTAATTTATTTCAATTTATTATCTATTAATCCAGAAATATGCTTTAAAAAATCTTGCCACCCCAGCCACACAGCAAGAAGAGCATGCTGAAAATACAGTTTGGTTTTTGTCTAGTGAAAAAAACCCAAACTCAAAACACCTGTACACCAAAAAAAATGCTATTCCATTTAGTTCCTTCTTTGGTAAAGGCTGTGAATATTACTATTCATTGCAATAATTTTAGTATATTTTTTGGCCTCAGAAAAAAATATGTTATGTATAGAGGCCTTATAAGGGACATGACATATTTAAAATCATTATATCAGTATGACTCATGGGTTGTAATAATAATCCAATTTAAAGAACTTTTAAAAAACCCTTATAGATCAAAGGAGGGTGTTTCTTTAGATCTCAAAGTGTCATGTCTTGGAAGGTCCATAGAACATGGAATGTCTGGGTTTCCATGTACTATTTCAAAGAGAAAGTTGGAGGTGGCTGAGAGCTTAGAATACAGGATATCCCACCTAGGATGTAATCCTGCCTTTGACTATTCCAATTTGGAGTGTGAAGCAAAGTCAGAATATAACTACAGTTAGATGAGGTTGTAGTAGGATATTAGTGTTGACAGGAAATTCATAAGAGACAGTGGGAGATATTCAAGGGCTGAGAATGGGAAGTGTCAGAAGCAGGGTTTCAGCACACAAAATGTCAGGCTTGGGAGTTGACTTGGAGAAGAAAATGAGAGAGTGAGGAGAGCCCTTAGAACAAGAGATATCAGAGAGACACCCATAGAACACAAAATGTCAGATCCAGGAATCCTAAAACTGCCATATGATACTAGTCAGGAGGACTTGATGAACAAAAATCATCAACTCTGGAAGAGGCCTTAGAATGGAAAATCTCAAAATGGCAAGGACTGCTTTTCATATATGTTCTTAGTGGGTCCAAACATTGGCCATTTCTAAGAAATTGGAAAAAACAAGAAGAAATTAGATCTTTCATATGAGATCATTCATTTAGTCCAATTTAATATGTATTAGCTCAGTGATGATGTTTTAAAAGAAAAGCTCACATCTTCAACTAAATAGTGTATGGTGAAAGTACTGTCCATTTTGTAGGTTGCCAGAAATGACCCCCAAAAGCCTAAAACACATGTACAGCAAAATGAATGCAGCCCTCCGTATTTCCTTCCTTGGTGAAGATGGCTATTTATATTATTATTAATAACAATGAATATCAGGTAATTTTGGCCACCAAACAATGTACAAAGGGCTTGTAAGAAGAATACTGATGTTTCTAAATCTTCATATCAGTAAGATACATGTTAAAAAACAAACAAACCTTTACAGACCACAAAAGGACCTTAGTGATATAATATCTTATAAGGTCCTTAGAATACTGAATGGCAGACTTCCAGTTACCATTCAAATGGCAAAGTTGGAGGTGACTGAGAACTTAGAATTCAGAATTTCTTGCCAAGGCACTAAGTCCCTCCTCTAAATGTTCCAGTATTGAGTGGAAAGCGAAGAGGGAATATTAGATCAGGAAGGGCAGTTAGAACCTAGAATGTCTGAGCATGAAGGGAATTTCAAATCCAGGATCCTTGGATAAATAAGTCTGTAGAAGCTGAATGTCAATGTTTATAGGACTAGAACATAAGAAGGGAGATGTTCTTAGGCTGATAATAGAAATTGTCAGAAGCAGGAGGGTTTTAGCACACAGGATGTCAAGCATGGGAGTAGCCATAGAGAAGAGAATGAGAGAGGTCCTTGAGCACTCTGAAGAAGCCCATGATGGGAGGGAGCCCTTACCAGGGCTGCAGATTTCCCACCCCTGGAGAGTACTGTCTATTTTTTGGCTAGCCCCCAAATTCCCCTTAAACCCTCCAAACCTACACATCAAAACAAATGCTATCCCTGCAGTTTTTTCTTTGGTCAATGGCTATTTATATTATTATTAAAAATAATGAATGTAGAATATTTTTAGACAAAAAAGACTTATGTTTTGAAATCAGTTTATCAGTAAGACCTATGTACATTTTAATAATAATCCAGTTAATTAAAAATTAAAATATAAAATTTGTACATACAAAAGTGTCATATCTTGGAAGGTTCTTAGAACACTAAATTTTCAGGTTTCCAGATATGATTCACTGGGAAAATTGGGAGTTATTTAGAGCTTAGAATACATAATTTCCTAACTAGGAATTAAATCTTGCCTCTGAATGTCTCACTTTGGATTGGAAAGTGAAGCCAGAAGGTCAGATCTGGGAAGGTGCTCAGGACTTAGAATGTCCTGAGCTTGAAGGAAATTGAGAGTCTAGAATCTTGATCTAAATGAGTTTGTAGGAGCTAGAATTTCATTTTTGGTAGGGATTAGAACAGAGAAGGTGGGAATGTTTATGGACCGAGAATGGAAATTTTCTGAATCAGTAGGATTGTAGCACACAGAATGTTATATTTGGGGGTTGCCAGGGAGAGAGAAAGAGGGAGGAAGGAGGAAGACTTAGAAGCAAGGATATTAGAGCAAAGAAAATCCTTATTAACACAAAAGGTCAAATCTTGGAATGCGCTAAAAAACCTACCCTATAATAGCTGGGAGTGCTCTGAGAGCATGAATCGTGGGCTCTGGAAGAAGTCTTAGAATGGAAAATCTCATAAATGGCAAGAATTTATACACGTGCACACATATGTTCTTAGTGGACCAAAATATAGACCAATTCTAGTTAATGTAAAAAAAAAGAACAAAGTAGATTTTTGTAAAGTATCAATAAGTTATTCCAATTTAATATAAATTAGCCCAGTAGTGACACTTTAAAAAGGCTCACATCATCAACCACATAGCCGAAAAGGTATGGTGTAAGCAATGCCTTTTTTTTGACTTGCCAAAAAAGAAATCCCCAAACTGAAAACACTTGTATACCAAACAAATGCATTTCATGTAGTTCCTTTTTGGTCCAAGACTATGAATGATATTACTATTAATAATGATGAATGTTAAGTATTTTCAGTCATAGCAAAAAAGGTATTATATACAGAGGACTTATAAGAGATAAGACTTCTGTATTCAAAATAATTGTATTTAAGAACATAGAATGTCCTACGTAGGTGTTAAGTTTCCTCTAAATGTCTCAATTTCAATTGGAAAATTAAGCCAGAATTTTGTGTGAGCTTGAAAGAAATATGGAATCCAGAATCCTGAGCTAGATGAAGCTTTATTAGCTGGAATGTCAGTGCTGGGAGGGCTGGATCAGAGAGAGGAGATATTAAGAGGCTAAGAAGGCAAATAGTCAGAAATTTGGAGTGTCCTAAAATCTATCTCAGGTGATAGCTGAAAAGGTTCTGGCAACATAAATCCTCAGTTCTGGCAGGGACTTTAGAACATAAAATATAAATGGCAAGGATATATTTTCATATATATTCTTATTGGGCCAAAAACATGGCTACCTACCCTGCCTCTGAATCCCAAACACTGGCACACAGAAATATGGAATACTTCCTTCTTTGGTAAAGACTACTATTGATATTATTATCAATAATAATTAATATAGAGTCTTTTTGGCCACAAAACATGGTGTTATATAAAGAAGAATTAAAAGGACATAACTTATGATTCAAAATCATCATGCCTCTAAGTCCTATGTATACTGTAAATAAAAATCCTATCAATAAAAAAATCCGGAAAAACCCCTTATATATCATGGGAGGTTGCAGTCTTTGAACCCAAAGTTCTAGGTTGGGAAGGTCATAATATTACAATATTTAAAAAAACCTTATGTATTAAAAACAGATCTTAATAGGTTGTTTCTTTTGATCCTAAAATGTCATTTTTTGAAAGGTCCTTAGAACAATGAATGTCTGGGTTTCCTGTTAACATTCAGAGGGGGGAGTTAGAGATAGTTTAGGGCTAAGAATAGAGAATTTCCTGGCTAGGTGTTCAGTCCCACTTGCAAATTCTTCAATATGTAGTAGTAAGTGAAGCCAGAACTTTAGAGCTTGAAGGAAATTTCTAATCCAGAATCTGGGGCTAGATGAGGCTATAGAAGCTAGAATGTCCAGTGTTGGGAGGGACTAGAACAGAGAGAGATGGAGATGTTCAGAGGCCAACAATGGAAATTGTCAGAATAGTGAGATTTCGGCACAGAGAATGCCAGACTTGGAAGGAGCCATGAAGAAAAGAATGAGAGAGGTAGGAGAGAGCATTTAGAACAAAGGATATGAGATCAAGGAGGGAACACAAAATGGAGTGTCCTCAAAACTTCCAAATACCATAGGTGTGATGGCCCTGAGAACATAACTCATTTGTTCTGGAACGGGCCTTTGAATGCAAAATGTCATCAATTTCAAGGATTAATTTAACATATGTTCTTACTGGGCAAAAACATTTGCCAGCTCTGGGTTAATTAAAAAAAGGAATATTTGGCTCTTCCATAGGAGACTAGTCGTTGAATTTATACTACATACTGGTAAAACATTAAAAAAAATCTCACATGCTTGACCATACAACCAAAAGGGTTTGGTGAAAGTACTGACTATTGTTTGGCTAGCTAAAAAGTCCCCAGACAACCTCATATATCAGCACACCAGAACAAATGAAATTCCATGCAGTTCTTTCTTTGGTAAATACTGCTATTGATATTACTATTAATGATAATGCATATTGAATAATGGTAATGAATATAAAATATTTTAGACCCCACTCCTAGGTGTTATGTCCTAAGGATTGATAAGAGACACAATTTATGTTTTGAAATCATTATATCAATAAGATTTCATAATTGTAATAAGGCACATTGTAATAATAGTGCTTTAAAATACAAAGTAAAAATCTTTTAGATAATAGGATGATGTTTCTTTAGAAATGAAAATGTTTTGCTTTGGAAGGATCTCAGAACACTGAATGTCTGGGTTCCTAGTTACCTTTCAAGAGGCAAAGTCAGAAGGGACTAAAATCTTAGAATATAGAATCGCCTAGCAAGGAGACAAGTCTCACTTCTGATAGTCCTAATTTGGAATGGAAAGAGAAACAAGAATATTAGACAGTGAAGGTCCTTAGAACCGAGAATCTCTCAGCTTGAAGGCAATTTCATATCCAGAATCCTGAGCTGAATGAAGTTGTAGGAGCTAGAATGTCAGTGTTGGGAGGGACTAGAACACAGAATGGGAGATGTTTTTGGGCTAAGAATGGAAATTGTGAGAAGCAGTGGGATTTCAGCACCCAGGATGTCAGACTGGGGAATACGCATGGAAAAGGAATGAAAGAATTAGGAGAGCGCTTCGAAAAATGGATATCAGAGGGATGCGAGCACCTAGGACACGAAAGGTAAGTCCTGGCTTTCATATGTCATTGCTTGAAGAGGACTGAGAGCATAAATCAAGGCTACAAGTGGCCTTAGGATGGAAAATATAGTAAATGGCAAGGCTTGAAATGCTCCTATATGTTCTTAGTGAGCTATAGTATTGGCTCCTTTTAGGTAAATTTAAAAAAACAAGAAGGTAGATTTTAAAAAATGAAATAAGTAATTTATTTTAGTTTAATTTATATCAAACAGTTGTGAAGATTAAAAAAACTTCAGATCCTCATCTGATGTAAGTATTGACTATTTTTTGGCTAGCTAAAAAAAGAAACAAATGCAGTTCCATGTATTTCCTTTTTTTGGTAAAGACTGCTATAGATTTTACTGTGATGATAATGAATATCGTCTTTTTGGTCACAAAACAAGGCCTTGCATAAAGAGTATTTATAATGAATACAGTTTATATTTTGAAATTGCAATATCAGTAAGACCTAGATGCATTCTAATAATGATCCAATCAATAAAAAAGTGGGGGAAAACCCTTATAAATCATAGGAGGGTGTTAAGAGTGTCAGACCTAGGAAGGTCACAATAATAAAAAAAAATCTTAAAGAAAAAACCCTATTGCTTGGAGAAAGGTATTTCTTTAGATCCTGGAATGTCATACTTTGGATGGTCTTTAGAAGAATGAATCTGGACTTCCAGGTACCATTCACAGGGGATGATTGAAGGTGATTGAGAGATTAGGATACAGCATTTTCCAGTTAGGATGTAAGTCCCTTCTCTGAATGTCCCAATTTGGAGTGGGAAGTAAAGTCAAAATTTTAGAACAAGGAAGGCACTTAGAACCTAGGATGTTTGAGCTAGAAGGAAATTTCAAATCCAAAATCCAGAGCTGGATGACGCTGGAGAATCTGGAATGTCAGTGTTGGGAGAGACTAGAACAGAGAGAGTGGGAGATGTTGAGCAGCTAGGATTGGGAAATGTCAGAAGCAGCAGGATTTTAGCCCACAGAATGTCAGGCCTGGGAGCAGTCATGGAGAAGGGAATGAGAGAGTTAGGAGAGAACTTAGAAGAAGGGTCATCAGAGTAAAAAGAGTCTTAGAACACAAAAAGTCTGAATTTGGAGTGTCACATATGTGATAGCTGTCAGGGCTGTGAGGAAAGAAAGAAGAGCTTATAATGGAAAATGCCATAAATGGCACCTCTTTATTTAAATATATACTCTTATTTGCAAAAAATATTGGCCAGTTCTTGGTAAATGAAAAAAAACCAAGAAGGTATATTTTTCATGAGGTCATTTATTTATTCTAATATGATTTATATTATACATTTGTGATGCTTAAAAAAACCTACCACCTTACATCTTTATCCACACTGCCAAAAGGGTGTGGCAAGAGTACTATCTATTTTTGGTCTAGCCAAAATCCTGCCAAGGAACCATAAACTGCCCACAAAAACAAATGTGGTTCCCTGCAGGTCTTTCTTTTGTAAAAATTGCTATTGATATTATTACTATTATTATTATTATTAATGATAATGAATGTGGAGTATTTCTAGACAAAACCTTGAGGTGCTAGCTCCTAAGGACTCAGAAGAGACAGTGATTTATGGTTTGAAATCAATATATCAGTAAGATCTATGTGCTTTATAATAATCTCACTAATAAAAAATAAACTTTCTAGATAATAGCATGATTTAGCTCTAGAATCAAAACTGTCATGTTCTAGAAGGCTTTTAGAACACTGAACATCTGGGCTTTCAAGTACCATTCAGGGTTTAATGTTGGAAGTCTCTGAGAGTTTGGGATGTCGAATTTCCTAGTTCACAGCTGGGGAACCTGTGACCTCAAGGCCCTCAAGTGTGGCCCTTTGACTGAATCACCTGAGGACCTAGAGAGCCACATGTGGCCTTGAAGCCACAGGTTCCTCATCCCTATTCTAGTTAGAAGTTAAATCCTGCTTCTGCATGTGCCAATCTGGACTAGAAAGAGAAGCCAGAATATTATGTCACAGAGGGGCACTTAGAACCCAGAATGTCTGAGCTTGAAGGAAATTTTTGATCCAGAATACTGAGCTGGAAAAATCTCACAAATGGCGGATTTATTTCACAAAATTTGTGAAAAATCTCACAAATGGCGGATTTATTTTCACATATATCCTTAGTTCAAATATTGGTCAGTTCTAAGTAATAAAAATGAAACAGAATGTAGATTTTTTTACATGAGATCAATCATTTCTTCCATTTTAATTCATAGGATGCTTTAGTGATGCTTAAAAAACCCCAAACACATCTCACATCCTCCACTATGATGCCAAAAGGGTATGACTAGTGTAATTTTTGGCTAGCCAATAAAAAACTAAAATTTCCCACCCTTGATAAAGCCTGCCTTGAAACAAATGCAATTCCATGCAATTTCTTCTTTGATAAAGAATGCTGTTGATATTCCTATTAATAATAATGGATGTATAGTATTTTTGGACAAAAAAGGTATAATATCCCAAATACTTAAAAGGGACCTGACTTATGTTTTGAAATGGGCATATCTGTTAGACGTGCATTGCAATAGTAATTGAATTAACAACAACAACAAAATTCCACCTTATAGAAGGAGGGTGTAGCCTTGGACTCAAATGTATCAGGTCTTGTAGGGTCCTTAGAACCCTGAATTTCTGTGCTTCCAGGTACCTTTCTAGGAAGTATGTTCAAAGTGGCCTAAAATTTCCTTGCTAAGAGGCAAGGTACATTCTCTAAATGTACCAATTTTAATTGGAAAGCCAGAGTATTATGTTGGGGGGGGGGTGCATAGAATTTAGAATGTCTGAATCTGAAGGACTTTTCCAATCCAGAGTTGGATGAAGCTAGAGAGTGGAATGTCAGTGTTGGGTGGGACTAGAATAGAGAGTGGGAGATGTTCAAAGGCTGAGAATGGAAACTGTCAGAACAGTAGGATTTTAGGATTCAGAATGTCAGGTCTGGGAGGAGTCACAGACAAGAGAATGAGAAAGGTAGGAGAACACTTAGAAGAAGGGTTTAGCAGAGTAAGGAGAGCCCTGAGAACTTTATCCTCAGTACCATGTTATGTGTATCCTGGGAGGGCTCTGAGAAGATAAATTGTCAGCTTTGCAGGTCCATAGAATGAAAAGCAAAATAACTTAGAAGGTTTTATTTTATTATATATTCTTAGTAGGACAAAATATTACATTGGCCAGTTCTGATTAATTAAAAACGTTTTGGAATGAGATTAATTTTTTTCTAATTTAATTTATATTAGTCAAATGGTGATCATTTAAAAAAGTCCCACTTACTGAACCACACCAAAAGGTTATGGTGAAAATTCTGTTTTTTGAATGGCTAACATTAAAAACCTGAGACAAACAAAGCCCTGCATAGCAAAACAAATGTAATTTTATGCAGTTCCTTCTTTGATAAAGATCAATATTATTTTATTTTTGAAAAACTAGTCTTTTTGACAAAGAAACAAGGTGTTCCATGCTGAAAATTTCAAAGGAACACCACTTATAATTCAAAATCATTGGCAGGACACATATGTATTGTAATAATATCAAATAAATTAAATATTGAAAAAATTCTTTAGCAGGGGCAGCCCTAGAACAAAATATGTTAGAGCTAGGAAGGTCCTTAGAACCTTGAATGTTATGGAGTATTTTGTGGTACATTTCAGGGGGGAATATTGGAAGTACCCAAGAGCCTAAAATACAGAATTTACTAGCTAGGAGGTAAGTCTCCTCTTTAAATGTCCTAATTTGCAATAGAAAATTGAAGTCTGAATGTTAGATTAGGGGTGGAAGGTAGAACCTAGAATATACTAGCTTGAAATGCATTTTCTAATCCAGAATCTTGAACTGGATAAGGTTGTAGAAGCTGAAAAGTCATTGTTGGGAGGGACTAGAATAGAGAGAGTGGGAGATGTCCATGGACAGAGAATGGAAATTGTCAGAAACAGTGGGACTTTAGGACAAAGAATGTCAGGCTTTGGAGTAACCATGGAGAAGACAATGAGTTAGGAGAGCCATTAGAAAAAAGGGCTATCCAATTTGGAACTATGCTTAAAGGGCATACCGTGTCTAACCTTTGACCAAACAATGCCACTACTACATATACTAAAGAGATTTAAAAAAACCAAAAGGAAAAGAATTTATTTGTACAAAAATATTTATAGCAGCGCTTTTAATGGTGGCAAAGAATTGGAAATTGAGGGGATGTCTATCAATCAGGGAATGGCTGAACAAGTTGTTGTATATGATTATGATGGAATATTATTGTGCTATAAGAATTGATGAACAGGAATGCTCTCAGAAAAAATGGGAAAGATTTACATGAACTGATGCAAAGTGAAATAGAACATTGTACACAGTAACTGCATGTACACAGTAATACAGTATGGTGATCAACTATGAATGACTTAGCTATTCTCAGTAATTCAATGATCCAAGACAATTCTGAAGGATTTATGATGAAAAAGTGCTATCCATCTCCAGAGAATTAACTGATGGAGTCTAAATGCAAATGGAAGCATCCTTTTCTTTACTTTCTTTTTCTTGTTTTTTAAATCTGTGTTTTCTTTTACAACATGACTAACATGGAAATGTTTTGCATGACTGCACATACATAACCAATGTCAAATTGCTTGCCTTTTCAACGATGGGGGAGGGAGAAAATTTGGAACTAAAATTTTAGAAAATTAATGTTAAAATTGTTTGTACAAGTCATTGGAGAAAAAGAAATATAAAATTTTTTCAAAAAGAAAAAGGGCAACCAGAGTGAGGAAAGTCCTTAGAACAAAAAAGGTCACATGTTGAAGTGTCCTAAAAACCACCCTCTATGATAGCTGGGAGGAGTTTGAGAACATGCATCATCTACTCCAAGAGGGGCCTTAGAATGGAAAATCTTAGAAATAACTTGGACATACATACATATATACACACATACGCCTACTCTTTATGGGCTAAAATGTTGGCCAATTCTAGTTATAAAAAAGCAAGGAAAAAGTAGATTCTTTATATGACATTAATAATTTGCTCCAATTTAATATATATTATCCCAATGATGATACTTGAAAAAAACTCCCAAAGTCCCTCACATCTTTTCCCCACAGAACCAAAAGGTTATGGAGTAAATTCCATCTATTTTTTGGCTATCTAAAGAAACCTCAAAAAACTCCCAAAACGTGCACATCCAAAACAAATCCAGTTCCATGCATTTCCTTTGTTGGTAAAGACTACTATTGCTAGCACTATTAATGATAATGAATATAGAGTACTTTGGGCCAAAAACCAAGGATTCACATAGAAAGAACTAATAAAGGAGAATACTTATGTTTTGAAATCATTATATCAGATTAATGCACATTTTAATAATAATCTAGTAAATGAAAAACAAAAAAATCCCTTAAAGAGCAGAGGAGGATGTGGCCTTAGAATTAAAAATGTCAGAGCTGGGAAAGTCCTTAATGACACTAAATGTCTGGCCTTCCAGATACCATTGAAGAGGGAAAGTTGCGGGTGTCTGAGAGCTGAGAAGACAGAATTTCCTCCTTTAGGAGAAGTCTCACTTTGAGATGTCCCAATTTGGAATAGAAAGTGAAGTCAGAGTGCTAGATTGGGCAGGACATGTAGGACCTATATTCTCTGAAACTGAAAAAAAATTGTAATCCAGAATCAGGAGCTAGATGATCCTGTAGAATCTACAGTTTCAGTGTTGGGAGGGACTAGAACCGAGACAGAGGGAGATGTTCAGAGACTGAGAATGGAAATTGTCAGGAGAAGGAGAATGTTAATCCTGGGAGTAGGATCCGTGGAGAAGAAAATAAGAAAGGTAGGAAAAGTCTTAGAAGAAAGGATGTCAGAGCAAGGAGAACTCTCAGAACCCAAAAGGTCAGACCTGTAATGTCATAAAAACTTCCATATTCTGTGGCTGCGAGAGTTCTGATAACATAAATCATTGGGTCTAAAAGAGACCATAGAATGGAAACTATTATAAATGGCAAAGATTTTCTTTTCATATATGTTCTTAGTGGGTGCAAATCACTGACCAGTTCTAGGTAAATTAAAAAAATAATGTAGATTTTTTTTAATGAGACAAATAATTTATTCCAATTTAAATTATATTACATGGCTGTGAGATTTTAGAAAAATATTTCACAACCTAAACCACACAACCAAAAGGATATGGTGAAAGTACTGTTTATTTTTTGTCCATATAAAAAACCCCAGTAAAAACAAGTCTGTTCACCCAAACAAATGCAGTTCCCTGCGGTTCCTTCTTTGATAAAGACTACTATTGATATTAATCTTAATGACAGTCAATGTTGAGTCTTTTGGACATATAAACAAGGTGTTCCATGCAGAGAATTTCAAAGGGATGTGACTTAGAATTCTAAATAATTATATTGGGAAGACACAGCATATGGAATAATACTATCTAAAGAAATAAACATTGGGCAAAAAAGAAAACAAACCAAAGCAGGGGCAACTTTTAAACAAAATATGTTAAGTCTTGGAACCTTTGAACATTGGCTATTATGGAGGTATTTTTCAAAGGATAATTTTGGAGGAGACCCAGAGCTTAGAATTTCCTAACTAGAGGGTCAATCCTGCCTGTGAATGTCCTAATTTGGAATGGAAAGTGAAGCCAGAATATCAGGGCTGGTACTTAGAACCTAAAATGTCTGAGCTTGAAGAAAAGTTTGAATCCAGAATCCTGAGCTGAATGAGGCAGTAGAGGCTGCAGTGTTAGTTTTGGAAGGAATTAGAACAGACTTGGAAATGTTCAGTGGCTGAGAATGGAAATTATTAGAAAAAATAAAATTTTTGCACATTGAATGGCAGTCTTGGGAGTAGCCATGGAGAAGAGAATGAGAGGTCAGAGAACCCATGAAAGAAAGAATAGGAGTGAAGAGAGCTGTTAGAACCAACATATCAGAAATAGGAGTGTCCTCAATAACTGTGAAATATGATTGCTGTGAGATTTCAGAAAAGATAAATCACCAGCTCTGGAGGGATCTCAGAATTGAAAATATCATACATTGGAAAGTTTTATTTTACTATATATTCTTTGTGAGCTAAGATAGCCAGTTCTAATTAAATTAAGAAACAAGGAGAAAGTATCTTTTTGTATAAGAGCAATCCTTTTTTTCCAGTTTAATTTATATTAGCTTAGTGGTGATATTTTCAAGGGAATGGTGAATGTACTATCTGTTTAATGGCTAACCAAAACCTACCAGAAAAACAAAAGATCTCCATGCCAAGACAAATACTAATCCATTCAAATCCTTCTTTCATAGAGACTATTTTTATTACACTTATACTAATCCATTCAAATCCTTCTTTCATAGAGAATATTTTTATTACACTTCTGATAAGCAACATAGAGTGTTTTGGCTAATAAACCAGGTGTTCAGTATATAGGATTCCAATGGGACATGACATATACTTCAAAACAATTTTATTGGTTATATGTTGTAATACTACCAAATTTATACATTTTAATAATATAAAAAATAAATTAAAAGTCGGGAAAACCCCTTCTAAACCACAGTAGTGTGTGGTCTTCAAACAAAGGTCTGAGAAGGTCCATTGAATATTATGGAGTACCTCCAGGTATCTTTAAAAAGGGAATTTTGGAGGTGGTTGAGTGCTTAGAAAACAGAATATCCTTACTAGGATCTATGGCCCTCTTCTGAGTATCTCAGTTTAGGATGGAAAGTGAATCCAGAATATCAGATCAGGGATGCTATTTCAAATCTAGAATGTCTGAGCTTGAAGGAAATTTTGAATCCAGAATCCTGAGCTAGATGAGGCTGAAGAAGCTGAAATGTTAGAATTGTAAGGGACTAGATCAGAGAGAGTGGGAGATGTTCAGAGGCTGAGAAGCAGTAGGATTTTAGGACAAAAAATGTCAGACCTGAGAGTAGCCCTGGAGAAGAGAATGAGAGAGTTAGGATAACAGCCTTTGATGAAGGGATATTAGTGTAAGGAGAGCTCTTAGAACACAAAAAATCTGACCTGGAGAGACCAATATATTGACCAGCTTTAGGTAATTTTTAAAACAAGTAGAAGGCAGATTTTAAATTTGAGATCAATCATTTATTCCAATTTAAGTTTATAGTATTGATGCTTTAAAAAAAATGTCAAATCTTAAACCAGGTGGACAGAGGGTATTGTGAAAGTCCTGTATTTTTTTGCCAGACAAAAAAATCCCTTGAAAATCCCAAGAACCCACACATGGATACAAATGCATTTCCATGCATTTCCTTCTTTGGTAAAGACTGTTATTGATATTCTTGTCAATGATAATGAATATAGAGTATTTTTGCCCACAAAAGGTGAAGACTTATAAGGGACATGGCTTATTTTTTGAAATCAGAATATTGTTTAGATCTATTTGCATGATAATAATAACACAGCTAATTAAAAAAAAACAATCCAACCTTATTCATTATAAAAGGATACAGCCCTAGAACCAAAAATGTCAGAGTTGGGAAGGTCCTTAGAACACTGATTATTAATTATTGAGTACTTCCAGTTACCTTTCAAGGGGCAAAGTGGCCTGGAACTTAACATGTAAAATTTCCTAGCTAGGAGGCAAATTTGTCCTCTGAATGTTTCATTTTGGAGTGAAAGTTGAAGCCAAAGTATTAGATCAGGGAGGGCACTTAGAACCTAGCATGTCTGAGCTAGAAAGAAGTTTCTAACCCAGAATCCAGAGCTGGATGAGGCTCTAGAATCTGCAGTATCAATGTTGGCAGTAACTAGAACAGAGAGAGTAGGAGAAATTTAGAGGTGGAGAATGGAAATTGTCAAAAGCAGTGAGATTTCACCATACAATATGAGGCCTTGGAGAATGGAGAAGAGAAGGAGAAAGGTAGGAGAGCACTTAGAACACAAAATTTAGGAGGAGCTGATAAACTGAGGGGTGGAGCCATGATGGTAGAATACAGGAAAAACTACTGTTGAGATCTCCCAACATTCCCCTCTAAACAGTTTTAGAATAACACTTTAATCCAAATTCTGGAATAGTTGAACCACAAAAGGCCACAGTGAGATTTTTTTTTCCCCACACTCAAGACAATTTTGGCAGGAAATGGCCCAGAGCAGAGAAAGCTTTCACACTAGCAGTGGGCTTTGTTCTTAACTACAGCAATAGCAGCATCTTGAGTTCTCAGCCCAGAAAAGATAACAGAATTGGGCAGCTGGTCAGAAAGAGATTGGAGGAGACCCCTGTTCTAGCACTGAACAGGATGCTATTTGGCATCTCCCTTGTCCATTCCTGGTCACAATTCCAGGGTGGAGAGTAGCACTGTCTGTCACAAGAGAGTAGGAGGCCTGAGGAGCAATAGGGCATGGGGATACAAGGGATCAGTGGCCCATCCTATGTAAAGACCATCATCAGATGACCAGCCTGGAAAACAGATCAAGATAATTTAACAATTATTAGACTGCCTAAAAGCATAGTAAAAAGAAGGAGCTTAGACATCATATCTCAAGAAATTATAAAGGAAAACTGCCCTGTTATCTTAGAACCAGAGGGTACAATAGAGATTGAAAGAATCTACCAATCACTCCCTGAAAGAGATCCCCAAATGAAAACTTCCAGGAATATTAGAAGCAAATTCCTGAGCTCTCAGGTCAAAGAAAAAAGACCAGAAAAAAACTGTTCACACCACATTAAAGGAGAGCAGGGTTGGAATATGATATTCCAGAAGGCTAAAGGGCTAGAATTGGCACCAAGAATAACC
>CM053602.1:52926151-52942682 GCA_028646575.1 Pseudocheirus occidentalis
GGAGTCAGGAGGAACTGAGTTCAAATCTGGCCTCAGACACTTAACACAAAAAACAAGCCGTGTGACCTTGGGCAAGTCAATTAACCCCAACTGCCCTCCAAAAAAACCAAAACAAACAAACAAACAAATAATCAGAGAGCAAAATAGAACTTGAAAGAATTCACCAATCACCTCTTGAAAAAGATCCCTAAAATAAAACTCCTAGAAATATTATAGCCAGTTTCTGGAGTCCCCAGATAAAGTAGAAAATATTACAGACTGCCAAGAGAAAGCAATTTGAATATTGTGGAAACACAATTAGGGTAACCCAGGATCTGGCAGCTTCTACACTGAGGGATAAAAGGGCCTGGAATATGATATTCTGGAGATCAAGGGAGCTAGGATTAAAACCAAAAATCACCTACCCAGCAAAACTGAATATAAAGTTCCAGGAGAAAATATGGTCATTCAGTGAGGTGGAGGACTTTCAAGCATTCTTGCTGAAAAAAACCGGGAACTGAACAGAAAATTTGACAATCCAACACAAGAAGCATGAGAAGGTAAACATGGGAAAGACATCATAAGGAATTTATCAAACTTGAACTATTTACATGCCAATACAGAAAAATAATAATAGTAACTTATGAAACTTTTCTTAGTGTAAGGATAGGTGAAGGGAATACAAATATATCTATATAGGAGGGTATATATGCATATAAATACATATCTGAGTATGTGTGTATATGAGTTCATAGAGGGTACAGGATCAATTGAATAGGAAGGGATGATACTTTAAAAGGTGAAATTCTGAGGTGGGAGAGGGCTAGAAAGAGAGGAGACAGGGAGAGACAGAATAGGGTTAATCATCCCATATAGAAGAGGCAAGGGATTACTGTTATAATTTTACTTTCATTTACTCTCATTGAATTTGGCTTAGGGAAGGAATGACATAAATTCTAAACTGGATATCTTGCCACACAGGAGAGTAGGAGGAATGAGGATGAGAGGCAGGATGATGGAGGGGAATGCAGGATCAGGGGAAGGGTTGCTGGAATCACACACTTCAGTAAAGGGACAGGGACAGGGTAGAGAATAGAATGGGGGGGCAGGATAGGAAGGAGGGACATATAATCAGTTTCTCACAATAGGTCCACTGTGGAGATGTCCTGTGTAATTATACATGTACAACCTGTATTGAATTGTTTGTCCTTCCAGTGGGGGGTGGATGATGAGGAAGGAACCAAAAGAATCTAGAATTTAAAGTTCTATAATCAAATGTTAAATACATATATATTTATTTATTATTATTATTACTATTATTAACTACATACAACTGGGAATTAAGATATACAAGCCCTGGGGTAGGGAGACCCACCCTGCCCTACCAGAAAATTAGAGTGGCGTTGGAGGAAGACATAAAAGAGAGCAGATTGGGGGAGAGGCTTTACAATTTTGGGGTTGTGGGTAGAGGAAAGAGGGGGAGAAAATTTGTAACTCAAAATCTCATGGAAATGAATGATGTAAACAAGAAAATAAATAAATAAATAATTTTTTTTAAAAAGATCAGTATTGAATAGGGACATGGAATATAAGATCAATGAACCAAGGTAAACTGGATGTGGTAAAACAGAAGATTAATCATCGACATCTTGGGTGTCAGTGACAACTACCATAACAGCAAGCTGGTTTTTTAAGAGGCAGAGGAACTAGAAACCAAGTTGCCAGCATTCACTTCATTATGGAGAAAGCAAGGGAGTTCCAGAAAAACATCTACTTCTGTTTCATTGACTATACTAAAGTATTTGACTGTGTGTATCACAACAAAATGTGGAGAGTCCTTAAAGAAATGGGAGTACCAGATCAACAATAATGAGATTAATTTTTATCTAGGAACAAAATATTTTACAAATCAAAATATCTAACACTGATCACTCTCTTGAACTCTACTACCATATCACACCTGCCTGTTCATATCATCTCCTGTAAGGCCCACAAGTAAATGAAATTCAACATGGTGCAAAATGAATTCATCATCTTTCCTCCTAAACTTCCATCTCCCTCCAGACTCTCCTATTTTTGTCAAGCTACTATCATTCTCTAACTCAGAAATGTCAAACATACAGTCCAGTTGATTCAATACAATATACAATACAGTTGATTCAGTTGGCTGAATCAACCAACAACACTTCTGAGAAGTCAAAACCAGATTAAAAAATAATTGGAAAATACTTTTGTAAATAAAATACAATAAAACATATCACATTTACAAACAAAGCCTATATGCAACCCACAGAGGTTTTATTTTTTGCTTTTTTTTTTGGAGGGAGGAAGGGCAATTGAGGTAAGTAACTTGCCCAAGGTCACACAGCTAATAAGTAAGTGTCTGAGACTAGATGGGTTGGTGTTTTATTCACTGTGCCACCTAGCTGCCCCTTATGTATAATTTAATAACCCCAATTTCCACTTGAGTTTGACACCATTGCTCCCAGTCATCAAGGCTCATAACTTCAGAATAATACTCAACTCTTCTCTGTCTCATACACCCCATATTTAATCATTTACTGAATTTTATCACTTCTATCTTCAAGTCACATCAAATAGCATATATTAAATGCCTAGTATGTGCCAAGTACTGGGCTAAGCACTGGGGAAATAAATGAAGGCAAAGGACAAACATCACGCTTGAGGAGCTCACAGTTGAATAAGAGAGAAAATCATAATTTTTTTACAAATGAGGTATTGCCAGAATGAGTCTGGATGGGGCGGCGATTGAGGGGAGACTCTCAGAGGGAAGGCACTTAGATTAAAGAGGACTGGGAAGGTGGGACTTGACTGAGAATTGAAAGAATCCAGGTAAGCTAGGAAGTGGAAATGAGGAGACAGTTCCAGGGATGGGGCAGCAGTCAATGAAAATGAAAATGAAAATTCAGTAGATGAGTAGTCTTCTTCAAGGAAAAGCAAAGAGAACAGTGTCACTGGATTGCAGAGTATATTGAGGGCCAATGGAATTGGGTGAAGGAAGGAGTAAAGTGAATAAGAGAATAAAAACATAGGAAGGAGTCAGGTTATGAAGGACTTTAAAAGGCAAACAAAAGATTTCTATTTGATCCAGGAGATAAGTGGGAGCCATTAGAGTTGTTGAATAGGTGAGTGATATGGTCAGTCCTATACTTTAGGAAGAACACCATGGCAAGCTGAGTGGAGTATGAATTGTAGTGGAGAGGGGCTTTCAGTGGGGAAACAAACAAGCAGACTATTGCAATAATGCAGATGTGAGGTAATGAGGACCCACACTGACGGCAGTGGCAGGTGAGATTGGCCGGGGGAAGAGAGTAAAGAGTTGGGGAAGATACCTAAATTTGTAATTTGGGTAACTGGGAGAGGAAGGCTGTACCCTAGATATTAATACGGAAGTTAGGAAGGGTGAAGGGTTTGGAGGGAAAGATAATGACTTCACTTTTGGACATGCTTATTTTAAGATGTCTTTGAGACATCCAGTTTGAAATGCAGTCATATCAGTAGACATGAAATACAAATGAAATAAATACAAGGATATTTTTGGTGGGGAGGAGCACTAACTAGCAGCTGGGGGTGTCAAGAAAGGTTTTTAGTAAGAGGTGATGCTTGAGCTGACCCTTTAAAAGAAGCTCAAGATCCAACAAGGGAAAGGTAAAGAGGGGATACATGGGAGGAAAGCCAGGACAAAGGCACTTCAATAGGGAATTTAATACCCTATTGTCTTGAGTTAAGAATAGTAACTAGGCCGATTTGGATGTACCAAAGAGGGTATGCATGTACCTTAATTCTGGAAAGATGGGCTAGAGCCAGATAGCAAAGAACTGTAAACACCAAATGAATAGTTCATATTTTATCCTAAAGGGGAGAGGAAATCATTGGAGTTTCTTGGACAGAGAAGTCACATGGTGAAACATATGTTTTAGTAATATGACTTTAACAACTGTATGGAGGATGGACTGGAGAGGGGGAAGATTTGAGCAGGGAAACCAATTAGAAGACTAGAGCAAAAATCCGAGCTAGAATTGTGGATAGCCTGAACTAGGATAGTGGTCATGTGACTGGAGAGAAGATGGATATGATGTTGTAGAGGCAGAATTGTCAAGACTTAGTAAGTAAAGATTCCAGAAGGATTCTAAGGCTGTGAACCTGGGTGACTGGAAGCTGCCCCTTACAGAAACAGAAGGAACTTGGAGGAAAGGTGGGTTTCGGGGGCTGAGTAGGGATAATGTTTTGGACATATTAGGTTTGAGATACCTACAGGACATGCCATTAGAAATGTCCAATTGGTAGTTGGTGGTGTGGGATCAGAGCCCAGGAGAGAGAATCATGCTGGATATGTGGATCTAGAAATCATCCTCAGGGGATACTTGAACATACAGGAACTAATGAGGACAACAAAAGAGAGACTGTAGAGAGAGGGAAAAGAAGAGGACCCAGAACATACTCTTGGAGTACAGCCACAGTCAGGGATGTGACACAAGGATGACAAAGGAGACTGAAAGTAACCAGGCAGATAGGAGGAGAACCAAGAGAGAGAGAAATGTCAGAAAAAATCAGAAAACAAAGTCTCTGGGATGATAGGAGAGTCAACAGTGTCAAATATTGCAGAGAGACCAATAAAGAGGAGTACAGAGAATCGTCCATTAGACATGGCAATAAGAGAATATTGGCAACTTTGGAAAATTCAGTTCCAGCTAAATAACTGGGTCAGGAGACACTGTAAGCTGAGAAGTGAGAGAGAAGAAGAGAGTAAGCAATAAATAGAGACAAGTTGTTTTCTAAGACATTGACTAGTGAATTGCCAGCAACCACACGTATCACAGAGCTTGTCTCAGCTAATTGCAAATTACATTGATATTACAACTTAAGACATTCCAAATATTAAGATATTGAGATACTGAGCTTCTGCAAAGATGGAGACAGTAACGAGGGCAGATTATTGTCAAACAGATTGCCGATATTAATGAGGAATGGTAAGATGGCAGACTAGAGACAACCCAGATGAATTCTTTCAACATTCTCCTCCAAACAACTTTAAAATAACTCCTCAAATCAAATTTGGGAGTTGCAGAGCTGACAAAAGATCTGAGGTGTGACTTTTGTTCAGCCTAAGAAATTCACTGAAAAAAAGAACTTTAAAAAAAAACAGAATTTGGCCAAATGGAAAAAGAGATACAAAATATCAGTGAAAAAGATAATTAAAATTAGAATTGAGGAAATGGAAGATAATGTCTCCATGACACATCAAGAAACAATAAAAACAAAGTAAAAATGAAAAAAATATAAGAAAATATGGAATATTTCATTGGAAAAACAATTGACCTGGAAATCGATCAAGGAAAGATAATTTAAGAATTACTGCCCTACCTGAAAGCCATGATTAAAAAAAAGAGCCTAGACATCATATTTCAAGAAATTATCAAGGAAAATTGCCTTGATATCTTAGATCCTGAGATCAAAATAGAAATTGTTAGAATCCACTGATCACCCCCTGAAAGAGATGCCAAAATTAAAACTCCCTGGAATATTATAGAGACATTACAGAGCTCCCATGTCAAAAAGAAAATATTTTAAGCCGCCAGAAAGATACAATTTAAATATTTTAAAGCCACAGTCAGAATCACATGAGATTTAGCAATTTCTGCCTTAAAGGAGTGGAGGTCTTAGAATATGATATTACAGAAGGGAAAGGAGCTAGGATTACAACCAAGAATACCTATCCAGCAAAACTGAGTATAATCCTTCATGGGGAAAAAAATGGTTATTTGATGAAATTGAGTAATCTTAAGCATTCCTGATGAAAAGACCAGAGCATTCAAACACAAGACCCAAGAGAAGCATAAAAAGGTAAACATGAAAGAGAAATCATAAGGTTCTCAATAAAGTTAAACTATTTACATTCCTATACGGGGAGACAATATACATAACTCCTAAGAACTTGATCAATATTAAGCCAGTTAAAAGGGGGTTACATAGACAGAGAGCACAGATGTGAATTGATTATGCTAGAATGATTTCCAAAAGAACTTAAAGAGTGATAAAGAGGGAGAAGGGGGAAGGGAGAGGTAGAATGGAGAAAAATTTCTCACACCAAAGAAGTGCACAAGAAATAGTTTTTACAGTAGAGGGGGAAGGGAGTGTGGTGAGCAATGCTTGAACCTCACTCCCATCGGAATTGGTTCAAAGAGGGAAGAATGAGTGTGTGTGTGTGTGTGTGTGTGTGTGTATAGAAATGTAACTTACCCAATGGGGAAATAGGAGAAGAGGATAAAATAAACAGGGTGGGGGATGATAAAAGAGAGAACAAAGGAAGCAAAATAGACTTTTGAGGAGGGATAGGATAAAAAAAAGTTCAAAAAGAAAAAACAGAAGAAAATGGGATGGAGGGAAAAACATAGTTAGCACTACTAATTACAGAAAGGCAAATCAAACAATCTGAGGTACCACCTCATAGCTATTAGAAATGGCAAATTCTGGAGAGGATGAGGGGAAAATAGGTACGCTAATAAATTGTTGGTAGAATAGCAGACTGATCTAACCATTCTGGAGAACAATCTGGAACCATACCCAAAGGGCTATATAAATAAAACCTTTTATCCAAAAAAATCCCTACAATGTCTGTATCCCAGAAAGATAGAAGGAAAAGGACCTATATGTACAAAAATATGTATTTATTTATAGTAGCTCTCTTTGTGGAGGCAATGAGATGGAAATTGAGGGGATGCTCATAAATTGGGAAATGGCTGAACAAGATGATTGTAAGGAGTACTATTATGCTGTGGAAAATGATGAGGGGAGTGGTTTCAGAAAAAACATAGCAAGACCTATATAAACTGATACAAAGTAGAGTGAGAAGCACCAAGAGACCATTGTGCACAGTAACAGCAATGTTGGAATGATGATTAACTGTGAAAGACTTGGCTACTCTGATCAATACAATGATCCAAGACAGTTCCAAAGGACTCATAATGAAGTGCTCTCTGCCTCCAGAGAGAGAATTGATGAATTCCTTAGTGAAAATGGAAGTGGCATTTTCTCACTTTCTTTATTTTTTAAAATATGGCTAATATGTACACATTTTGCATGATTTCACATGTCTAATTGATAATATATTGCTTTCCTTCTCAGTGGGTGGAGGAGGAGTAAGAGGAAGGGACAGAACTTGGAATTCAAAATTTTAAAAGAATGTTAAATAAATAATGATTTGTTAAAAATATCTATAAGGCACAAACACAAATTATATAAAACCAAGTGCCATTCCTCAGTGGACAAGCAGTCAAAGGGTATGAAAAAGTCATTCCTCCCCCCCAAAAAAAGAATTACAACTATAATCAATAACAAGTGCTCCTTGTTATATAAACCAGTAACAATCATAAGAAAGAATGCTGTAAATCACGAACACATATATTCACACATTATATATCTCCCTGCCCTGCCCAAAGGCCCCCCTCCCCCGCTTTCTCCCCCCCCCCAGTCTCTAGGCATCCAGCTAAACCTCCCCAAGGACACAAATGAGTGATGCTTAGGCCTATCTGTAATAGACTTCCCAGGCTTCCACGGTTGGCTAAAGACTAGACAAGTGGCTGATGATGAGACCCGTTGCTAAGATACCAATTCCATTGAAAGCATATTGCCCTTTCTCTCTCTAATTAGGTGTGGGAGGAAATTCTCCTTCTTGGCTGTCCAGTTGATCCCATTTGAATTTTTAAATAATATTTTTTTCAAAAGGAGCACAAAAATAATTTATACACTGCTTGACCAACTCCCCCACAAATCTCCTGGATTCCTCTACATACAAAACTGGTTAGTTTCCCTTCTTGTGCTTTTCTGAAGCAGATTTTTTTCTGTAAATCAGGGGTTAATTAGCCGTACTTTAAACCAATACCCTCCCCCCACCCAACAAATAAAAAAGACTACATATATGGGAGGACCCAAGGAAAGTCAGAGAGCAAATAAAACGTTTTCCAACAAATGCGTTCTTGCTTGGGCTCCAAATATTCTTTGTTTAGCCCAGAGCAGAAGCAATTATTTAATAGGGTCTGGGGCATCTCACCTACAACCTAAGCCATCAGTGGTTTGTTCAAAAGCTCAGCAGAGTTTAAAAAAACCCTGCTTGTTGGCCAAATCCATCCTTTCCTTCCCTACTCAGGACTGGCTCCTGCCTTGTAGCTGACTGCTCTAAGCCCTAAGGAACACATTCTAACTAGATCTGGGAATGTTCAATATCCCTATCCCTGCCCTACTTATGGAGACTTCTTAGGAGGTGTAGCTGGCCATGTACTGACTGACCTTTTCCCTCAGGGCTCTCAAGGTCCACGTGGTGTGACAGAGTCTACTGACTGCCAGCAGCAGCTAAGGGAAGAAAATCATGATGGAGAAGAACATGGATGGAGGCAAAATGTACAGATGGACTGAGAGTTGGCCCAGGCAGAAGAGACCAGGGCTGCTGGGAACAGAAGCTCTGGTTCCTTTCTGTAAGACAGAAGCACATAAAGTTGGTAAATAAACATGTATTGACATTATGCCTACTATATGCTAGGCCCTGACCTAAGCAGTGGGCATTGTGCAAACTGGACAAAGTGCTGACCAGCTCATTGTCATGTCTGGACCAGGCCAGGTTGTATACTTGGAAACTGGTATCAAAGTGCTGGAGGGGTTGCCCTGTCAGCATATTCCGGAGTCGGATATACCCATCTGACGTCCCACTACCTGATGCTAATAGGCCATGGTCTCCTTTGGGAGACCACAAGATACCTTTCACAATAGCCTCATGCTTGGTGTATCCATGAACAGGCCTTAAAATTATAGAGGCTCCATACCAGAACTGTATTGTAATGTCCAAGCAAAGCCAGTGGACTGATGATCTGTGGACCACTTTAGCCCACACACCTCCTGCCTGTGACCTTGCAGTCAGCATTCTCTCTGGAAGATCATTGTGTCCTGGCTTCCAGAGGAAATCTGCCTTGCCTACCAGGCAAGCACATGAGCACACTGACTCTAGCTACAGGACCCTCCGCTGTGTATAGTATCTTTTCTGTACCTACATTTCAGATCTGTATAAACCCTTTATTTGTGCACCCAGGCCCACAGCAATGATGTTTGGGGAAGACCAATCTAGTAGGTTCAGGCCAGAGTCATTTTGGAGTTTGGGGGCCTCAAGGATTTTGAAAGGGGGGATTTTTCTGGTCAGTTTCTATAGATACGCTAGTAATGTCTGGCTTTTGTTACTGATGGGAGATAAGACATAAGGACAGACTTCACTGCTGGCATCAGGTCTCCAGTGATTAGTGACGTGAGCATATGTGAGGAGATTCTTTTTGTGTGGTTGTATCATTAATGCTACTTGCAGCTGCTGTAGAGGTATAAACCCAATAACACCAGCACACAGGAGGGCTGCCAGCACAGATTCTTTGAGCTGCTTTTCTAAAGAAAAAACAGCTTCAAAGGGGTCAACAATCTTACTTTAATTAAACAATGAAGACAAATAGGAAGAAGTGAGTATCCAAGAAAGAATCCAATAGACAGGATTCCAACTGTCTAAACAAAGTAATAGATACATAATCACCAAATGAGGAATCACCAACATCTGGGTTCACAAAAAACCAGGTGGCCCCCTCAACAATGGCTACCCAGAGTCTCATCTGGCCAAATCACAAAGGCCTCAGACAAACATTCCTCCCATGAGTGAGCCCCAAGGCAAAATACCAACCTCCCAGAATATATATAGTTTTCAAACAAAGACTGGGCACTTGGTTGGCTTAGCTCCAAAAAGCTTGAAAATTTATGTGCCTCTGCACTTAATTGGATCCACATGGCCCAGAGCCTCATTGGCTCTGCCCCAAGGCCCTATGTGACTCAGGATGTGTCACAGCTGTGAACTGGGATGGAGCTCAAAGCAGCAAGACATCGGTGATTGAGATACCTGTGTACCTTTAGACCTGAGAACAGGGGACACGTGGTCACATAGGCTGTTTGATGGATGGGGAAGATCTTATATTCCATTAACCCTACAGTGATGTCCAAGGTTGCAGCCATTGGCCCTCTGTCTTGGGATGCTGGACATTCTCAATCACAGCTTCTAATAGCTCAACAAGCCAATACAGACTGGCTTAATTTTGCCTTTGCCAGAGGTGGCACCTTTGACGGTCTATGGAAGTGCAGGGTCCAGTTGGCTCTAGCTCTGGAGGGAATGAATTGGGCTCCATGGTTTTTTTTGGAGAGCAGTTGGGGTTAAGTGACTTGCCCAAGGTCACACGGCTAGTTTTTGGGTTAAGTGTCTGAGGCCGGATTTGAACTCAGGTCCTTCTGACTCCAAGGCTGGTGCTCTATTGACTGTGCCACCTAGCTGCCCCAAGGGCTCCATGTTTTTTAAAAGAGGACACTGGAGAACTTGGAAGTACCAAACTCCAATTCATGTTAGCTCCACCTCAGTCTGCTCTCCTGGGATCTTCTGGGGCTTTTCCTGGGGTCTGACCCTGAGGAAGGTCAGGACATAGCCCTTGTTCAAGTCCACTCAGGGTAAGAAACTGGCACTTAAAGTTGGGGGTCTGGCAATGGAATTGGAAATGGCAGAACAGACTGACAGACAGACATATGGACAGACAATGAGTGGACCTGTTAGTGTCCTCTCACTCTGACGACAGGTCTGTCTGATGACAACTCTGACGGCAGGGGGCAGCCAGTTACTTACCTCAATCGGAAAGGTGCCAGCACCTTCTCAAGAACAGAAGAGTCACAAGGCTCAGAGGTGCATGTAGAGAAAGTTTATTGAGTCCTCTCCATGGGGAAGCCTTACAGCAAGATCTCAAGACAGACTTCAATCCTGCCCCTAAAACTTGAGTCTTAAATCTCCCAGACTCGTGATAAACAGAGCCCAGCTGTAAGGAGCAGGATATAGCAAAAATGTGGGGGTGGGAAGTTGCAGTTACAAGGGCATCCTCCTGGCCCCAGGGTAAGGGAACGCACAAGAACCTTGAGCACTGAGGCACCAGGGCCCTGAAAGACCCGTAGAGTACAGTGTGCCCTGAACTCCACATGACCCAGGATTTTCCAGGGCCTCAACTCTCCCTGTGCCTCAACATAACCACCTGCAGTCTGCATGTATTTCCCAAACCCTCACATGGACCCACATACAAATAGACTCACATACTTCAGGTGCTCCTACTGTGGAGAAAAGTCTTGACTGGGGCAGCTTGGGATTCCAGTGTTAGATCCAGGAGGGACGATGGTCAGGGTCGGTCTGAGAAAAAATATGTCATTTGGGATCTTGGTTCTGGGGAGAAAAGCCAAGATCAATCTGTGAGAAACCTTTCAGGTTCTCTGTCCTGGGGGAAATATCCAAAGTCAGTCTGGGATGACTGTCATCTCTGTATGCAGAGAAGGTGGGGTTGGGGTGGTTTGGCACTTGGAGTCTGAATTTAAGAGTTTAGATGGCTTAAAATAAGTCTGGGAGGTAACACCTTTTGGGATCTCAATCCTGGGAAGAATGGCTAAGATGGGACACCTTTTAGAATCTCAGTCCAGGGGAAAATAGTCAAAGTGAGTCTAGGAAAGAAAGTTCCTTCACAATCTTGGTGAAGAAGGCTGGGTGAGGGCAGCCTGTGACTCAGAGAACCTACAAAGGCCAACAGCCAAGCTCAGTCTGGGAAGGGAAGATGGAGAAGGGCTTGGGTGCTGCTTAGGACTCAGGATCTGGATCTCCTATGTCCAGGAAAGAAGGCAAGGACACAAAGTAACTCACTGACTGTTGTTGCTCAGTGTAGAAAAGAATCCACAAAGGCAAAGTCTTTCCTTTGTGCTGCTGGGAGATGGCCAGGGCCAGCTTGTGTCCTCTGAACTCAGGGCCTTGCTTCATCAAGATGATGACCCAGGTCAGCCTCTGGCAGGTATCTTTCAGGATCTTGGTAGAGGAAGAAGGTTGTTCCAGAGTTCAGACTGGTGATATCTCAGCCATTGGCAAGAGAAGAGACAAGGTAAGTGTGAGAGAAGAAGTCTTTTGAGAGATAGGTTGGGGAAGGAGGGTATTTGCCCCTAGTGAACAGCCTAGGAGGTGGTGCCTCAGTCCTAAGGGAATGGCCAGGATAGGTCTAGGAAAAGAAGGTTTTCATAATGGGGGCCTCGGAGTCTCGTGGATCCACCTCAGGCCGACAGCTGAGATCATTCTAAAAAAGAGGCTCTTGGGGCGGCTAGGTGGCGCAGTGAATAGAGCACTGGCCCTGGAGTCAGGAGTACCTGAGTTCAAATCCGGCCTCAGACACTTAACACACACACACACACACACACACACACACACACACAAACCTAGCAGTGTGACCTTGGGCAAGTCACTTAACCCCAACTGCCCTCTAAAAAAAAAAGCAACAAAAAAAGGGGCTCTGTCTGGAGGTGCCTTGGAAACGCTTGGCAGCTGGAAGGGGGGAGGGGCAGGGCCCCAGACTGGTGGGCCTGGGGCTGCCTCAAGGGTGGGGCTGGAGGGGCCCACCTGAGGCCTTCACTGGAAGGGTCCTAGGCTGGCTAACGGGACACCTGGTGGTCCCGGGCCAGCCAAGGGCCGACCCTCTGAGGGGGAACATGAGGTGGGGCCGACAGGATTGAGCCAAGTACACCTCACACCCAGGCCTCAGGGCGGCCGCTTCGGCACCTCCACCTCAAACTAGGAGGACTCAAGATGGCAGCACAGCATGCCCTGAGAACAGCTCACCTACCCTTCTTATTCAAGATGGTGGCATTCTTCCCTTCTCCTCAGGCTGCCAATACCCGCTGGGTGGGGCACAGGAGTGTCAGGATAGATTCCCCTGCTCTTAAGAAGCCCAGAAGATGTTGGGAGCCAGCAACCATGGCTCAGGGGCACCCCAACCCCCTGTGAGAGAACCACACCCCCTCATGCTAGCTCCGGGAAAATTGATAGTACTATTCCGAGAAGTGGTTAAACCGCAACCCCTCCCTATGGCAGATGTTCTAACCGCAAAATGTTCCATTGGAAAGTCCCCTTGCATCTTTCCTCATATCTTCTTCCTTATAGCATAACTATATAAGCTGCACCCTGAGAACATTAAAACGGACCTTGCCAAAACTTTGCTTGGTCTTGCTCTCTTTTCTCGCCCGTTTCTTTTTCAGGCTGGGTCCCCCTCGACCCCACGATTGATCACGTCCCGGTGGACGGGAGAGGTTGGCGCCCAACGTGGGGCCCGAGGCACGGACCCTTGCCAGATGGACCCCTGCCCAGAGAAGTTGTCGCGACCCCATTGGACAGACTGCCTTCACCGCTCATTAAGTCCCCGGTCTTAGGTAAGTCTTAGTTCGTCTGTCTCATAAGAATGGGTCAGAAATTGTCTAAGGAACAGGTCTTTATACAGCACCTTAAAACCTCACTCAGAGAAAGGGGAGTTAGAGTTAAGAAGAAAGATTTAGTAAAATTTTTTCAATAGTGTTGGCTATTTTTGCTAAATTTCCCCCCCCTTTTAAAAAAATCCTTCTTACAAGGATCGATTAGGCAAGAGATTATCAGTATGTAACAGCTTTAGTTGCTTAATCTGTCAGTGCTCTGGGCAAATCTAGGACTATACAGGGTGTCCCAAAAGTTTTTGTGCAGTTTGAACTTAAAACTTTTGGCTGCGTAAGTGGAAAAGACTCATCCCTATACTAATATAAAATAGATCTCTCTGCGTCTGTGTCTCCTCTCCCTCCCCCATTCATGTGTGTGACATACATATGTAACAGAAATGTGCTTCATGTGCAGATCGTACCAAACCCCCATTACATTCATAAATATGCATACGTGTATAGATACAGCTGTGTACACCCCAAAACTGTGTGCAACAGAGATACTTAACCAAATAATACTCAGAGGTTTCTCAAGGTAGAAAGCAAAAAAGAATGGTTTATTACACTCTCAAGAAAGGGCCACCATCCTGACAAATGGTCAGGGAGGAGAAGCAATTCACAAAAGGAAATGCCAAAATTCTAAAGCCCTAAGGCAGAATTCTCCCCCACCCCACTCCTGACCCTTTTCTTCCATGGGCTGGAAGTCAGGTGTACAATCTAAGCACGGCAGTCTACCTCAAGTACCTGAACAAGGAAACCGTAGAACACCCAGTGTACATTTGAGAAAGCACTTCTGTCCTTATTTGGCATATCTTATGCTGAGGCGTCACTTAGGAGAGGGGTGACTCCCTACCTCTCTGAGTCCTTGTAAATCATGTGATTTCCAGGGAAGGGGAACTTGGGCCTATTTCCCATGAAAAGCCTTACTAGATTTTAGAGTATAGTCTGAGAAGTTTTCATTTCTTTCATTCACAGCTACAAAACAGAAGTTATTACTGCTGCCTAAGCTTGCTTCTGTCAAATGAACATGGTATGTGTTGGCCTTGCATTTCTTTTCTGAATATAAAATAACTGCCTATCTCCCATACTTGATTCATATTTTAATGCCTAGGCCCCTACTCTCAATCTGGGGCAGCCATGTGGAACAATGAGAGCACATTGGACCTGAAATCAGGAAGAACCAGGTTCAAATCCTATCTCAGATACTTATTAGCTTTGTGACCCTGGGTAAGTCACTTAGCCATCTGTATGCCTCAGTTTCTTCATCTGCAAGATGGGGATAATGGTTTATCCTCACAAATGGGATAATGCATCCAAAGTATTTTGCAGTTTTTGTTGTTCGGTTGCGTCTGACTTTTTGTGACCCCATAGACCATAGCATGCTAATACAGTCCATGAGGTTTTCTTGACAAAGATTCTGGAGTGGTTTGCCATTTCCTCCTTCAGTAGATTAAGGTTAAATGGTCACAACCTAGGAAGGATCTGAGGCTGTATTTGAATTCAGGTCTTCCTGACTCTAAACCCAGCACTCTATATCCACTGAGCCTCTTTGCTGCCTAAAAGCTCTGTTTAAAAAAAAAATACTATGATTAAGTGACTTCACTTCTCATCACCTATTTCCTGGTCAGTAACTTGATGAGGTTGAACTCAAGGCCTTCTAAGACCTTTTCTGATTCGTGGAATCATAGATTTAAAGCATGAAAGGACCTGAGAAGGTGCATCTAGCCCCATAAATTTACATATAAGAAGACTAAGTGGAAAAAAAACTGAGAGAAGGGATGTGAAAATGCTATGTAATGTATTGACTAATTGAATTGAATTAGCAATTAGAAAACACACACATATTCTGGTGATGGAAGTGCTTGACCAACAACTTGTCCGAATGATTTGAAACTTCAAGGAGAACCTCCATAAACTGGTATCGAAGTTGTAGTACAGTGAGTGTAGTGAGAAAAGAGAAGAGGAGCGGGAGGAGGAAGAGGAGGAAAATGAAAAAATGGGGAGGTAGCTGAAGGCAGGGCCTGGGGTAGGTCCTGGCTCTGAACTATGTCTAGGGACCTAAAGAAACACTCAGGAGTCTCCTCAATGAAATGAAGCTGCTTAGACTCTAGATCAGGGGACCTTCACATTTTGGGGGTCGTGAACCCCTTTGGCAATCAGTCTGGGGAAGCTGATGAACCCATTTTCAGAATCATGTTTGTTGCCTATATTCCTAATTGGAGATGTTGGAGATGCTCAGGGTCCCTTAGGACAAAGGAACATGTAATTTCTACCCTGATCCATCAAAGTTCACAGAGCCCTTGAAAACTATACATGGAGAGAGCAGACAACCAGGGCAGAGCCAGTGCCACCGTGACCATTAGGCTGCCCAACATCCTGCTCACAAGTACACCAGGGGTTGGAAAGACCACACTAGGTAAAGAACTTGTATCAGGAATAGGACTGACATACATTAATGTGAGTTACTTAACACAAGAAAAACAGTTATATGATGGCTTTGATGAAGAATATGAATGTCCCATTTTAGATGAAGTTAGAGTTGTTGATAAATTAGAAAATAAAATGAAAGAAGGTGAAGTTATTGTTCAATATCATGGCTGTGACTTCTTCCCTGAACAATGGTTTCATATTGTTTTTGTACTTCAAATGGATAATTCCATATTATATACAAGACTTGAAAAGGGGGGATACAGTGTAAAGAAACTACAGGACAATATTCAGTGTGAAATTTTCCAAATTCTCTAAGAAGAAGCCATGGCCTTCTACAACCCTGAAATAGTACACTGGCTGCCCAGCAATGTACCAGAAGAACTAGAGAATAATTGAGATCAGATAATGAAATGGATTGCGCAGTAAATAAAAGATAATAATTGAACTTTGAAGGCAAAGCATGGACTTTCAAAGTTTTCCATATGATGGTTAAAGATTTTCTTGAGGATTTCTCCTTCCCCATGCAAGTAGAAATTAAGATAACATTAACCAAATTTTATTATCCAGGATTGTGTTGTAGAAGTAGCAGGTGGACAATATGTAAAGTTGAGATAGGACTAAATTAATTTTTTTCTCCATGAGAAAACAGAAAACTAAATACAATGAATAAGACATTAAGAATTTTTAAAGTTTAAGAATATTCAGCATTCTCATTTATTTTAGTTAACTGCTAAAGAATAAGCAAATTTGAGAAAATAGGTGGAAATCTTTAATACTTGAC
>CM053602.1:52943182-52983481 GCA_028646575.1 Pseudocheirus occidentalis
CACATATTACTTCATATAAGGAAATAAATCTGCAGAGGATATATGAGAAGTCAGATACATGCAGACAACATGTATCTGCATGTATGTGTGTGTGAATGTGTGTGTGCCTGTGTGTTTGAATGTCCTAGCTTCCATCCCACCCAGTGTGCAATCATGGCTGACACTTTGCAACAGGTCAGACTGAAGTCTGTTTCCTGGAAGCCAGTAGACAGTAGCTTCTGGCCTCTTTAGGGTGTTTGCAGCTGTTAGACAACATTAGTTATTAATGTTCTTGGGTTTGATCAGGGCAGGTTGGGGGATCAGTCCTCTTTCTCTGGTGGACAGAACTCCACTGACCTGTCCAAGGTGGGCAAAGAAAGGGCACAACCTGAGGGCTTACTGGCATTTCCTTTCCCATTAGTTTCCCAGAGCCCCCTTCTGCAGTCCAACAGTCCTTAGAACAGTTGAAAATTCCCCCCTTTGTTCTGTTGGTAGTCTTCTCCTTCCTTCCCTTCAAGGAAGGCCCAAGTGCCACCCAGCCCACCTGCACCAAGCAATTCTTGATTCCTTCCTCTCCAAGACTTCTCTCTTTTGTCCAACACTATGCTACCCTACCACACTGGGTCTGTCCAAAGGTCTAGCATTTCCCTTGTTGGACTTGGAGTGGCCTGAGGGCAGGAAATTGCAAACCTGATAGCCTCCCATCTTCCATCTCCAGGAAAATGCTGAGACAGGCTCTGAGTGAACCAAGTGGGGCCATCCCCCTTAATTCCCAAATGAAACAAACTCACTCCAGGAAGGCCTGGGATTAGCCCAGCCACACTCTGGTAAGATTGTATCCTAGGCTGAGGCAAAGTTGGGGATGAGGGATTTGGTTTACTTTTACTTAACCCCACTGGCCTAATTGAAGACTCCTAGAACCCCAGCTCTAATGGAAACCTGCCCACAGGCTTCCAGGTGGTGCCGTCTCAGGGAACATCACCACATGAAGCTTGGCTGTCAGGGGAGGAAAGATCCAAGATGGAAGCAAGCTAGACTGCCAGGTAGGAGAGAACGTGGTTCAGGATATGGCTCAGCACCTTAGTGGCTCTAGGACCTTGGACATGTCCTAGTCTCCTCTTGGCCTCAGTTATACTTTCTGTCATATGAGGAAGTGGGAACAGATGAGCTCTGATGTCTCCATTACCCATCCATCCTATCCAAACCTGCAAGCCCATTCAGACCCTTTCCCCACATAGATCCCACTGCTTGGGTTGTTACAATAGGTCCCAAAGCCTGGAGCTGAGAAAACCCTGCTAGTGCAATGCCTTCTCTTGGGACAGCCTCTGATTCAGCAATTTCTGGCCCTTATTCTGACACTAATATTTGGGGGGAAAGACCCTGGCTCTTCCTGGGCATGCCTCCTGAAGAAGAGATACCTTCCCCCACCCGCACTCCCCTGTATAACTGGGGGGGCAGTAAGACCTGAGATTTCAGGGGAGGGGGCGGGGTCAAAGGCACTTGCAGAGTACAGATGTGTAAGGGACTGTTTCCCTAGCAGGAGGAAAGATTCCTGCTATCCTCAGGCGTATGTTTTTGGAACTCTTATCTCTCTTGCTGCGGAAGTTGAGCCGCAGGTGGGCTTCAACTGCTCTCCTGACATCTCTCATACCCACTCCTCTCCAGCTCCCGAAGTGTTGAGGGAGCCCACACACCAGCCAATGTGATTCTGGGCAAGATGGCCGCCCCGCTGATCGCCAGTAGCCGGTGACGTCAGTGCCCCCCTTTGGAAGCATGAGCAACCCCTCCCCCTCCACTAGTCCCCACCAGAAATCCCAATCACTCCCGTTCCTGCAGTCACCTCTTCTCCCCTCTCCATACCCTCTAAGGCTTCTTTTCCCCTCCCCCAAATATCTTCTTCCGTCCATTTTCTGCTCCTCCATCACAGAGCCCTTGGGGGACCCTAGGGAGCCTTCAGCCAAGTGGAGCTGAATCTGGCCAAGGTGGACCCCAAAATGACAGCAGAATCCCAGTTGTTCGCCACCTCAGCGCCCATAGACGTCCGGCAGGAGGCCCTTCTCGCCGAACCCGCCCCTCCCTCCTCTGCCCCCCACCAGAAGTCCCTGTCTCCTTTCCCCTGCAGTCGGCATCCCTTCCCCACCAGCACCCTCTGCGTCAAGTTTTCCTTCCCTTTGGGCCTCCTAAGCCTCATTTTCCCCGGTCCCCCACTCACACCGACTTCATTATCCCTTCCCCCAAAGACATTTTCTGACTCATTTTCCTCTGCCGCATTGCGGCTACACATGTCTCGAGCTCCCAGCACCGTTAGGAGTGTCCACTGGGGGAGCTCGGCACTGACGGAGAGGAACCCAGGGTCCGGGAGGGGTCCCGTACTCCGCTCCCCCCGTCTGTGCAGACGACCCTCTGTCCCCCTCTTCAAATCGCTGGCCATTGTGTTTTCTTATTCACAAAGGCTCGAATTTTTCCTCCGTATTCACCTTTCTTGGGCATCATCAAGGTCTCTGTTTCTTTCTCTTACTCTCTGTTTCTCTCTCTGTTCTTCCTTAGGGGTACTGCCTGCCTGTCCTTATCTGTCAATTGCATTGTACCTATATGATTTTATTATCCTTTTTAAAGATCTTATGTACTTCAACTATAGATATTTTCTGTCATTTAATTATACTGATATAGAAGACCACAGAGTTTCTCCTCTTAAATATTACTTCATACTAATGGAAACATATCCGTAGAGGATATATGAGAACACAGATACATGCAAACAATATGTATCTGCACGTATGTGTGTGAATGTATGTGTGCCTGTGTGTTTGAATGTCCTAGCTTCCATCCTACCCATTGTGCAATCATTTCTGACACTTTGCAACAGGTCAGACTGAAGGCTATTTCCTGGAGGCCATTAGACTGTAGCTTCTGTCCTCTTTAGGCTGTTTGCAGCTGTTAGACAACATCAGTTATTAATGGGTTTGATCAGGGCAGGTTGGGGGATTTGTCCTCTTTCCCTGGTGGACAGAACTCCACTGATCTCCCCAAGGTGGGCAACAAAGGGCACAACCTGAGGAGTTACTGGTGTTTCCTTTCCCAACCGATTCCCAGAGCCCCCTTCTGTAGCCCCACAGGTCCCTTGGAAGCGCTGAAAATTCTCCTGTTTGTTCTGTTGATATTATCCTTCCTTCCCATCAAGGAAGGCCCCAGTGTCACCCAACTCACCTGCACCAAGCGGTTCTTGCTCCACATCTCTCCAAGGCTTTCCTCTTTTGTCCAAGACTGTGCTACCCTACCTCACTGGGTGTGTCTAAAGGATGAGCATTTCCCTAGCTTGACTTGGAGTGGCCTGAGGGCAGGAAATTGAGAACCTGATAGGCTCACACCTCCAAGCTCTGGGAAAAGTTGAAAAGGGCTCTTAGTGGAGCAGGTGGGGGTTATCTCCTGGGTATCACAAATAAAAAAAAAAATCTCAGTAGGAAGGTACGGGTTTAGCCCAGGCTGATTCTGCTAAATGTGCTTTCCCTTGGGGCAGTTCCAGTCAGAAAGTTTTGCCTTTTTTCTCACTTTAATGTTAGGGAGTATAAAACCCTGGCTCTTTCCTGTCTCCTGAACCAGAGGTACCTCACCCCTCCCGCCTCCCTCACCTCACTGGGCACGGACCTATGATTTGGTCGGCGGGCAGGTGGAAGGCACAGGTGGAGTGGGAATCTGTCAGGGACTGTTTTCCTAGCCGGAGGTAATATTCATGTAGTTCTCAGGCTTATGTTTCTTGAACCCTTGTCTCCCGTGCTGGGGAGGTTGAGGTCCAGGTTGGCTTTTGTCATGTCCCCTGGCTTCTCTAATTCCCACTCCCCTCCACCCCCTGAAATCCTCAGGGAGCCCACAGACCAGACAATGTGATTCTGGGCAAGATGGACGCCCTGCTGAGTGCCAGTAGCCGGTGACGTCAGTGCCCACTTTTGGAAGCAGGAGCAACCCCTCCCTCCACTGGTCCCTTTCAGAGGTCCCACTCACCCCCGTTCCTGCAGTCACTCCCCCTCTCCCTCATTCACACCGTCTAAGGCGTATTTCCCACTCCCCCAAAGATCTTCTTCTGTCCATTTTCTGCTCCTCCATCAGTAACCCTCGGGGGACCTTACGGAGCTTTCAGCCAAGTGGAATCGAATCTGGCCAAGGTGGACCCCAAAATGACAGCAGAATCCCAATTTTCCGAGACCTCAGCTCCCATAGTGGTCCGGCAAGAGGCCCCTCTTGCTAAACCCGCCCCACCTTCTTCTGCCCCCCACCAGAAATCCCTGTCTCCTTTCCCCTGCAGTCGGCATCCCTTCCCCACTAGCCCCCTCTGGGTCAAGTTTTCCTTCCCCTTGGGCCTCCTTAGCCTCAGACCGGCTTTATTATCCCTTCCCCCAAAGACATTTTCTGGCTCATTTTCCTCTACCGCATTGCGGCTACACGTGTGTCTAGCTCCTAGCACTATTACCTGTATCCACTGGGGGAGCTCGGCACTGACGGAGAGAAACCCAGGGCCCGGGCGGGGTGCGGTCTACCTCCCCAACTCCCGCTGTTTGTGCCGACGACACAAAGGCTCAAATTTGTCCTCTCTATGTTTTGTGTGAAACATCCATTTTCTCTCTGTTCTTCTTTAGGCTTACTGCTTGCCTGTCCTTATCTGTAACAGGATTATGTCCACATGATTTCATTATCCCATAGAAAGAAAATAATGTATTTCATTTATAGGCATTTCATCTATTGATATTTTCTCCTTATCTATGGATACTTATACATAAGACTACAAAGTTTCTCCTCTTGACTATATCTTCAAACTTTTGTAAATAAATATTTAGAGCAGACATGGCAATTCACACAGACATTATGTTTGTGTGTTTCTATGTGTTTGTATGTGTCTGTGTGCATATCCTCACGTTCTTTCCCTGCATTCAAATATACAGGAAGCCTTTTATTCCTTGTATGATTTCATTTTTGTGATTTATACTTTCTCCTCAGAAACATCGGTAATTGCCTTAATTTCTATGGAAATGCACATTAAGATATTCACTCTATGCATACCTTTGAGTAGGGAACTTCTCTCAATTGTTATATAATTGTATGGATTCATTTTCTCTATTCAGAAACAAGATTTCTCTATTCTCTGTCTATTCTCATAAATAATGCACTCCTTTCTCTGTGAGAAGGTGTACACAGACGCTTGTCTACGTGCACACAGAGTTTATGAAGCATCATGTACAGTAAAATAGACAGAGAAAGAGGGCATCTTTAAGTAGAGGAATGGGGAGTTGATGAGTACCCAGACATAATATATAAAGGCTCCAAATAGGTAGAGATAGTCAAGACCGAGAATATAGGAACAATCCTTTGTCAGTGAGGTCAGCCCCCACCTTGTTCTGGCGGTAGGCCCCTCTCGCTAACCCCCCACTCCTCCACCTCCAAAAGTCCCTGTCTCCTCTCCCTATGCAGTCCGTGTCCCGCCACCACAAACCCCCTCTGCCTCAAAGAAAACCCTTCGGCTTTCTGAGCCTGGTTTTCCCCTGTCCCCCACCCAGACCGGCTTCATTTTCCCTTCCCCTAAAGACCTTTTCTGACTAATTTTCCTCTACCGCATTGCGGCTACACGTGTCTCGAGCTCCCGGCACCGTTAGGAGGTGCCATTGGGAGAGCGGGGCACGGAGGGAGAGGAACCCAGGGCCCGGGCAGGGAGCCGTCCACTCCCTCGCTTTCTGTGCAGATGACCCTCTGTGCCCCTGTTCCAATCAGTGGCCCTTGTGTTTTGTTATTCATGAAGGCTCAAATGTTCCCTCTCTATGCACATTTATTGTGTATCATCCATTTTCTCTCTCTGTTCCTTTTTCCCGGAACTGCTTGTCTCTCCTTATCTGTAAATAGGATGATGTCTATATGATGTTATCCTATTTTATGATCGTATGTATTTCATCTACAGATATTCTGTCTTCATATAAGTATACTCCTATAGAAGACCACAGAGTTTTTCCTCTCATATATTAATTCATACCAAGGAAATAAATCTGCAGAGGATATATGAGAACTCAGATACATGCAGACAATATGTATCTGCATGTATGTGTGTGGGTGTGAATGTGTGTGTGCCTGTGTGTCTGAGGTCCGGCAGGAGGCCCCTCTCGCCAAACCTGCCCGTCCCTCCTCTGCCCCCCACCAGAATTCCCTGTCTGCTTTCCCCTGCAGTCACCGTCCCTCCACCACAAAACCCGTCTGCGTCAAGTTTTCGTTCCCCTTAGGCTTTCTAAGCCTGATTTTCCCCTGTCCCCCACCCAGACCCCCTTTATTATCCCTTCCCCTAAAGACATTTTCTGGCTCATTTTCTTCTACCGCATTGCGGCTACACGTGTCTCTAGCTCCCCGACCGTTACCTGTATCCACTGGGGGAGCTCGGCACGGACGGAGACGAATCCATGTCCCCGTCTGAGTGCTGTCCACCCCCCCACCCCCATCACCTGCTCTCTGTGCAGCCGACCCTCTGTCCCTCTCTTCAAATCACTGGACATTGTGTTTTCTTATTCACAAGGGATCAAATTTTTCCTCTCCCTTTATATTTTTAGTGAATCATCCGTTTTCTCCCTGTTTCTCCTTAGGGGTACTGCCTGCCTGTCCTCATTTGTAAATAGGATTTTGTCTATATGATTTTATTATAGTATAGAAAAAAATAATGTTTTTCATTTATAGATATTTTCTCCCTTCATCTATGTATGCTTATATAAATGTCCACAGTGTTTCTTCTCGTCCGTATATCTTCAAACTAATGTAAACACATATATAGAGCATATGTTGACAATTCACATACATGAAGACAGACGTGTGTTTGTGTGTTTGTGTGTACATGTCTTCACGTTATTTCCCTTCTTTCCAATGTACGAGAAGTCTTTTATTCTTTCTACAGTTTCATTTCTGTGATTTATCCTTTCCATCTCCTCAGAAACTTCGATAATTCCCTCAATTTCTATGTTAATGGACATTAAGATATCCACTCTGTATACACACCTATGTCTAGTTAACTTTTTTCAATTCCTACATATTTGCATGAATACTTTTTCTCTATTCATGAACAAAAGTACTCTATTCTGTGTCTTACAAATATTGTAGTCCTCCCCTCCTTATGAAGGAATCTGTAAAGACGCCTGTCTATGTGCATGCAGAGCGTAGCAAGCATCATATATGGTAATAAAGACAGAGAAATAGGGTATCTTTAAGCAGAAGAATAGGGAGTTGATGGGTACTCAGACATAATAGAGAAAGGTTCCAAATAGAATAGAGAGTGCTCAGATAGTGCATATAGGAACAATCTTTTGTACAAGTCACAAGAGGTTATAGAGAATATTTATATTCACTCATTATCTGATTGCTCATCTATATGTGAATATGGAGAGGATTTGGAACCATAAAAATACTGATTAGTACAAAGAAATGATATGAGTAGTGAAATAAGAATAATAAGGGAGTATAGGAGAGTATTCCTACATTGAAGCCATAAGGAAAACATTTAGATATATGGCTATTTATATTAAAGACCAGTACGCATCCATGTAAAATGTAAATGGAAGGTTTAAATGCTCATCTGTGCCGGACTGAGTCTGCATCTTCCATCCTCCTTTTCCATGAGATTTTCCTCAGGAGGAAAGGTTCTGAGCCTTTTTTTGTCTCTGGCTGCCCTATCTCCCCATGTGCTAAATCAAGCACATATTTCTGAAAGCACTTCTGAGCCCTTCTTCTGTCTCTTCAACATTATTAATTAGTATAGATAAAATTTCATTATCAAATGTTTGTATTGAGCATGAGTGTGTCTCTGTGTGTTTGTAACCTAACTCACCTCCCATTCATAGTTTTATTATTGATTTACCTGTGTCTGTCCATGTGTAAGGGGAGATTATGTGTATTTCTCTCTCCATGTGTCTGTTCATGTCCTAACTTCCATCATACCCCCTGTGCAATTATTGCTAGCACTTGGCAACAGGTCAATCTCAAGTGTGTTTACTGGAGCACATGTGGAGGAGACTGTGGCTCCCATTTCTGGTCTCTTCAAGCAGTTTGCAACTGTGAGACAACCTTAGTGATAGATGTCCATGAGGTTGTTCTCTGCAATTTGGGGGAGAAGTAGTCCTCTTTCCCTGGTGGCCAGAACCTCACTGACCTGCCCAGGGAGTGAAAGGGAAGGGCACATGAGCTCTTCTGAGAGGTTATTCAGTCTTCCTTTCCCACTCTGATTACTAGAACCCTCTTCTGAAACCCTAGCAGGTCCCTTGGCACAGCTGCAAATAAATCCCCTCTTCTGTTCTGTTGATAATATGTTCCTTCTTTCCCATCAAGGAAAGCCCAAGTGCTACCCAGCCCAAGAATCAAGCAGTTCTTCTTGACCCTTGCCTTTTCAGGACTTGGCTGTTTTGTCCAAGGCTTTCCTACCACTACCTCATTGGGTATGTCCAAGGCACAGAATTTGCCTGGTTAGTCTTGGAGTGTTCTCAGGGCAGGAAACTGCAAACCTGATAGGCTCACACCTCCAAGTCCAGGAAAAAGGGGTCTCTGAGTGAAACAGGTGGGTGTTATCTCCCTTATTTCACAAATGGAAAAAATTCATTGGAGGAAGGCCTGGGATTTGGTCAGTCTCACTGATATATGTGTATCCCAAGCTGACCCAAAGTTGGAGGGGGTTGGTTTACTTTTTATTAACCCAGGGGCCTAATTGAAGACTCCCAGAACCCCAGCTCTATGGGGAACCTGATCTCAGGCTTTGAGGAACACCTTCCCAGGGCCCTTCAGATCATGAAGCTTAGATGTCAGAGGAGGAAAGGTCCAAGATGGCAGCAAGCTAGCCTGGCAGGCAAGAGAGACCCAGGTTCAGAGTCTGGGTCTGTTCCTTACTGGCTGTGTGACCTTGGCTATGTACCTTCCTTCCTCTTGATTTCAGTTCTTCTTTATGTACAATGAGGAGGTTAGACCAGATGGGCTCCGAGGCTTCTTTTACCTCAATCCTATCCAAACCCCTCAAGCACATGCACACCCTTCCACCATAAAGATATCCATGCCAGCGTTGATAAAGTAGCCCCCAACCCCTGGAGCTGAGAAAACCCTGCTAGTGGAATAGTTTCCCTTGGGTCAGCCTCCAGTCAGCAAGTTCTGCCCTTAGTCTGACCAATGATTTTGGAGAAAAACCCTGGCTTTTCCTGGGCCTCCCTCCTGAACCAGAGGTGCCTTCTCCCACCACCACTCCCCCATCTCACAGGGGCAGTCAGACCTGAGATTTCGGTGTAGGGGTTGGGGTGTGTGTGTGGAAGGCTAAGGTTGAGTAGGTATCTGTCAGGGACTGTTTCTCTTGTATGGGCAAAGGTTCCTGCAATTCTGAGGCTTATGTTTCCTGAACCCTTTGCTCCCATTCTCAGGAGTCTGAACCTCAGGTAGGCTTTGGGTTGGTCCTCTGGTCTATCTGGCCTCTCAGATACCCACTCGCAGTTCTCGGGGTCCTCAGGAAGACCCCAGCCAAGGGGAGCTGAGACTGATAACCTCCCTGCCCCCCACTCCCAGCGCCAGTAGCAGACGACGTCAGAGCCCACCTTCTTGAGGCATGAATAGCCCCTCCCTCCCCTGGTACCCACCAGGAAGCCCACTCACCCCTCTCCTTGCAGTCACCATCACTCCCCCCTCCCCACACCCTCTAAGACTCAATCCCTCCTCCCCTAAATACTTTCTTCCGTCCATTTCCCGCTCCTCCATCACGCAGCCCTCGGGGTCCTTCGGGAGCTCCCAGTCAACTGGAGCCGAGTTTGGCCAAGGTGGCCCCCCAAATGAGCTCCGAGCTCTAATGACACGTGACGTTAGCGCCCACTGAGGTCCGATAGGAGACCCCTCTCCCCAAACATACACCTCCCTTCACTGCCCCCCCAACTTCCCACTTACCTTTCCCTCTGCAGTCAGCATCTCCAACACCCCCCCCCCCCAGAAGTCCCCTCCCGCTCACATTTTAATTCCCTTTGAGGCCTCTCAGCCTCATTTCCCCCTGCCCCCACCCAGATCGGGTTTATTTTCCCTTCCCCCAAAGACCTTTTCTAGCTCATTTTCCTCTACCGCATTGCGGCTACACGTGTCTCGAGCTCCCAGCGCCGTTAGGTGTGGCCATTGGGGGAGCGCGGCACGGAGGGAGAGGAACCCAGGGCCCGGGCGAGGTGCCGGCCACCCCCTGCTGTTTGAGCAGACGACCCTCCGTCCCCCTCTACAAATCCCTGAGCTTTGCTTTTTGAGAATCATAGATTCTCAAATATTTCCTCTATATTCATTGCCTCTCTATCTTCCATTTTTCCTCTCTCTTCCTCTTTATGGATACTGCATGACTCTCCTTAAACTCCTCTTTTTATAGAATGACAGATATATAATATCTATATGATCTTATCATCTTATATAAAAGAATACTTATGCATTTCATTTATAGACAATGTCTTCATCTATGTATGCTTACATATAAGACTACAGTTTCTCCTCTTGAATGTAACTTCATACTAATGTAAATAAATATATAGAGAATATATGACAACTCATATACCTGAAGACAGACAATATTTATGTATGTTTGTGTGTGTGTTGTGTGTGTGTGCATGTCCTCAGGTTCTTCCTCTTAATTCCAATGTAGAGAAAGTCTTTTTTTCTATACATTCACAGATCATATAGACAGAAGTCTTTTTTTTTTTGCTTTTTTTTTTGGAGGGCAGTTGGGGTTAAGTGACTTGCCCAAGGTCACACGGCTAGTTTTTTTTTTGTGTGTGTGTGTTAAGTGTCTGAGGCCGGATTTGAACTCAGGTACTCCTGACTCCAGGGCCGGTGCTCTATTCACTGCACCACCTAACCGCCCCCTAGACAGAAGTCTTTATGCACACAGAGTCTAACAATCCTCATATATAGGAATATAGACAGAAAATAAGGGTATGTGTAAGTAGAGGAATAGGGAGTAACTGCATACTGATAAGTGAAGTACTCAGCCAGGAATGTAGAAAGGCTCCAAATGCCAAGATATAGAGCACAGAAATAATTGTATGTATGAGTCACAACAATCAGTATAGTATAATTATATCCACTGATTACATGATTGCAAATATAGGGAGAATATATGGAACACATATAAATATTAATATAAATAATGTGAGTACTAAAATATGAATAATATAGAAGTATAGGAGAGTTATTTATACAATGAAGCTATAAGGAGAGCATATTTAACACTCCAGATGTATGGATAAATATAGAGAAGGGGTGAATACTCATACAGGTCAAAATATAAATGGGAGATTTAAATCCTTATGTGTGAGGATATAGTCTGAATTTTCCATTCTCCTTTTTCATGAGATTTTCCTAAGAGGTAAGCTTCTCAGCCTGTTTGGCCTTTGGCTGACATATCTTTCCATGTCCTAAGTCACAGATAAGTCAAAACCCTGCTAATCTAATGCTCTCTTCCTTGATGAGGCCCTCAATCTGCAATTCCTGTCTCTATTCCGACACTAGAGATTTTAATCCATTTTAACCCATGATTCTCCCTGAATCTGCCTCCTGAACCAGAGGTGTCTCCTCTCAACCACATGCCCATGTAACAGGGACTGTCACACTTCAGAGCCCAGAGAACTGGAAGTCCAAGGTCCCGTAAGTGACCAGTTGGGGACCGTTTTCTTAGCATGGCCAGGAGTCTGGAGGTTTGGTACTTAAGTTTCTTGACCCCTGGTCTCCCATGCTCAGACGCCTGCCCCTCAGGTGGGCTTTGGACTGTTCCCCTGATATATCAGATCCCTCACATATCTACTTTCTGCTCTAGAGATCTTTAGGGTGAGGTGGACCATCTGCTGAGTGGTGATACCTAGTGATTTCAATGTTCTGCCTTCGGAGGCCAGTGCCCACCTCTTGCAACCCTGCCCCTTCCTGAGCTGATTCCTACTAGACGTCCCACTCACCAGTCTCTCTGCAGGCACCATCCCTCCCTCAAACACTCTTTCTTGTTCACTTTTTCCTGCTCCATGTTCCTTCTCCGGCTCATTTTCCCATACCCCCCTGCACCCTTTGTGTCTTATTTTTCCCTCTCCCACACCCTCCCCTATTCATTTTCCCTCATCCTAGGGATCTTCTCTGGCTCATTTCCCCCTCCCCCACTGCGGTTACAAGTAGCTCCAGTTGCCAGTGGTTTTCTGGCCATTATTATTGAGGAGCAGGGAAGGGGAGGGAGAGGATCCCAGGGACCAGGACTGATGCCCGGAGACCCCCTGCTGTCTTTGCACACAACCCTCTGTCCCTCTCTTCATAACCACGGGGCTTTATATATTCTTATCCAGGAGGGCTCAAATATTTACTCTGTACATTCATGCAAAGCAGTCACCTTCCATTCTCTCTCTATTCTTCTTTATGAGGACTGAATGACTCTCTTTATAATCTTAAATATAGGATTTTATATATGAAATTATAGCATCCTATATATGAGAAAATCTTGCATATTTCATTTATAGATATTCTCTCTTCATCTATACATATTCATACATAAGAGCACAATGTGTCTCATAGGCAGTATAACTTCCTATGTCATATGATAACATATGACAACTCATATATATGAAGACAGAATATATTCATACACATAAATATTCAAGTTCTCTCTATTACAATATATATGAAGACATTTGTTCTTTCTGTAAATTCATTTATATGACATATATTCTATCTTCTCATGAAATAACTAATTATTCTCTTTTCCTACATATCTGAGTGCTCACAAATTCATTCTCAATTCACATTTATAAGTACTCATGTTTTCTCTCTATATATTTTCATTTATATTCATATACCTATATATTTTCATATATTTATATATACACATATGTATACATTCTCTATTCACCTCTAAGGGTTCTCCTATATTCTTCCAATATTCCTAAAATTATTCCACTACTTCTTTCCCTGTGAGAGAATAGATGAAGATTCCTGTCTATATAGACTGAATTCAGTACTCATATATAGGGATACAGACAGAGAATAAGTATACTTGTACATAAAGTGTAATTGGGTGAATGCGTACTCACAAATGAGGTACTCAGGAATATAGAAAGGCTCTATGAATGTTGATATAGGCACTCATATAGAAAGTATATATGAATGATCAAATATATGAACAAGAGAAAATATAGTCTCTATCTATAATGAATACCTGATTTGTCCTATATATGTGTGTTGATGTGAGTATATAGAGTAGATGATGGAGCCCATATTTTCCTCCCTCCCTCCCTCCATTTTTTCCTTCCTTCCTTCCTTCCTTCCTTCCTTCCTTCCTTCCTTCCTTCCTTCCTTCCTTCCTTCCTTCCTTCCTTCTTTCCTTCCTTCCTTCCTTCCTTCCTTCCTTCCTTCCTTCCTTCCTTCCTTCCTTCCTTCCTTCCTCCCTCCCTTCCTTCCTTCCTTCCTCCCTCCCTTCCTTTCTTTCTTTCCTTTTTGGAGGGGGAAGGCTGAGCAATTGGGGTTAAGTGGCTTGCCCAAGGTCACATGGATAGTAAGAGTTAAATGTCTAAGGCTAGACTTGAACTCAGGTCCTCCTGATTCCAGGGCTTGTGCTCTATTCACTGCACCGCCTAGTCACTCCTGGAACCCATATTTTTTATTCATTATAGAGAGGATATATAAAGTACTAAACTATGAACAGCAAAGGAGTATGAAGGAACATTCATACATATGACTATATAAAGAGAGCATATCAGTATGTAGATGTATGGATATAATGAACAAATAAGTTAATAATCATACATGTCAAGATACACATGGAAGACAGGAATGTTCACCTATGAGAAGTTATGTCCAAATATTATACCATCTTTCCCCATGAGATTTTCCTTAGGAGTTCAGGTTCTCAACCTGTTTTGCCTTTGTCTGCCCAACCTCTCCACTTCCTAAATCAACTGGATGTTTCTGAATACTCTGGGGACCCCCTTTTGTCTTCGCACCATGATTACTTTTTTATACAGATTCACATTTTGTAAGTGAAATTATTGTACCAAAGGTACGTGTGTGCATGTGTGCATGTGTGCGTGTGTGTGTAAGTCTGGGAACCAATGTGTTTCAGTGTTTCTGTGTGTACTACTATATCCAGCATGTTCAAGGTCCACTTTTTCCCTCACTACACCAGAAGTTCTCTGAGGGGAGTAAATAGGGACCTTGCCTAGGTTATCACTTTTAGGCCCCAGGAAAACGTTCAAGTAAGGCTCTGGATAAAGCAAGTGGGGGTCATCCCCCTTATTTCACAAATGGAAGAAACTCATTCAAAGAAGGCATAGGATTTGCCCAGGTTCATCTTGCTTAATGGGCATCTCAGGCTGGCCTAAAGTTGATTGGGGGGGGGTAGAGGAACCTCAATTTGCCCTTAACTTTACAACCAGAACTTTAGATTCCCAGAACCCCAGCTCTATGGGAATCCTTCGAACCTGGGAGTGCCTTCCTAGATATTTTCAACACATGAAGCTTTGCTGTCAGAGGAGGGAGAGGCCAAGATGGAAGCCAGTTGGTCTGGCAGGCAAGAGAGACCCCGGCTCTCTCTAGGTCTGGGTCTGTCCCTTTAAAGGAGGAGGTTGGACCAGATGAGCTCTGAGGTCTCTTTTAGGCCTCTATCCTTTCCAAACCTACAAGGGCATTCAGACTCCAGTCTCACATTCATACCCAGCTGAGAAAACCCTGCTAGTCTCATCCTTTCCCTTGGGGTAACCCCCAGTCAGCTAGTTTTGCCCTTATTATAACCCTAAAGACTGGAATAAAACCCATGGTTCTTCTTGAACCTTCCCTTTGAATCCAAGGTGTCCCCTCTCTACCATCTTACAGGGACTGTGAGCCCCGTGGGGCAGGGTGAAGGGACAAAGTTCCATAGGGACCAGCTACGTACGGGTTTCTCTACGATGGACAGCAGTTCTGGGGTCTGGGGCTCATGTGTCCTGGTTACTTTTCTCCCATGCTGAGGAGCCTGAGCCTCAGGGGGACTTTGGGCGGCTCCCCTGGCTTCTCTCCCCCTCTCCGATATCCACTCCTAGCTCTAGGGGTCCTCAGGGAGCCCGAAACAACGGGAGCCGAGCCTGAGCAAGGTGGACCACCCTGTGCCTTTCCTTCACTCCCCCGATCAGTGTCTATGGTCGTTGACGTCAGTGCCCACCTTGGAGCTCCATGAGTTACCCTCCCGCCAACGCCGCGGGCCTCCACCTGACGTGCCACTCACCTGTCTCTGCCCTCAGCATCCCTCGCCACACGTCCTGTCGGGTTCATTTTTTCTTTCCTCACACGTTTTCTCCGCCCCATCCACCCCCCCCCCACTTTGTGCTCCTTCCCCCGCCCACACACTCTCTCCAGCTCGTTTTCCCTTCTCAAGAACACCTTCTCCAGCTCATCCCCGCTCCCCCACCGCTGCCACAAGCGTCTCGAGCTAGCATCGGTTTCCCAACTGTGGCCATGGGGGGGGAGCAGGGGGAGGGGGCCATTGGGGGAGCAGGGGGAGGGAGTGAGAGGACCCCGGGAACCGGGACTGATGCCCAGAGATCCCCTACTGTGTGTCCATGCGGCCTTCTGTCCCCCCCTTCGAAACCACCGGGCTTTGTGCATTCTGAGTGACTCTTTTTATAATCCTAAATATATAGGACGATACACACACACACATAATATCTCATCCTATGTATAGAAAACTCATATATTTCATTTATATACATTCTCTTTCTTCATCTTTACCTACTCATATATGACTACAGTGTGTCTCTCCTATAGAATATAATTTCCTACTTATTAAATGAATTTATTATAGACAATATATGATAACTCATATATATGAAGTGAAAGACTATATTCCTGTATATAAGTACTCAGGCTCTTTCTCTTCACTATAATGTATTTGAAGTCTTTTCATTTTTTTCTCAATATTTTACTCAATTTTTCTCAATTTTTTCTCATTTTTTCTATTAGAGGACATATACATTTTATCTCCTCAAGAACATTAGTAAGCACTCTCCTATGCATATGAGTACTCACATATTCACTCTCTATTCATATCAGAGTCCCCATATTTTTCTATTCATTTATTTATATATACATACATATGTATGTATACTTTCTGTCTCTCTACTTATATATGTTAATTCTGCTATATTGTTTCTATAATCCTAAAATTATTCCACTGCTTCTTTAACTTTGAGAGACTATATTGAAACTCTTGTCTATTCACACACAGACTAGATCAGTAGTCATATAAAGGAACATATTCAACAAGAGTACCTGTAAGTAGAGAAATATGGAGTGAATGAGTACTCACAAATGAAGCATTCATTTAGGAATATAGAAAAGCTGAGACAGTGATTTGTGAACTTCAACTTCTTTATCCAGGCCTCTGCAAGGGACCAAAAAAGGATGTGATGAATTTTCACTTATAGCTCACCCACTGACAGGGACGCTGGGAGGTTGGGCTTCCCTTGCTGTTTGCACCCAAACTCTCCTAGCCTGTGAGGTAAGTCTACAAGACGGGTGAACCTGCCCTAGCTTATTAACCTTCTAAAGTTCTTTCCCTTAAAGGAGGGTCCCCAACTGAGCTAAGAGGGATTTGGATTTATAGACTCAGGAGGACTTAAATGAATTCTACTTTTGTAAAAATTATATGGCCATAATTTGAACTTTTTAAACACTGGCTACTGTTTTTTCATGTTCGTTTTTCTCCATTTTCTTTACTTTCATTTTGTTAGAGATTCAGCAGTAGAATTGCTAGTTCCTCAGCCAGCTAGCCACCTTGTTAATTATAAAACTTCCTGTTGGAAGAATTAAAATAGATTTTTTTGCCTCTAAATTCTTTTGACAAGGAGTAATTAGTTTTGTCATCAGTAGAGCAATCTCTTAAACTGCTTGAAGGGGGCAAGCTGTCAAGGCATGTGACCATCTTTGGAGCAATCCTACCCTCTTCTGACCTGAGAAGAAGGCTCATTTTAGTTTTACAGAGATGAGGAAAGGAAAAGGCCCCCTTTCGGGTTGTAAGGTTATTTTCACTTATATTTCCTTAGGATTAAGTCAGTTATTAACAATCACAACTAAATTTCCTAAGAAGTTTTGAAGGAAAGTTGGTATAAATTTTGCTGAATATTCACTTATAAAGGACGTTTAGGTTCTACACTTCCAAAATATGCACTTGGGGTCTCACGCGCTTCTTTCGGCACAACATTTTGGAGGCCCCTAGCGAGATTATGTGGTGTTCCGTGTCACCATGGAGACCCCAAAAACCTGTGTGGCTCTCAGCTTCGAAGGTGGGCATCTACTCACCCCCCCCCCCCCCCCACTCTTAGGGGAGCCGGCACCTGAGGAATTCTCAGGCCCTGTTAAGTGAACTGCCCAAGATCACATGGCTAGTAAGTGTTAAGTGTCTGAGTTCACATTTGAACTCAGGTCCTCCTGACTCCAGGGCTGGTTCTTTAATTTACTCCTCCATCTAGCCACCCCGTGTTTGTTTGTTTGTTTGTACTACTTTTAAACAATCACCCTGAGGGCACCAAGCAGATCCTGATTGGGATTCCCAGTTGAAGGTGAATGCACAAGTACTCCCAGAAAAAGAAAACTTGTTTTGAAATCAGAAAACAATTGAAAGTAAGTGAAATTTAATGATGCTACTTAAGTTTAAATAAATTGTTTAGGTAAATTAGAATACACGAAAACTTGTGCTAAAATCAACTGTTTAGTAAAAAAAAAAGTTCAAATTTTAAGTTAGGGAAAGAATTATTGAAGGATAGAATTAAACAAGAATATAAAAAGATAGGCATAGGAATAAATTATGTTCATGCACACCTAATAGAGGGGGCTCAGATTGCAAAAGATCAAATCAAAATGAGCACGTCTTGTAAAAGTATAAAATACTGAAATTTTGAGAGGGAAAAGCAGAACTTTCAAATTATTTCAGAACAAAAACATTTTATAGAATAAAATAAGGAAACTTATAATATAAAATGAATTTTTACCAGTTGGAAACTGGTAAAGTCATAAAACAAACCACAGTGCTTTAGAATCTCTACTAAGTGATATTACAATAGTTTAGGTTAAAAAAAACAACAAAATTTTTTTTGGGTGATTTTGAAAAGAAATAGAGAAATTCCTTTTAATTCCATATGTAGTCAAACTGTGTTTTAATAAAAATTGAAACTTTAAATCAAGAAATTATTATACTACAAATTAAAAGATCTTTCTAGTTCAAATCATTGTCAAATGTATATTAAAGCATGAGTATATTCATGATATTGGGCCCTGAAATTTGAAATCTTGGCAGTTAATGGCCTTGTGGAAGTTGTGATTTTAAATCACTGAACTATATTTCATTTAGTTGAATTTGAAGTTAAATTAGTGTAATAAGGATTTCTGTTCATTTATAACCATTAGGGAATTAGCTCCTCTTTTGATGAGAGGTAAACATAAAATCCTTAACAGGAAAACTATAGTTTTGGCAACTATCAAAACTTTGTAACAGAAAGAGGCAATTAGAACTCAAAATAATTCACAACAAACACCAAAATGGAAGTGCCTTTGAGAAAACTGTTCAGCGTTTCACATAGAGTGAATAATAAAGAAGAGAATCTTTAAAGTAACAACATCTGTGTTGTTCCTGTGCCATAGCTGGGCTTCGGCTAATTCCTTGGTCATTGCCAAATGAATTCCTTTGTGAACTAGCTGGATAAATGTTTTTCCAGCCTAAAGGAGACTAACTTTGAGAAAGAGATAAATGATTTCTTCTCCAAAGTCATCGTATGACTTGTGCTAAGTGAGTTGTTTTTGTCATCTATTTGCCCATCACTTACAGCTTGTACCTTTCTAGATACCAATTGCCCTGCCTTCTCCCTTTCAAAAAAAACCAAACAAACCCAAAACTAGCTCTTTGAGTACTTATAGTGAAGAGATAATTGTTTTTTTTTTCTTTTTTCTGGGAGGGGAGAAGGCAGGGCAATTGGGGTTAAGTGACTTGCCCAAGGTCACATGGCTAGTTAGTGTTATGTGGCCGAGGTCGGATTTGAACTCAGGTCTTCCTGACTCCAAGGCCGGTGCTCTGTTCACTGCACCACCTAGCCGCCCCCTAGATGAGATTTTGAGGCTAATATATGAGAAAAATAACAAGTGTCTAACACTAAATTATAATTAGTGAAATTTTGCTGTTTGGGGAAGAGTCTCTTAGGACTTTAACTTGCTGCTATTCTAAATCTTGAATCCAGGTATAAGTGTCTGACCCCTCCTAATGCTGCTGACTCATCATTCAAGGGAAATGCCATGTGCCCCTGCAGTCTGAGGACGGCCACAGGTAGATGTCTGCCCCTGGGAAAGTTGAGAGAACAACCTTGGGAAGGTGAAAGTAGGATTCTCTTGACCTATGCCCACCCTGGTAAATAAGGCATTTTCCCACCTGGTTAATTCTAAGCCTTGCAATGACGTCCTGTAATACAATTGGCTGCCTGACTCAGACCTGAAATCAAACAGAGCTAATGCTACTATGTCCTTACTTTCCTTCCCTCATAGCAAATTCTATTAATAAGGGCAATCATAAAATGAGATGAACATAAGAGACCATCCATTATGATAATATGATTAGTGGGAGATGTCAGTGAAAAATATCACACAATGTTCAAAATTGGATTATATTCCTTATATGTAAAAATTACTTGAACCATCTATCTAATAAAATTAAGAGAGACAAAGGGGGAGGCTAGGTGGCACAATGAATAGAGCACTGGCCCTGGAGTCAGGTGGACCTGAGTTAAAATCTGGCCTCAGACATTTAACACTTACTAGTCGTGTGACCTTGGGCAAGTCAGTTAACCCCAACTGTCCTGCCCTCCCTCCTCCAAAAAATCGAGAGAGGGAGGGAGAGAGAGGGAGAGAGAGAGAGAGAGAGAGAGAGAGAGAGAGAGAGAGAGAGAGAGAGAGAGAGAGAGAGAGAGAGTTTCATGTGAACTATGTGTTTGTAATACAATGATTCTTCTTATAGCTCTATTTTGTGTCTTATAGTTCTATTCCACCTAAAAGTGTGGAATCTTCTAGAATATACAATTATAGACCTTGAAGTTTTTTCATCCACATCAAGGATATGTGATCCTTAATAACTGGATCCATGTAAAGCTATGAAGCTATGATTATTGGAACTTGCTGTTATACTTCATTGGACTGTAATTGATAGTATTCTGAGTCTGATTCCAGGTATATGATCCTCAAGGAATCCTATTAAGCCAATGCTCTTATGATGCCAGTATGGGGTTGACATTCGTGAACCACAGGTTTCTGGAAGGCCAGAAAAACAACTCTTGGCATGGGCTGAGATATGATTCTCCTGACTCAATTTCATCATTTGGAGACAAATTAAGACACTTCCTCTTGATGGAAAAATATCCCACCTTTTAAGCCTGACTTAATACAAATAGCTATCTATATGACTCTAGCCTGGAATTGACGTGAAGTTAGAGGAGCATTTTTTTACTGACTGTAAAACATTTCTATTTTCTTTCTTTGGCAAATTTCGATGATCATAGCAAGTTATCAGTATAAATACAATATTAAATCCTTATTTCATTGGTTAATAGTGGAGCATATATGAGCTATTATAATAAGATACAGGTATAAGATTTGAGCTAGTTAGCCTAAAATTTTAGTCCTTCCTAAAATTAATGTGAGAATAACTGGGTATTGATGGAAAAATTTATAGGACTAAAACATTTGTTCTATTAGTTATTAAAGTTAAAGCAGAAACATCTTCATTTTCGGTTTGAAGAAAAGAATGTTAGAATAGCTTGTGTCACCTAAATGAGAAAAGCCAATTTTATTTGAGTTTATTATTACCACCTTTTGAGCATGGCTTGAAAGGCAAACATGTTTTATTATAAATAATTTATTTGATCTACATTTTCTTGAAATTGAGTACTCAATATATTTATATATCCTATCCCAGAATGTTCAGTTAGAATTGCAATTATTTTAGCAACTTTTAAGTTGATTAAGTTCTGTATCAGGAGGTCATCATCTTATAAAAAAGTGTTCTGTTAATACTTTCCTAGCAATATCTCATTCTCCTGGGGAGTAGGAATGAGTAGCTAAGAGAAAATAGCTGGAAACGATAACCAGATTGAAAATTTTACAATAAGAGTAAGTAATTATATATGCCAAATACAAAATTTGGGTTCAGAATTTTTAAATTTTTCAGCAGTTATTTGAATTTGCTACCCTCAACTCCCAAATAAATTCTCTGTTGTTGTGATGTTCATATTGGTGCTGTTCAAGTTTGAGCTAACTCTCATTACCTCACCTGGTATTGTTATAGCAAACTACAAATGTATAAATAAATAAATAAAATAAATGTACAAAGGTACAAATGTACCTATTTTGTCAGAGATTTTTAACAGAGAAGGTGATCTCTGCAAGCAACCTGAACTGGAGAAGCAAATCTACTAAAAACTACTCTGAAGTCCCACTCATTCCAGTATCCCCAAGAAAAGAGATCTCCAGAGGACTACAGGACTGCATCAGAGGATGTTTCAGACACTGGACAACTGTATGAGATGGGAGTCTGAACCTTATGATCAGATGGACTGATGATAGGGACCATGGGAATGAGCTTAGGAAGTAGAATGCACCATTATCTTCGCTAACATCTGTTTACTGAAGGGGACTGTCCCCTACTTATCATACTTGGCTTCTGTCAATGCATCAATTAATTTTTCTCCTTTTTCCACTCGCACTATTAACTACTCAGTGTGGTTTTGCATCACTGATAGAGGACTGTCCTCTATGCATCTAGATTGTGACGATCCACAGAAGACTAGGATCTTTCTTTGGATCAAAAGGGGGAATATGAGATGATTCATTTGGATTCCTACTCTATTCCAATCAGTACTAATCAGCTGGGTAGTTTATATAAGTCACATAGGAATAATTAGATAAGACAGATTTTTATGGTAGGTCTTTATAGTAGGCCTCAAACTTTAATGTAATGTTCACTACTTGTTTACCAGTTATGAAGCTCACTTGTATAACCACAAAAATGCAGATAAAGATATCTCCACCCTGTTTTACTCAAATTCCATGTCCAAACCTAGCATGGATAGGATGCTGTGATTCTTTGGAAAGTCTACTCTCTCTTGCCCAACATGAGCAGTTGACTATCTTATGACCATTTGCTCACTGGAGAGGACTCTTGCCTTCCCCGTCTTAATTTGGGCCCTCAAGGGTAAGGTCTATCAACCACAATGAGGTTCTGTATTTTACCATGCCTCTTGCATATTTGGGTATAGAACCCTATAAAAATAAGGTCCTGAGTACCAGGGACATCTCAAATTGTGAGGAAGATCTGAGGTCCACTTCATTAGAAGGGACCATGGACTCTTTAGTAAAGTACCACTGACTCAGAGCTCTGCCTCATTTCCTTTTTTTTTCGGAGGGGGGAAGGCAAGGCAGTTGAGGTTAAGTGATTTGCCCAAGGTCACACAGCTACTAAGTGTGCCAAGTATCTGAGGCTGGATTTGAACTCAGGTCCTCCTGACTCCAGAGCTGGTGCTCTATTCACTGCACCCCCTAGCTATCCAACTTTCTTTTATTATAGTTGGACAATTTTAAACTCCACATAAGGTACCCATATATATATATAAGAATATTGAATGGATTATTCATAAATGAAATACTATTACAGGAATATAGAAAGACCATATGAGTGTTCATATATATGAATGTATAGAGAACACGTGATCATATGTGTGAGTCACAAGACACTATAGTATATTTATATACACTAAATACATGATTACTCATGTATATATGACTATTGAGAATATATAGAGGGGGCGGAGCCAAGATGGTGGCATAGAAGCAGCCTCTTGCAGTCTTGCAGCTCCCACATAGCCACCTTAAATACCCAGAAAATATGACTCTAAACAAATTTTAGGGCTCGAAAACTCACAAAAATACAGAAAACACATCTCTGGCTGAAGGCAGCTCAGCAGGTGGGGCTCATCAGGGCAGGTTGGGAGCGGAGGCCAGGCCAGCCCAGCCCGAGAATATATAGGGGAATCCATATATTCATAGGGAGAATATATGAGGACTGAAATATGAATAACTGGGGAGTATAAGAGAGAACTCCTACATTGAATCCATAAAGAGAACATATTAACACTCAGATGTATGGCTATATATAGAGAGAGAAGGGGTGAGTACCCATATACATCAAAATACAAATGGAAGATTTAAATCCTCATCTGTGACAGGATATGTCTAGCTCTTCCACCCTCCTTTTCCTTAGCAGATAAGGTTCTCAGCCTCTTTTGCTTTTGGCTACCCTATCTCTCTATGTTCTAATTCAAGCAAATATTTCAGAAAGTACTTTTGTGATCCTCATTCATCTCTTCACCATGATTTTCAATTGATACAGACTAAAATTCTTTATTAAATTATTGTACTGGGGTTGGCATGTGTGTGTGTGTGTGTGTGTGTGTGTGTGTGTGTAAGGGTGAAAGCCTGTGTTTCTGTGTGTGAGTGTGTTTGTCCAAACTTCCATCTTATTTCCTGTTTGATCATTAGTGCATCAGTGTGTGTTGTTTAAGTGTGGGAGTGTGTGTTTCTGTGTATCTCTCTGTATGCATGTGTTTATGCCCTAATTTCCATTTCACCCTCTTTTTGATCATTGCTGGAATAGGTAAGATCCAATTGTGTTTCATGGAGGGCACATCTTTCTGTGTTGTGCCTTCCTTTAGATTTCTATTAACCACAATATTTGTTCCAATCAATTTGGACCTGTTGAGGCAGTGTTTATAGCCTTCCTGGTTGCTCTCCTATATTCTTGGCCTCATTTTGTTAAACAATTGGCTTGGGCTCCTGCTTCTTGTCTCTTCAGGCTGTTTACAGCAGGAGACAACCTTAGTGATGGATGCCCGTGAAACTGATCTGTGCAGGTTGGGGAAGAAGCCCTCTTTTTCTAATCAAGCACTCCCTTTCCCATCCTGATTCTCAGAGCTCCCTTCTGTAGCCCAAGAAGGTCCCTTTTCACAGCTGAAAATGCCTACTTCTGTTCTGTGGATCATCTTCACTTTCCTTCCCCTTACTGAAAACCCAAACACCACCAGCCCACCTTCTACAAGCCGTTTTCTTGATCCCTGCCTCTCCAGGGCTTGCCTCCTTCAGCCAAGGGTTTGCCACCATGATTACATTGGTCATGTTCAAGGCATGCCTTTTCCCTCGCTAGAATGGGAGTTTTCTGAGGGCAGAAAACAGGGACCTTGCCCAGGCTAATTCCTCCAAACCCCAGGAAAATGTTAAAGCAGGGCTCTGAGTGAAGCAGCTCAGGGTGGGGTCATCCCCCTATTTAACAAATGGAAGAAACTCATTCAGGGAAGGCACGGAATTTGTTCAGGCTCATCCTGCTAAATGTGCATCCCACACTGGCCCAAAGACAGGAGTAGGGGGTTGGTTTGCCCTTCCCTTAACCACACAGATATAATTGAAGACTCTCAGAACCCCTGGTTCTTTGGGGAACCTGCCCACAGGCTTCTGGGGAGAGCCTTCTCAAGGACCTTCTTCCCATGAAGCTTAGCTGTCAGAGGAGAGAGAGGCCACGATGGCAGCCAGCTAGCCTGGCAGGCAGGAGAGACCCAGGCTCCAGGCCTGCCCTTTACTGGCTATGTGACCTTGGCCATGTCCCTGCCCTCCTCTTGGCCTCAGTTATCCTTTTTCTCCAATGAGGAGGTTGGACTAGACGAGCTCTGAGGTCTCTTTTAGCTCTTCATCCTATCCAAACCTACAAGGACATTCAGAGTCCATCCTCATATTCATACCCTTCCCCAATGCTAACAAACTAGTGCACCCCCAACACTGAGAAAACCCTGCTTTCCCTTGGGGCAGACCCCAGCCAGGAAATTCTTAGCTTATTCCAACCCTAAAGATTGAAATAAAAGCCCTGGTTTTTCCAGGACCTGCTTCCTGATCCAGAGGTGCTCCCCCCACCCTTCTATCTCACAGGGACCATCAGACCTCTGAGCCCAGAGTGGTGGGGGGACAAAGTCACGTAGTAACCACTTGGGGACATTTCCCTACCATGGACAGCAGTCCTGGGGTCTGGGGCTTATGTTTCCTGGCTCCCTGTCTTCCATTCTCAGGCACCTGAGCCTCAGGGGGGCTTTGGGCAGCTCCCTGGCCTCTGTCCCTTTCAGATATCCACTGCCAGCCCTTGGGGTCCTCAGGGAGCCCCCAGCAAAACAACTGGAATTGGACCCCCCAACCCCCTAAGGGTCAAGCTCCGATGGCTGATGATGTCAGAGTCCACCTTGGTGAGGCAGGAGTCCCTCTCCTATCAACCGTGCCTCTCTCTCCTTTAGCCCTAGTCAGGCATTCCACTCATCCATCAATTTTCAGTCATCATACCCCCTCCAACCTCTCGGCCTCATTTTCCCCTCCCTACATCCTTTCAGGCTTATTTCCCCCTCCCCTGCACCCTCCCAGATGCTACCTGTGGCTCAAGCTGCCAGCAGCCTTACCTGACTGTGGCCATTCCGGAAACAGGGCATGGAGGGGACCCCAGAGACCAGGTCTGATAAATGCCCAGCGACCTCCTGCTGTCTCTGTAGACGGTGTATACACACACACACACACACACAGAGGATTATATGGTCCTATATACAGGAAAGAACTTGTATATTTCATATATATTATATATCTATATTTTCTATTTTCATAAGATTACAGAATGTCTCTCCTATGCATTATAACTTCATGCTTAATGTATATGAATATCTGGATAATATAAAACAATTCATATATATGAAGAGAGATAACATATTAGTATATGTAAGTACTTAGGTTCTGTCTCTTCCTTTTTATGTACAGAAAGTCATTTATTCTTTCTATAAATTCATTTACATGATTTATACATTCTATCTCTTCATAAAGATTGCTAATCATTCTCTCTATTCCTACTTATAGAAGTACTCACATATTCACTCAGTTCATATTTGAGGACCCATATTTTTTCTATACATTTATTTTTATCTACATATATATACATATATATGTATACATTCTCTCTACTCACATATATTAGGTCTTCTAAATGCTCTTCATATTTTTAAAAAGTATTCCACTACTTTTCTCCCTGTCATAGAATATATGAAGACTCCTGTCTTGTCTATGTATCCAGAGAGTATATCAGTACTCATATACAAGAATATAGACAGGGAATAAGGGTACCTGTATGTACACAAATATGGAGCGAATTAGTACTTACATTTGAAGTACCCATGTAGTGATGGGGTCTGGGAGGTTTTTGTCTGTAACCTCAGTTTGCATCATCATATTTTTGTTTTTGGGTGCCTATGTCTGTAACATCAGTTTGTAATAAGCCTGTGCAATTAAGTTGCAAAGTCACACTTCCACCAGCCATAAAGGCATCAACTCTGCCTTAGATCCCTGTAAGCTTGCAGGTCCCCTTAACCTTCTCCTGTCCACTGCAAAGCGTAACAATAAACTTTATAGTTCTGCCTTGGATCCCTGTAAGCTTGCAGGTCCCCTTACTCTCCTCTCCTGTCTGCTGCTAAGTCAGCCTAACAATAAACTTTTATAACTTTACCAAAAGATTGCTTGAGTCCTGCGAAATTCTTTCCAGTCAAGAACCCTCAAGGGGTTCATTTGAGATCCTTCAAACACCCAATTCTTCTCTACTTCTTCAATAGGAATATAGAAAGGCTTTAGGAATGGTCAGACATACCAACATATAGTGAAAATATATGAATAATCATATATACGAGTCACAAGAAATAACATATATGTATGTATACATATATGCATATATATGTGTACACATACACATATATATGTGTGTGTGTATATATATATATATATATACTGAATACATGATAGGTTATAAAAATACATGTGTGACTAGAGTATAAGGGGGAAGCTACATATATCAATTCATTTATGGAGAGGATATATGAGTATTGAAATATCAGCAGTAAGGTGTTATGGAGGAATCTTCATTCATATGAATACATAATGAAAACATATCAGTACTCAGATGTATGGATACAGTGAGAGAAGAGGTGACTACTCAGACATGTCGAAATACACAGGGAAGACAGGAATGCTCACCTATGAGGAGATATGTCCAAATATTCCATGATGTTTTCTTTAGTAGTTAAGATTCTCAGTCTGTTCTGCATTTGTCTGCCACCTCTCCATATCCCAAGTCAAGCAGATGCTACTGATGATGCTCTTGAAAACCTGTTAAGTGAAATCTATACGTGTGTCTGAGCTCTGAAAATTCACCACTTTACCAAAATTGCTCTTTGACCTCTGTTTTTATGTGAGGGTTGAGGGGGACAAGTGAAAATACTTTCATAAAGTAAAGGAGACAGTCACCAAACTTGAGATGGGCTTTAGTCGTGATAGGTCCAAATTTTGTTTTTCTATACTGTGTTTGCCAGGTGCCTACTACTGGTAAACAAGAAAAGCAAGAAGTGATCTCTATATTACCTACTTTTTGATAAACAAGAAAAGTAACATGTCATCTGTAATAAGCCTACTTCTGATAAATAATTTTGTATTGGGTAAAAGGACTGCAAGGACACACCTTCCCACCAATGGGAATGAAGGTCTGGTTACTGGGGAAGGGATTTGTTTTTTTTGGGGGGGGAGGGTTGTCCTAGAATTGTTTGTACAAGGGTATATAACTGCTTGCTTGATTTTGTATTTTGCCTCCCTACACTGGTGTATGTTCTGGGTAGGTGATGCCCAAGTCTCACAAAACTTGTTTAGGAATAAAAAGCTTGTGTTTCTACCTGGAGAAACCTCTGAGTTTTATTTGGGTAAGGGTCTTTAAGGTCTTTATCCCACACAGGGTTAAATCTTTATCTGTCTCTGCTCCTTCTAAGGGGGGGAACTAAATAATTAAATTAAATAGAAATTAATTTAAAGCAAGTGGCATTTAAATTTGGAATTTTAAATTAATAAATATATTAATATTAATTAATATTAGTATTTTAATCCATATTTTAATTAATATTATTAGTAATAAAATAATTAACAGTTAATTGGTAAAAATGCAAAGTAAAATGTAAAATTTTGAGAAAACATTATATATATACATACACATACACACATATATACATATATATGTAACATGGAAGGGTGTAAGAGTTCTGCCTTCTGTGACATTTAAATATCTCCTTTGTATTTGAATGTCTAACATATATCAGTTTAACAGTAACCCTTTAGCTTGTTGTTAACCGTGTTTATGTCAGGTACAGAGTTTAGATAAAGACTGAAAGAGCATGGGGTATTTATGATCTAAATTCTCTAATGTTTGAAGTGAACTGTGGGCTCCTAATTTGATGTTCCCCTTAGTACTCTATTGTTAACAAGATCAGAACTATAAGTTTTGAGCTGGTTTTCATAACATGAACACATTGCTGGAGAAGTCAGTTCTGAGAGTCTGTGTGTCTCCTTCCTGGCCTCCCACATTTAGGTGGAGATTTCTGTTTCCTCTTCCTTCCTTTGTTGTAATCTCATAAATATACAAGCTTCTGTTTGGATTGCAAACTCTGCACTTACTTAGGGTTCCATAGGCACGTTCATTTCTCTTCTAAGAAATCCAGTTGTGATGCATGTCTCATGGACTTGTGATACAGTTTTTTGGTTAACAAACCCTTTGTCTCTTAACCATGATTACTAATTGATATTGATTTAGACTTCTTTTTTTTTTTTTACTTTTTGGAGATTGAAGGCAGGACAATTGGGGTTAAGTGACTTGCCCAAGGTCACACGGCCAGTAAGTGTTAAGTGTCTGAGCCTAGATTTGAACTCAGGTCCTCCTGACTCTAGGGCTGGTGCTCTATTCACTTAGGTACCCTGTGATTAAGATTTTTTTTATGAAATTATTGTATCAGAGACCAACTAGTATGTGTTTGTGTGTATAAGTGTCAGAGCATGTGTGTTTCTGTGTGTGTGTGTGTGTGTCCTAACTTCCATCCTACCCCATTTGATTATTGGTACACCAGTGTGTATAAGAGTGGGAGCTTGGGTATTTCCTTGTGTCTGTACTAAGATGCATCCTATTCAGAGCTTGATCATTGATTCATGTGTGTGTGTGTATGTGTGTGTGTGTGTGTGTGTGTGTGTGTAAGTATGGGAGCATATGTATTTCTTTGTATGTCTCTTTATGTGTGTTTTTATTCACTAACTTCCTTCCCACCCCCTGTTCAATCATTCCCAATACATTGAAATGCAGCAGATTGGAGTCTATTTTGATACAGACTAGGTTTTTCTGTGTTGTGCCTTCCTTTAGATTTTTTATTAATTATAGTTAATAGAACTATAAAAACTATAGTGTTTGCTCCAATCAATTTGGACCTGTTGAGGAAGTGTTTGTAGGAAGCACTCCTGGTGAAAGTGTTCTCCCAAATTTCTGGCTCCATTTTGACAAACAATTGGATTGGGCTCCTGCTTCTGGCCTCTTCAGGCTGTTGGCAACGGGAGACAATCTTGTGATAGATGTCCATAAGGATGATCTCTGCAGGTTTAGAGAGAAACCCTCTTTCCCTGGTGGGCAGAACCCCCTGACCTGCCCATGGAGGGAGAGGGAAGGACACATAAGCTCTGGTCAAGGGGTTGTTCAGCTTCCTTTCCTACCCTGATTCCCAGAGCCCCCTTCTGCAGTCCAAGCAGGTGCCTTGGCACAGATGAAAATTCCCCCTCTGTTCTGTTGATAACCTTCTTTCCTATCACTAAAAGCCCAAGTGCCACTAAGCAGTTCTTGACTCCTGCCTCCTTTGGCCAAGTCACTGCCATGGTTACAATATACAGCATATTCAAGGAAGACCTTTTTCCTCACTAGACTAAGAGTTCTCTGACAGCAGGAAAGAGGGACCTTGCCTGGGCTAACACCTCCAAGACCCAGGAAAATGTTCAAGTAAGGCTCTGAGTGAAGCAGGCGAGGGTCATCCCCTTTAGAAATGGAAGAGACTCATTCCAGGAAGGCAAGGGATTTGCAATCTCAAATTGGCCCAAATCGAGGTGGATTTCGTTTGCTTTTTACTCATCCCATAGTCCTAACTGAAGATTCCCACAACTCCTAGCTTTGTGAGGAACTTGCCCAACAGCTTCTGGGGGCAGCTTTCCCAGGGACCCTCAGCCCATGAAGCTTGACTGTCAGAGGAGGGAGAGGCCAAGATGGAAGCCAGCTAGCCTGGCAGGCAGGAGAGACCCAGGCTCAAGGCCTGGAAGCCCTTAGTGGCTGTGTGACCTTGGCCATGTCCCTGCCCTCCTCTTGGCCTCAGTTATCATTTACCTCAAATGAGGAGGTGGGACCAGATGAGCTCTGAGGTTTCTTGTAACCCTGCATCATATCCAGACCTACAAGCCCATTCAGACTCTGCCTACATATCCATACTCCCTGCCAGGACAGTGCTAACAATCTAGTTTCCAACCCCCAGCAGAAAAATCATTGCTAGTCCAACATTTTCTTTGGGGTCAACCACCAGTCAACAAGTTGTGCTCCTATCAACCAGAAAGACTGAAACAAAGACTGGTTCATCCTGGACCTGCCTCCTGAACCAGAGGTGGCCCCAACTGAACAACCAAGGACTGTCAGACCTCAGGACCTAGGGGTCTTGGAAGGCCAAGGTCCACTAGGGACCCCTTGGGGACCGTTTCCCTACCACTGGCAGGAGACCTGGGGTTTGGGGCTCGTGCTTCCTGCCCCTTGTCTCCCATGCTCAGAAGCCTGAACCTCAGGGGGTTCTGGTTCTCAGTTCTCAGAACTGAGAGTTCTCAGAACTCTTCTGGAGTTCTCAGAGAGAGTCCCTGGTCTCTCTCCCCTCTCACATATCCACTGCCAGCCCTCGGGGTCCTCCCCAGACAAGGGGAGCTGAGCCCGGGCAAGGTGGATACCCCGCTGAGTGTCGCTGGCCAGTGACATCAGCACCCACCTTGGAGAGGCAGGAGTCCTCCTCCCGCTAACCACCACCCTTCTCTCTGCTGGCCCCCAGCAGCCATCCAATTCAGCTGACCCCCTCCAGTCAGCATCCCTCACCCAAACACTCACTTATTTCCCCGCTTGCCCTCCGCCACCCCCTCGACGCTGCTACCAGTGTCTAGAGCCTGCAGCAGTTTACTGACTGTGGTCATTGGGGGAGCAGGGGAAGGGAGGAGGGAGAGGACTCTGGGGACTGATGCCCAGAGACATCCTGCTGTGTGTCCATGCGGCCCTCTGTCCCCCTCTTCAAAACCACTGGGCTCTGTGCATTCTTGTCCAGGAGGGCTCACATATTTCCTCTGTATGTTCATGTGAGGGAGGGATCCTTTCTCTATTCCTCTTCATGAGAACTGAATTATTTTCTTTATAATTGTTTATGGGATATATAATATTATCCTACACATACAAAAGAACTCATATTCCATTTATATATGTTCTCTATTTATCCAGGTGTATTCATATAAATCACTACAGGCTCCATCCTTTAAAGCATAAATTCACATTTATGTAAATAAATATATTATGGATATATGACAGCTCTTAAGATGAAGATGAAGTATATGTTCTTTTATATAAGTATGAATGTTCTTTCTCTTCATTCCTAGGTATGAGTTCTATGTTTTTTTCTTTTTTGAAAGGGAGAAGGCAGGGCAATCGGGGCTAAGTGACTTGCTGGATTTGAACTCAGGTCCTTGTGACTCCAGGATGGGTGCACTCCCTTCTTTAGGAAAAGCTAGCCCTATACTAAGCCAGACCAACATGGATAAGCTCTTAAGTCTAGGTTACCTATAGATTTAGTGATTAGATAGATTGATAAGACTTTAATTTAGAAGAATTAAATAATCATTGTATTATAAAGCTCTTAAAAAAAAGTTTAAATTTCCCTTTCTAGCAGAAGCATGGGGAGTTGGCCAGAGGCCACATTCCCCTTTTTGACAGTTGGACAGAAGTTAGCCAGAGGTTAAGTTCCTCTTTCCAGTCTTAAGGAATAAGCTCCTTTTTTTCTTGAGCTAGAGTCCAAGATGAGTAAGGGAGTCTTCTAAGGAAGAAGGGAGGGGCCGGGGGTGGGAGTGGGACTGCTAAGCACTGACCATAAGTTCCTCTTTCCCGGACACTTTGTGGTTACAAAAGGCACCACCTGCAGGAAAGGACTTCTCAGGTAGGATTAAGAAAGTCTGAGATAGGGGTGGCTAGATGGCACAGTGAATAGAGCACCAGCCCTTGAGTCAGGAGGATCTGCGTTCCAATTCGGGCCTCAGACACTTAACACTTCCTAGCTATGTGACCTTGGGCAAGTCACTTAACCCCAACTGCCCTGCATTCACCCATCAAAAAAAAAAGTCTGTGAGAAGCTAACAAGTCAGGTGACCTGTTTTATCCAATTGAATTATGTTCAAAACAAGTTTCTTTCGTTTCTTTATCTTTTTTCGTTATACAAATAAGCTCTGTAAATTATTCCCTGTCTCTGACTTGTGAGAAGTCGGGTGTCCTGATTTGGTATGCAAATGCTAGCTTTGCAAATTAAATAATAGATGGCTCAGTAACTTTCTCCTTGCTTTTCTTTATTTCAGATAATCAATTTCAGCACTGTGTTGTCCTTTCATTTGGGTTTCTTTTAACTACAGTATTTGCTCCAATCAGTATGTTCTTATTGAAATGTTTCTATATTGAATATATATTCAATATATTATACTTAGGTGTTTAATTTTTCTGTCTATTCATATAAGGGAAGAATCTTCCATTCTCTCTCTATTCCTCTTTATGAGTACTAAATGTCTCTCTTTATCATCCTAAATGTATATATATATATATATATATATATATATATATATGATATCACTATATACAAACTTGTATATTTCATTTTCAGGTATATTCTATCTTCATCTATACACACTCATATATATGAGAAGAGTGTCTCTTCTATAGGGTATAACTTCCTACTTATATAAATGAATATATTTCTAAAATATGACAACACATATATGTGAAGATAGAAAATATATTCATACATACATACTCAGGTTCTTTCTCTTCATTACTACATACATAAAGTCATTCATTCTTCCTATAAATTAATTTCAATGACAGCATTCTATCACCTCATGAATATTAGTAATAATTTTTTCTATTCCTACATATATGAGTACTTATTCGAGTTTCATATCTGAGTATCCATATCCTCTACATTTAATTTGATATGTATGTATATATGCATGCATACATTATCTCTCTCTTTCACATGCTATCAGGTCTCCTATACACTCTCCATAGTCCTAAAATTATTCCACTGTTTCTCTCCATGTGAGAAAATAGATGAAAACTCCAGTCTATGTACACAGAGTATGCCAGTAATCATAGAAAGGAATATAGTATATAGTATACTAGAGCAGATAGGAATGTAGGATATAGAAATAAGGTACATGTTCATAGAGAAATATGGAGTGAATGAGTATTCACACATGAAGTACTTATGCAGGAATGTAAGAAAGGCTCTAGGAATGCTCATGTATGCCAACATATAGAGAGAATAAATGAATAATCAGGTATATGAGTCACAAGAGACAACATGGTATATTTATATACACTGAAAACATGACTGATCATATATATGTATATATATGTATATACATAAATATGTGACTGGAGTATTGGGGGGAACCTCTATATATTTATTAATAGAAAGGGCAAATGAGCAGTAAAGTATGGGCAGTAAGGGAGTATGGAGGAGCATTCATACATATGAATACACAAGAATAACATATCAATACTCAGATGTATGGGTGTATTGAGAGAAGAGCTGAGTACTCATATATGTCAAAATACCCAGGAATGTTCATATATGAGATTTATCCCAGTCTTCCACCATCCTTTTCCATGAGATTTCCCTCAGGAGTTCAGGTTCTCAGCCTGTTTTGCCTTTGGCTGCCTAACCTCTCTACTTCCCAAGTCAGACATTTGTGAAGATACTCTGGAGACCCCCTTTCCTCTCCTCACCAGGATTAATATTAATATCGATTAAATATTTTTAATGAAATGGTTGTTCTGGGGATGCACAAGTGTGTATATGTGAATGTGTATGAGTGTGGGAGTGTATGTGTTTCAGTGTTTCTGTGTGAGTGTGTATGTGCTAACTTTCATCCCATCCCACTTGTGTGTGTGTGTGTGTATGTAAGTGTGGGGGCAGGTATGTCTCTACATGTCTCTCTGTATGTGTGTGTTTATGCCCCAAACTTCATCTTACCTCCTGTTCTGGTATTGCTAACACATTGAAATAGGTCAAACTGGTGTGTGTTTTAATGTAGGCCACGTCTTTCTTTGTTGTGTTTTCCTTTAGAGGTCAAAATGGAAGTCAGTCAGCCTAGCAGGCAAAAGAGACCCTGGCCCTTACTGGCTGTGTTCCCTTGGCCATGTCTCTATGCTCCTCTTGACCTCAGTTTTCTCCAATGAAGAGGTAGGACCAGATGAGCTCTGAGGTCTGTCTTAGCCCTCCATTCTATCCAAACCTACAAGCCCATTCAGACTCCATCCCCATAACCCTCAACAATGCTAGCAAACTAGTCCCCCATCCCTAGCTGAGAAATCCCTGCTAGTCTAATGCTTTGCTTTGGGTCAGCTCCCAGTCAGCAAGTTCTGCTCTTCTAACCCCAAAGACTGGAACAAAATCCATGGTTCTTCTTGGACCTGTCTCCCTAACCAGAGATGTCTCCCTCCACCCTTATCTTACAGGGACTGTCAAACCTCAGAGTCAAAGGAGGTGGAAGGACATTTGGGAACCCTTTTCCTATCATAGACAGGAGTCCTGGTGTCTGGGGTTTATGTTTCCTGGTCCCTTGTCTCACCTGCTCAGGAGTCTACACCTCAGGTGGGCTTTGGGCGGGTCCCCTGGCTTCTCTCGCCTTTCTGACATCCACTCCCAGCCCTCGAGGTCCTCAGGGAGCCCCCAGCCAAGGGGAGCTGAGTCTGGGCAAGGAGGACCCCTCGCTGAGCTCCGATGGGATGGCCGGAGACCTCAGCGCCCACCTTGGTGAGGCAGGAGGCCTCTTCCCGCCAACGCCGCCCCTCCCTCTGCTGGCCACCACCAGACACCCGTCTCCATGGAGACAGCATTCCCCTCCCCCCTCCATTCTTTCCTCTCCCCCACCACCACTCCCAGTGTCTCTGAGCCTCCATGGGTTTCCTGATTGGCCATTGGGAGAGAAGGGGAAGGGAGGGAGAGAATCTCGGGACCCAGACTGATGCCCAGAGACACCCTGCGGTGTGTCCATGATCCCCTATGTCCCCTTCTTCAAAACCACCGGGCTTTGTGTATTCTTGTCGGGGAGGGCTCACATATTTCCTCCTTATGTTCATGTGAAGGGGGATCCTCCATTCCCTCTTTCTAGTCCCCTATATACGTATTGAATAACACAATATAATCCTAAATATATAGTGTATGTATATAATTCTATAATATACAATTATATACAAATCTTATATGTGCAAATATATAGGATTTATATATGATATTAAATCAGCCTATATACATATGAAACAACTCATATATCCCATTTGTATATGTTCCCTATTATTTATCTAAACATACCCACATATAAGACTCCCCAGTACCTCTCCTAGAGGGTATAACTTCCTCATGTAAATGATTCTATTGATAATATCTGATAACTCAAATAAATGAAAACAGAATATATTCATATTTGTACATATACATACTCAGGTTCTTTCTCTTCAGTCTATGTACATGACGTCATTTATTCGTTCTAGAAATTCATTTATATAATTTATATACATTGTATCTCATCGTGAACATTAGTAATCGCTCTTTGACCACATATATGAGTACCCAGATTTTCTCTACTTATTTATATATGTATATATGTATTATGTCTCCATTCACATATATTAGCTCTTGTATATGCTCTCTGTAATCCGAAAAGTATTCCATTGCTTCTCTCACTGTGGGAGAACATAGGAAAACTCCTGTCCATGTACAAAGAAAGTATATCAGTACTCATACATAGGAATATAGGAATACAGACAGAAAAAGTGTAGCTATACATAGAGAAATAGGGAGTGAATGAGTATTCACAGATGAAGTACTCATACAGGAATGTAGAAAGGCTCTAGGAATGCTCATATATGCCAACAGAGAGAGTAAATGCATAATCATGTATATGAGACACAAGAGAAAACACGGTAGATTTTTATACACTGAATCCATGACTGCTCACATATATACATAAATATGTGACTATTTTGGAGTATTTGGGTGGAAACTCTTTATATTGATTTATTAATAGAGAGGATATATGAGTACTAAAGTATGGACAGTCAGGGAGTATGGAGGAGCATTCATTTGTATGAATACATAAGGAGATCATATCAGTACTCAGACATGTGGATGTAGTGAGAGAAGAGGTGAGTATTCATACCTGTCAAAATGCACAAAACGCTCATCTATGAGAAGATATGTCCAAATATGCCACCATCTTTCACTATGAGATGTCCCTTAGGAGTTAAAGTTCTCAGTCTATTTTGTCTTTGTCCAACTTCTCCACTTCCTAAGTCACTCAGATGTTTCTTAAGACACTCTGGAGACTCCCTTTTGTCTCTTCACCATGATTACTAATTGATATCAATTAAAATTCTTTACCAAATTATTGAATTGGGGTATGTGTTTGTAAAGGTGGGAATGAGTGTGTTTCTCTGTCTCTGTGTGTATCTTAACATATCCCATCCACTGTTTTATTATTGATGCATGATTGTGTGCCCAAGCTTGCACATCTGCATAAGTGTCAGGGACTCTGGATTTCTGTCTGTCTTTGTCTGTATATGTATGTCCTACTTTCCATTCCACCACCTGTTTAATTACTGCTAACACATGGGAATAGTTCAGCCTAGAGTGTGTTTAATGTGGGACACATCCTTCTCTGTTGTACCTTCCTTTAGATTTCTGGTAACTACAGTATTTGTTCCAATCAGTTTGGACCTATTGAGGAAGTGTTTATAAATTGCTTCTCGTGCAGTTGCTCTCCCATATTTCTGGCCCCATTTTGAGAAACAGTTGGATTGGGCTCCTGCTTCTGGCCTCTTCAGGCTGTTTACAGCGAGAGATAACCTTAGTGATGGGTGTCTATGAGGCTGATCTCTGCAGGTTGAGGAAGAAGCCCTCTTTCACTGTTGGGCAGAACCCCATTCACCTGCTCTGAGTGGGAAACGAAAGGGCACATGAGCTCTGGTAGAGGTTATTCGGGTTTCCTTTCCCACCCAGTTCCCAGAGCCCCCTTCTACAGCCCAAGCAGGTCCCTTTGCACAGTTGAAAATCCCCCCCTCTGTCCCATTAATAATCTGCACCTTCCTCCCCTGCAAAGAAAGCCCAAGTGCCACCCAGCCCACCTCCACCAAGCAGTTCTTGACCTCTGCCTCTCCAGGGCTTGGCCCTTTTGGCCAAGGGTTTGCCACTATGACCACATTGGGCATGTCCATGTTACTCCTTATCCTCCACTAGACTCTGAGTTCTCTGAGGACAGGAAACAGGGACCTGGCCTAGGCTTCCACCTTTAAACCCCAGAAAAATGTCCAGGGTTCTGAGTGAAGCAGGTAGGGGTCATCCCTCTTATTTCACAAATGGAAGAAACCCATTTAGGAAAGACATGGAATTTGTTCAGATTCACTTTGTTCAGTCTGGGTGAAAGCATAGGGGATGTTTTCCTGGGTTTCTTTCTTTTATTTAAACCTGCAGTACTAACTGAAGACTCCCAGAACCCCTAGTTCAATAGGGAATCTACCCAGGGAACCTACCCACCAGCCTTCCCAGGGACACTCAGTCCATGATGGTTGGCTGTCAGAGGAGGGAAAAGCCAAGATGGCGGACAGCTAGCCTGGCAGACAAGAGAGACAAACCTGGCATGAAGGTCTGGGTCTGCTCCTTACTGGCTGTGTGACCTTGGTCATGTCCTTGCTCCTTTCTTGGCCCTCAGCTACTTTTTTTTTCTCAAATAAGGAAGAAGGACCAGACAGGCTCTGAGGTCTCTGTTAGCAGTCCATTCTATCCAAACCTACAAGGGCTTTCAGACTCTATCCCCACATCTACACTCACTGTCTCCCCACCCATGCAAGTAAACTAGTTCCCAACCCCAAGATGTGAAATCCCTGCTAGTCTAATGCTTTGCTTTGGAAAAGCCCACAATCAGTAAGTTTGGTCTTATTCTAACCCTAAAGATTGGAATAGATGCCATAGTTCTTCTTGGATGAGACTCCAGAAACAGAAGTGCCTCCCTTCCCCCCACCTCCCATGTCATAGGACTTCTCAGACCTCAGGCAGCCAGGCATGGTGGTGGTCCCACACTGACCAGTTGGAGACTGTTTCCCTACCAGAGGCAGAAGTCCTGGCTATGCTCAGGAGCCTGAGTCTCAGGGGGGCTTTGGGCAGCTCCCCTGGCCTCTCTACCCTCTCAGATATTCACTCCCAGCCCTCAGGGTCCTCAGGGAGCCCCCAGGCAAGCAGAGCTGAGCCTGGGGAAGGTGAACACCCTGCTAGTGGCCACTGACATCAATGCCCACCTTGGGGAGGCAGCAGTCTTCCTCCCACCAAGGCCACCATTTCCTTCTTTCACCACCATCAGGCATCCCACTCGACGTGTCTCGATGGTGACAGAACCCCTTCTTCTCACTCACTATTGGGCTCATTTTCACCTCCCCCTCAGGCCCTCTGCAGCTCCTTTTACCCCTTCCACCTCCAAACTTTTCAGTCTCACTTCCTCCCCCCCCCAAGACCTTTTCTGGCTCATTTACCCTCCCCCACGGCCCCAAGAAGGATCTTGAGCTGCCAGGGGGGTTAACTGACCGTCACCATTCCAGGAGCTGGCACCGAGGGAGAGGACTCTAGGCACCAGGTCTGATGCCCAGAGACCCCTGCTGTGTGTCCATGTGACCCTCTGTCTCCCTCTTCAAAATCACCAGGCTTTGTGTATGCTTGTCCAGGAGGACTCACATATTTCCTCTGTATGTTCATATAAGGGAGTAATCCTCCATTCTCTCTCTATTCCTCTTTATGAGAACTGAATAGCTCTATCTCCATACACACACACACACACACAAGAACAGGGAGGAGGGAAAGAGAGAGAGAGAGAGAGAGAGAGAGAGAGAGAGAGAGATGATTATACTGTCCTATATACAGGAAAGAATGTGAATATTCCTTTGAGTTACATTTGAATACATCCTCTATCTTGATCTATATGTACTCATAAAGAAAACTTCAGTGTCTCTCATATACATGACAACTCCTTACTTATGAAAATGAATATATAGGTAATGAAAGGCAACTTAGATTTATGAAGAAGATAATGTATCTGTATATATAAGTACTCACATTTTCTTTTCAATCTTATGTATATTTATTTTTTTTCCAAAAATTGATTTACATCACTTATACATTTTATCTCTTCAAGAATATTAGAAATAATTCTCTATATTACATTGCATATGACTACTCATATATTCACTCTCTATTCATATCAGAGTAACCATGTTTTCTCTATATATTTACTTATATCTACAGTCCATGGAGGGATAGATAGACAGATAGTTTGATAGATAGATGGATAGATAGATAGAAAGATAGATAGATAGATAGATACATACATACATACATAGGTAGATAGATAGACAGGGAGTTAGAAATACAGACAGACAGAGAGACAATAGATAGAAAGATAGATAGACAGATAGATGGATGGATACATAGACAGTTAGATACATAGATGGATAGACAGACAGACAGACTGATAGATAGATAGATAGGTAGATAGATAGATAGATAGACAGACAGATAGACAGGTAGTTAGACAGATGATAGAAAGACAGATAGAAAGATAGATGGATAGATAGAAGGTAGAAAGATAGACAGGGAAATACTCATATAGGTAGATTAGATAGAGAGATAGAAGACAGACACACAGGGAGATATGGATTCATTTATAGAGAGGGCAGGAATGCTGAAAGCTAAATAACTAATGAGTATAGGAGAGAATTCATAATTCAATACATAATGAGACCAAATTAGTTCTCAGATGTAGGTGAAGTGAGTACTGGGACACATCAAAATACACCTAAGATAGGAATGCTCACCTATGAGGAGATGTGTCCAAATATTCCACTATCTTTGTCCATGAGATGTGCCTTAGGAGTTAAGGTTCTGAGCCTCTTTTGCCTTTGTCTACCTGAGCTCTCCAGGTCCCAAGTCAGTCAGATGTGTGTGTGTGAGTGTGTGTGTGTTAACGCTCTAACCCCTATCCCAT
>CM053602.1:52983981-52999652 GCA_028646575.1 Pseudocheirus occidentalis
CCTCCTTATGAGACTGAATGACTCTGTATATAAAGGTATATATGGTAATATATATTTATATATATGATTACATAATCCTATATAGAGGAAAACCCCATATATCTCTTTTATATAAATTCTCAATATTCATGTATGAATACTCATATGACTACAGAATTTCTATTGTAAAATATAAATAATTAATATTTGTATAAATGAATACATAGAGATTATATAGCTCAGAGATATGAAGAAAGAGGATATATGCATATATGAATATATAAATATACACTCATGTCCTTTCTCTTCATTCCTATGTACAGAAACTTTATTTTTGCTGGAAATTCTTTCATATCATTTCTACATTCTCCTCAAAAACATTAACAATCCAACTCTTCTTACTATCTGAGTACTCACACATTCATTCTCTCTTAATCTGTAGGAGTACCCATTTTTTCCTGGTGTGTGTGTGTGTGTGTGTGTGTGTGTGTGTGTGTGTGTGTGTGTGTGTAGACAGGCAGGCAAACAGGGCCCTTGTTCATCAATTGCTCATGGTCATTTCTCCATGTTGGACAATAGAGAGATGATGAGGGACTGAGAGGCAACACAAATAGCCAGGGGACTTTCCATGCCACCGAGTCACCTCCACCATGCTGGGCTCTGTCACCTTAAGAGGAAAACCAAGGGTGGAGTTCCTCTAGTTAGCTTCTTGTGATCAAGCAAGTAAACTCGAAATCTGCACTTCACAGCTCTGGGGCCTCATGTACAGAATTTATAGTCACTACTCCTATGGAATCTTATCAAACCAATTAATACTGATAGGCATAAAAGAGGGGTCCAATTAATCTATCACATACCTCCAAGCCCCAAGAAAATGTTCAAGTTGGGTTCTGAGTGAAGCAGTTAGGGGTCATCACCCTTATTCCCCATTCAGGAAATTTTGCTCAGGCTCACCCCTGCTAAATGTATGTCCCAGACTGGCCCAAAGCTGGGGGCATTGGGATTGGCTTATGTTTCCTGGCCATTTGCCTCTCATGCCCGGAAGCTTGAACCCCAGGTGGGTTTTGGGCTAGTCCCCTGGTATACTTTATCCCTCAGATGTCCATTCCCCTGCCTCATGGAACCACCAGTCAAACCGAGCTGTCTGGGCAAGGTGGAACCCCCACTGAGGACCAATGGCTGGTGACATCAGTGCCTACCTTGGTGAGGCAAGAGTCCCTCTCCTGCTGTCTGTGTCCATCCCTCCACTGATGCCTACCACACATCCCACTCATTACTGTCTCCAGTCAACTCCCCTCCTCCACATCTCCCCTGGGGCTAGTTTACTCCTCCACTGATGCTGCAACTGATCGCAGCCCAAGCTGCCATCCAATTTATCTGACTATTGCCAATCCCATAGCCAAGCACACAGAGAGAACCCCCTGATGGATGCCTGTTTCCCCAGTCCATCCATACACACATCCATCTCTGTAAACCTAATAAAACTGATCAACTTTCTACATTCTTATTCATGGATACACATATTTTCTCTTTATAGTCATATGATACTCTTACATTCGCTGTATATATTAGCATATATCAGTACTCACGTATTCTCTCTACAATCATATATAGAAGGAGTTCATATACATTTTTATTTCCATATATTCATATACATAAGTGCATAAATATATGTAGAATGACAACTCATATATATGATTTGGATAATATATTTGTATTAAGTCCTCACAGATCCTCTACATTTATATATATATATATATTCATATATAAATGTAAGGACTCACATTTATGAATCAATTATTATCTTGTCCTATATACAAGAACTCATTATCTATATTCCTATACATAGAATTACTCATATATTCCTTCCATATATTCATATATAGGAGTCCTCATATATTCTCTCTTTATATATGAGTATGCTACTGTTTTTCTCCCTGTTAGAGAACATAAGAGGCACATATGAGATATGTACCAGTCTTCTACCCTCCTTTCCCATGAGATTTTACAAATGAGTTTCTATTCTAAATCTGTTTTGCTCTTGGCTGCCAGATCTCTTCTATTAGAAAGTCAGTCAATTGGTGGCCAAAACATGTTGAAGATTCCCTTTTGTCTCCTCACTATGAGAAATGATCAACAGCATTAAAAATTCTCCATGAAATGATTGTATAATGTGTGTGTGTGTGTGTGTATGTGTCCATTCCTCAAGTGCATCCCCTTTTCAATCATTAGGTCAGGTTGGAAGGGTTTTATTTTTATTACAGGGCACATAATCATTCTGTTTTGCTTTCTTTTATCTTTATACTAATATCAGTCTCTTCTCGAATAAACGAGTGGCTTAAGTGTCTAAGTGCAGCGGTTTTGAATGAAGGAATTACAGTTCTCTCCTGAAGGGGCCATCTTATAGCATAACAATTTTTACAGATAATTTGTTTTGTCTTCTGTCTTCATGGTCTTCCCCAATCTGCAGAGATCAACCTCGAGGACTTCAGTAAGATTGGGGAAGAACTCATTTCCTCCTGGGTTGCAGAACCCCACTGACCTTCCTAGGAAGGGAAAGGAAAGGGCACATGAGCTCTGTCCAGGGTTTATTGGGGATTCCTTTCCAACCCTGACTCCCAGAGCCCCCTTCTGCAGCCGAAGCAGGTCCCTTTATACAGCTGAAAATTTCCCCCTCTGTTCTGCCAATAATCTGCACCTTCCTTCCCATTACTGAAAGTCCAACTGCCAGCCAACCCACCTCCACCAAGCAGTTCCTGACCCCTGTTTCTCCAGGGCTTACCTCCTTTGGCCAAGGCTTTGCCACTGCTACCACATTGGGCATGTTCAAGGTACACATTTTTCTTCACTGGACCGGGAGCTGTCTGAGGGCAAGAAAAAGGAAACTTGCCTAGGCTAAAAGCTCCAAATCCCAAGAAAATGTTCAAGTAGGACTCTGTGTGAAGCAGGTGGGGATCATCTCCCTTGTTTCACAAATAAAAGAAACCCATTCTGGGAAGTCATGGGATTTGCTCAGGTTCACCCTGCTGTAGATCCCAGGCCTGCCCAGACAAGGGCTTTTTTCCCTCTTCTCTTAATTCCATGGTCATAACTGAAGACTCTCAGAGCTCCTAGTTCTATTGATAACCTTCCTACTCTCAATGAAGGTGATAACCATTTTCTAGGATGTGCCTTCTGAGAGAGATCTTGACTATCAGAAGGAGATGCTAAGGCCTGGCAGGCACCAGAAATTCTGGATCAGTTCTTCATTTGACCATTTACTTACTGTGTAACTTGAGCCATGTCCCTGCTCTCCTCTTGACCTTGGTTTCCCTTTCTCTCAAATGAGGAGGTTGGACTGGACTTTTAGCCCTACAAGTCCTTTTAGACTCTACCCTATGCCCCTGTCCCAAGCTATCACTCCCCTCCATTGAGAGAACCTTGCTAGTCTAAGGCTTTCTCTTGGAGCAGCCCCCTCCCAGGAAGTTCTGCGGGTGGTCTGCCACTAAAATATGGAATAAAACCCCTGGGTCTTTCTGGACCTGCTTTGCCTCTACAGCCAGAGGTGCCTCCCAACCTCACAATGGACCAGCCACCCTTGGAGCCCAGGGGACTGAAAGGTGGAGGTCTGGTAAGGACTAGTTGGGAACCACTTCCTTGCCTTCCATAAGTGACCAGAGACATGTGTTTCATGACTGCTTGTGGCCCTTACTTAAGAGATTGACCCTCAGGTGGACTTTGGGCTGATACCCTTGCATCTCTCCATCAAGACACAGACCTCAGAGCTCCTCAGAGCTGAGACTGGTCAAGGTGGATCCCCCACTGTGTGCCAATGGCCTGTGCTGGCAGCATCCACCTTTGTGAGGCAGAAGTCCCTCCCTCCGACCAATCCCAGTCCATCCTTCACTGGCCTCCACCAGGCATCGCACTTACCAGCCTCTTCTTCCCCTCATCCACATGTCCTCTGTGGCTCACAAAGTCCCTGTATGTGGCCCAAGTTGCCCAGCTGGGCACAGAGTGTGGGAAGACCACAAAGAACCATGATAGATGCCTTCATAAAAACCTTTGTATATTCATATAAGTGAGAGAGAACATCAGTATTCCTATGTGTAGGAATATATATGGAGAATGAGTACTCATGTATATTAATAAAGGGAGAACATAAGAGTACTCATGGGAATATAAAGGGTATGTGAGTATATATATATGTATATATATATATATATATATATATATATATATATGAATAACAAGGGAGAATATTGGCATACAGCAATATATGGTGAATAGATAATTGCTTATATATGAATATAGTGAGCACTCACATACATGTAGAAATATAGAGGATATATGAGTATTCATATATGTCAAGTAAGAGATAATATAGGAATATGTGAATACTCATAGATATCAATATACAGAGAGACCATAGGAATCGTCATCCATGAAGAGATCAGCCTTTTCTAAGGGATTTTACAGATGAGTTAATGGTCTCAATCTATTTTGCCTGCCCTTGGCTGCCAGATCTCTGTCTTTAGAAAGTACATCAAATGTTGGCTAAGACACTTTGGGGTCCCCTGGCTTCCCCTCACTGTGAGAGACAAACGCTTTCTATCTGCTCAAATTCCCTACGAAATGGCTGTATTGGGTGTGGGCGAACATTTCCTTTGCTCAGGGAATATCCCCTTGTTACTTATTAACAAAAACCACTCTGGAGACAGGTCAGGTTGGAGTGCATTTTATCTTTATACCAAGGTCAGTTCTCTAAAATTCTGTGTGTATCCACTGAGATGGTTGAAGGGTACATGTAGCACTCCTGGTCAAGGTGTCGTCCCATATTGCTGACAATCTGCTTCAGCTTCTCTGGCCTCATGGTCTTCCGCTTTAGGTTGTTTGCAGCAGGGTGATGATATGAGTGATGTCTTTGAGATGGATCTCTATGGGACGGGGAGGAGCCCTCCTCCTCCTAATTGGGGCAGCTTGACAGACCTGCCCAGGTTCGAAAAGGAAAGGACACAATGAGCTTTGGCCCTTTCCTAGTCCCGACTCCCCCAACACCCTTCTGCGGCTCAGCCTGATCCCTTTACTCTGCCTACCATTCCCGGCTCTGCTCTATGAATAACTTCCTCCTTCTTTCCCACCCTGGCAAGCCTAAATTCTATGCTGCTCACCTCCAGGAAACCTCTTCTCCTCTCCATGTCACACAGGACACCTTGGTGCCCAGGGGACGGGAAGGCAAAAGTCTGCTAGAGACCAGTTAAGGATCATTTCCTTACCCTATGGGAGGGTCCAGGGGCTTCAGAGCGGGCTTCTTGTGGTCCACTGGGTCCTCCGTTGAGGTGGCCAGGTCTCAGCGGGGTGTTGGTTTGGTCCTCTGACATGTTTGTTACCTAGATAGCTACTCCTAATCCCGGGTGGTACTCAGGGAGCTCCCAGCCACGAGCCAAGCGGAGCTGAGTCTGGGCTAGATGAACACTCTCCACCCCCTTAAGAGCTAATGGCCAGTGACGTAATAACTTACCTCTGTGAGGCAGTAGCCCCTCTCCAGCCAATCCAATCCCTCACCTCCTCTCCCCATCCCCCTACGGCCCCGAACTTGGTCTCGGGCGCACCGGTAACAGTTGGGTTGCCCGTTCTCTACTGCTACCTGCCCCCACTCACCCCTCCCAGGCTCATTTTCGCTGCCACCGGCAGGGTCACCCCCAAACCAATCCCCCCAAGTGGCCCCAGGGCAATTTCTCTGGCGAACGCGTTATGTATGCTGCCTTTCCGGGAGCTGAGTGGGACGAGAGGTCAGAAGACCAGGACCACAACAGATATCCATTGGCCCGTCTACCCATCAGTCCGGTCATCCCTCTCTGTGTCAACCTTTCCCTGATGCCATGGTCCCCTTCGAGGACGAAGGACAAATCACAACCTATAAGTAGTTCCGGTTGCCTGAATGGGGACCCATCTGGCCAGTTCCGATTGGCCAATTTAGCTCGTCCTCCCCTTCCCTCCTCTCCCCGCTCCATTCCCCTCTGCCCAAAGGAATGTAATTTGGGGGTGGGGGGCAAAAACTACCTAGTTTACTTGGGGTTTACTGGCTAGATTTCTTCTCAAAGACCAAGCCTTATATCCAGTTCACTCTGGATCTCATGGACTCAATAGGCCCCCTGCCCACAAACCACTTAATGGTTATTTTGAGATCCTCCTGGATCAGAGTAAATATAAATAGTAACTGTTTCTCTTTTGGCCCCCTCCCAATTTGATTTAAAAAAAAATTTTTTTTTATTAAAGGGGCCATTCCTTGACTCACTTCTTCAAGAGGCCTATTCACTGAATGGGGCATTGCCTCACTCAAAGGAAGAATCTGGATAGACCTTAGCCTAAAAGCCCACTACTACATCCTGGGCCATCTTCAGTTGTACTGATCAATATCTGGCCACTGGACCCTCAAATCAAAGTCAACTGTAAGTCATGTCATCATTTCCCAGATGTCCTCTTGGAGAAAGAAGGACAAACCACACAACCACACAACCATCCTTCAGTCCACTTAATAAAACCTGGCTGTCTTTGTAAATTCATAACCATGAATATTCATATATTTTCTCTATATTCATATACAGTAGTACTCATATATTCTCCCTCTCTACTAATATGTACCAGCACACATAGAATTCATATTTACATATATGAATACTCAGTATTTTATTTTACAAATTTCTCTACAGTTCACAAACTTGCAATTTTCTATGTATTCATATGTATATATTCTATGCTTTATTCTCCCTATATTCTCTCTATTCTCCATGTTCATATATATGAACATATCACATATATGAAAACACACATAGACATACATACAACCCAATGCGGGAGACAACAAACAGAGAGAGTACATTATATGCAGGATAAATGATTAGCAGAGGGAAGGCCCTAGAATGAAGAGGGGTTGAGAAAAACTTCCTGTAACAAATGGGATTTTAGTTGGGGCTTAAAGAAAGTCAGGGAGGTCATTATAGTGGAGGAGGGGGGAGAGTTCCAGATATGAGGGACATCCAGATAAAATTCCTTGAGCTTAAAGATGGAGTGTCTACTTCGTGGAACAGTCAAGAGGCCAGCATTAAGGGTATGACCGTCTTTGTGTGTGGCTGAGGTGTGGTGGAGAGGTTGATCACAGGGAATCAGTAGGTTAAAGAAGTGAGTAGTCAGGGTGTTCGATAAAGAGTCAGTATATCAACTGAAGTTCCCTAGTATGAGGGCAGAAGTTGGAGTGGAGAGAAAAATTGGGAGCCAGGTACCAAACTCACTGATGAAGGAAGAGGAGTGACTTAGAAGTCTGTAGACAACAGCCATCAAGATTTGGATTGAGTGGTAGTGATGAACATCATGAACCTCAAAGAAGGAGAGGTTACTGAGTGATGGAGGTAGGGAGAGAACCTGGAAGGGGCAGTGGGGAGCAAGGAATATTCCTCTTCTTGGGTCAGTGAGTCAAGGGGAAATTGTGAAGATGCAGCCAGCACTGATTGGCCACAGAAGTTGAGAATTTGGGGAAAGCCAGGTTTCAGCGATTGCTAGGAGATGGAAGGAGTAGAAGAGGAAAAGATTTAGGATGAAGGGAAATTTGTTGCCCATGGAATTAGCATTCCAGAAGGCACAGTGGAAAGAGAGGGTGGTGATTGGTTGGAACTTTGTGGTGGGAGTGTTGAAGGGGATAGGCATAAAGTATCAGGTAGTGGGGGATGGGGAATGGGGTTTGGATAATCACCTACAGGGCTCAGAATCACTGGGATGCATAGAATATGACTGGCTACAAGGATGTTCATCGCTGAGTGGAAAGTACCACTCCTCTACCCAAAGAAGAATGGAGTTCAGACTAGAGACAAGGACAGTATGAGGTGGAGGGTGTAGAGTAAGGTGATCAGATTTTACTATTCCTCTTCACTCTGGAGGATGGAAATTAGGTAGTAAATGGCCCAGAAGGAGAAAGAACTCTTGTTCCTCACCAACTTTCTTCTTTTTCCCTCAACAGAATGAAACTGGAAGCCTTAAGTCAAGTGGAAGGTTATTTCTCTTTGCAGAATGGTTTGGCCTCAGGAAACATTGATTAATTATCAATTTCTCCCAGCAGGAGAAAGAAATTTCATTCCTCACCAATATTTCTTCTTTTTCTCTCAACAGAATGAGACTGGAGGCCAGAAGTCAAGTGGAAGGTTACTCCTCTTTGCAGAATGGTTTGGTCTCAGGAAGCATTGATTTGCAGAAACATCATTGGAGGCACAAGGAGAAATACAAAGTTTAGATCAGATAGTCCCAGACCTCATGTAACACTCATGGTCTAGGCCAGGGGTGGGGAAATTGCAGGGCACATGTGGCCCTCTAGATCCTCAAGTTCAGCCCTTTGGCCAAATCCAATTTGTTCCACGAAGTTTGAATTCAGTCAAAGGATGTTACTTGAGGACCTAGAGGGCCACATTTGGCCTCAAAGCTGCAGGTTCCCCACCCCTGGTCTAGTAGGATGATAGACCAAACACAATTAGAAGACCCAATATTACATTAGAGAGGCATGAAACTAAGTACCGTGTGAACTGAGCTAAATTGCGTTGTTTTTTTCTTTTTCCAGGTGAGAGAAATACATTCAGAAATGAATGTGGTGGGAAAACATAAGGTATCCAAAAAAATGAGACGAACTCTTTAAAAAAGAAAGAAAACAAAATTTCTAGGGAATGGTTGTGGGTAGATCCTGCTGAGTGTACCCTTGGGTTACATATCTTCTCTTCTGACAGACCAGAGGCCTGGTGGAGCTCTGCCTCGATTCATGGTCACAGTGTCTACAAAGAGAGTCACTGGGTCCCAGGTCCCCTTCCCTGGCCAAAGACATAAGATTTGTATCAAATCACTTGGCATAGTGCTTGGTCCATAGTAGGTGCTATATAGATCCTTATTGCTCCTCCTCTTCTTCCCTCCCTGCCCCTTGAGACTGATTTCATTTATTGCGACATATTAATTCATTTCTACAAACTACTGGGGGTTAGAGATAGGGGCTCCTCGAGCTGATAAACCTTCTGAATTGGGATTCCCAAACCAGAGAATCCCCTTCCAGGAGAGAGGGGTTGCAATTCAGAGTAAGAGAATTGCAGCTCCTGAATAAAATTAGCTTAAGGGTCAGGTGTGGGATTTGAGTTCTTCAAGGGCAGGGACTGTTTTTCCTTCTTTGTGTCCCAACACTTAACTCCAAGTCTGGTAAGTGGCTAATGTTTTCCAAAAACACCCCCCAAAACAAACAAAAAACCCCTATGTTTGTTGAATTGCAAATACAATTCAAGAAAGGATTCTATACCCTTTCCTAAAAGAAAATTGTGTCAAGAGTAACAATGTAGAACTAAGGCAAAAAATGAAGGGTCCATCCTGGTCATCCTCTTGTAGTAAACCTACAGTTGAATAGCATCCTCTCTGATAAACACCTACTAAAAAAGTGAAAATGTAAAGAGGTGAGAGGGAAGAAGGGATGAGAAGATTCAATGATATAAGACTCTTATTTACATTAAGATATGCTTTTCAGAGGCAAGTCTTTTCACCAAGACATATCCTCCTTAGGTTCCAACAAGATGCTAAATTAATATGCTCTGGGGTCTCTGTCTCTGTCTCTATCTCTCCCCTGCTTCCTTTCTAACCGCATGCTACCTGACTTAAGAAATTATTAGAGGATGACAAACTTTCAAAAAGGATTATTTCCTTTTAACATTAATCTAAAAATTCACATACACCAATTTTGATTCTTTGTTTTCTAGAGAAAATAGGAATATGTTGGATGTTGACAGGTGCTGTCACCACAGGTGGACTTCTTAGAAAGTTGTTAGTCACGTACAGAAGGGATAGGATCCAAAAAGAAAAGGAGGCATAAGGTGAGACCTTTCCAAGAAGGTTGCTTTCATTTTAAAAAACAAAGCAAAAAACCAAAACCATCTGGTAGGCTCATATATTGAAGAACCCAGATTTGTATTCAGGCTATCCTCTACAGCAATGACATTTTCAATTCCCTCCAGAGAAAATTAATGGAAATTTCAATTATCCTGACTTCACTAATTTAGAATTGATGATAATTTAGTTTGGCTTTGACACTGAGGAGTTCCTGAAGTATCTCTAGAATTAGATAGGCAGGATAGATCATAAGAGGAAAGGATAAGGGATGTTATCTTGGAGAAGGGCTAGAGAGAGGGAGTTATGATCACAGCCTACAAGTATTTGTGGGGTTTCAATGGGAAGAGTAGATTTTCCCTTCCTGGCCTTACAGAGTTGATCTAGGATAAATAACGGGGATAACTAATAGGGAAGCAGATTTTGGCTTCATGAACAGAAGAACGTTCTAGAAATAATGAGAGTTGTACAGAGATGGGATGAGGTGCCATGAGAGGTGATGAATTCCTATTTGTTCAAGACTGAAAGATTTCTAGCAGACACTAGTCTGCTAGGGATGGTGTTGAGGGGATTCTTTTTTTTTCTTTTGTTACATTTTAAATACCAAGTTGTCTTCCTCCCACCCTCCCAACCCTGAATTAGAGAAAGCCAACATTTGATATGCATATACATGTGGAACCATATAATACATACTTCCATATATCAGTTCTTTCTCTGGAGGTGGAGAGCATTTTCCTTCATAAGTCCTTCATAACTGATTCGAACACTCAGCATATTCAGAATAACTTAATTCACTTACTCTTAAAACAATTTTGTTGTTACTGTATACAATGTTCTCTTGGTTCTGCTTGTTTCACTTTGCATTACTTCATGTAAGTCTTTCTATGTTTTTCTACAATCACTGAGCTCATCATTGCTTATATAGGACAGTACTATTCCATCACAATCATATACCACAACTTGTTTAGCCATTCCCCAATTGGGCATTCCCACAATTCCCAACACTTTGCTACTACAAAGAAAGCTGCTATATTTTAGAAAATGTATGTTCTTTTCCTTTTTTCCCTGATCACCTTGGGAAATAGATCTAATAATGGTATTTCTGGGTCAGAGGGTATTCACAGTTCATAATTCTATGGGCATAATTTCAAATTGTGCTCCAAAATGATTGGATCAGTTCACAGTTCCATCGACAGTGAATTAGCGGACCTATTTTTTTTCCACATCCCCTCCAGAATTTGTCATTTTCCTCTTATATAATTTTAGTCAATCTGAGGTATGGGATGGTACCTCAGCATTGTTTTAATTTGCATTTCTTTAATCAATAATAAAAAATAATCAGCAAGATGCACATGCATTGTAATAACCCAATAAATGAAAAAGAAACTTTATAGATTATATGTGGCTTTAGAACTAAAAATGTCATATCTTGGAAGGTCCTTAGAATACCGAATGTCCAGGCTTCCAGGTGCCATTCAAGGGAGAATTTTGGAGGTGGCTGAGAGCTTAGGATACAGAATTTCCCAGCTAGGAGGTAAGTCCCTGTTCTAAATGCCCCAATTTGGAAGGGAAAATGAAGCCAGAATATCAGATCAGGCAAGAGACTTAAAACCTACAATGACTAAGCTTGAAAGAAATGTTGCATCCAAATCCTGAGTTGGCTGAGTCTGTACAATCTGCAATGCTGGTGTCGTTAGGGGTTAAAACAGAGAGTTGGAGATATTCAGAGGTGGAAAAAGGAAATCGCTAGAAGCAGTAGCGCAGGCTTTGTGGTTGCCATGGAGAAGAGAATGAGAGAGGTAGGGGAGCATTTCAAGGAAGGGATATCAGCGTGAAGAAAACCCTTGGAACACAAAATGTCAGCTCTTGGAACGTGCTAAAAACCACCCTTAGTGATAACTGGGCGTGTTCTCAGCACATAAATCCTGAGAAAGTCTCAGAAATGAGAAGATTTCTTTTCCTATTCTTAGTGGACCAAAATATTAGCCACTTCTAGGTAAATAAAAAAAAAACAAGAAAGTGGGGGGGTTGTATGAGAGCAATAATTTATTTTAATTAATGTCACACATTGGTGAGACTTAAAAAATTTCATCCTGAATCACACAACCAAAAGGGTATGATGAGAGTACTTCCCACTGAAACAAATGCAATCAAGAACAATGACTTTTTTGGTAAAGAAACAACTATCGTCAAGATGGTGGATTACATGCAACCCAGCAGAACAATCTCAATCTTAACATTCTCCTGCAAACAATTAAAATTTTTTTTATTTTGAACAAATACTAAAACTTAAATACATAATGAGAAAAGAAAAAGAAATCAATTTAAATATTAAACAAATATAAAATAAGAAAAAAAACATGCTATGTACATAACAGAATATAGGAGAGGATTCAGAATATATAGCAATAACTTTCCCTTTTAAGAAAGCCTGTATATAAAATACTACACATTATTTTGAAAGCTCTTCATCTTTATTTCCTTGTACGTTTCCTTTTGTTCTCTGCTGTGCACTTTTTGCTTTGTTCTCCTCCCACACACACAATTAAGAGTGGATATACACAAATTATACATATATGTGTATGTTTCTAAACATACATACATACATATATGTATATATACACACACACACACACACACGCTCTCCCTAAAAATTCCATTCCTAATCTTTATTTTTATGTTTGTGTGTATTTTTTTCTATCACATCTAACTCCTCTACTTCTACCTGCTACCTTGCCCTCCTCTTACTTAACCTACCCCCTATTACAATCCCTTATCCTCCCCTTCCCATAAATCGAAACACTCTTTTGTATATCACTTTCACCTACTCCCTTACCCTCCCCTCTAAAGATCCCTCCCTTATCCTCCCATTCCTATTTATCTAAACACCCTTCTAATATTCCCCTTTTAACCTATTCCCTCACCCTCTCCTGTAAAGATCCCTCCTTTATCCTCTCCCCTCTCCATTTAGTTTTCTTTCTATATTTAAAAGACTTTTATACTCTTCTCGATGTATATGTTTTTTTCTCTCTTGAACCCATTCACAATGAAAATAGGTCTCCAGAACTAACAGCCCTCTTCCCCATCTAATTCCTCTATATTGGTTCTTCCTCTCACACCTCATTTGTGTAATTACTCTTTCAGCTGTTCTTGAATGGTTTTATTTTTTGAACTCATATCATACTCAGGTCTGCCCCAGTCTTTCTTATAAGCTACCTAATTACTAATAGCAATTTTAGACATAGGTTTTACATTTTACATACATAAAAGGTAAGCAGTCTGTTCTTATTGATTCTCTTTTAATTGATGCATGTACCTTATATTTCTCTTGGCTCTTGTATGTCAAATCTCCTATTAAGTTCAGTTTTTTAAAAAACAAAGCCCTAAAAGTCTGATAATTCATTAAACATCAATTTTTTTTCATTCAGAATTATGCTTAAGTTTGCTGTGTATGATAATTTTGACTGGAAGTTTTTTTTTGCTGTTTGATATATAGTGTTCCAAGACCTTTGATCTTTCAGTGTCACCAATGCTAGGTCTTGTGTGATTCTACTTGTGGTATCATCATATGTAAATTGTTTTTTTTCTTATTGCTCATAATATTTAACTATAATATTCCTGTGAGTTGTTCTCATAGGACATCTTTCAAGTGGTGATCAGTGGATTTTTCTTATTTCTACTTTCTCCTCTTATTCTAATGCTTCAGGACAATTTTATTTAATTATTTCTTGTATTATTGTATCAAGATTCTTTTTTTTGATCACAACCTTCAGGTAGTCCTATTATTCTTATAGTTTCTCTTCTTGATCTGTTCTCTAGACCAGTTGTTTTTTCTTATGAGATTTTTCACATTCTCTTCTATTTTTTCATTCTTTATATTTCCTTTTTTTAATTCCTTGATCTCTTATAACTTCACTGGCTTTGCCTTGCCCAATTCTGATTTTCAAGGAGTCATTTTCTTCCTTAAGATTCTGGATCTTCTTTTCATAATCTTGTTTTTCCTTGGATTTTTTTTAGTTCTTCCTTAATCTCTCTCATTTGATTTTTATTTATTTATTTTTCAAGTCTTTTTTAAGTTCTTCAATGAATTCTTTTTGGGTAGGTGACCATTTGACACCACTCTTTGGGGTAGAAGAGATTTTCTTTGCTTCAGTATCCTCTTCTGAAGGTGAACTCCCATCTTCTCTATTCCCATAGTACCTCTCTATATAGTTGGATTCTTTCTCCTTTGCTTGTGCATATTTTTGTGTAATAATTTAGTTTTTATAATCACTTCTAGTCCTGGGGTATGGGGAAATGGTGCGACTGGCCTCAGATCCTCTTTAGTTCTCCCCTCTGACCTTAAACTCAAACCAGGACCTTCAGCCTCCTGTAAGTACCCACAGCCAGCAGTGTCCCTGCCCCACTGCTCCTGCTCTCACCTGGCCTGTGCTGGTTCCTTCTCACTGCAAGGGTTCTCTGCAGCACAGTTGGCTCTGGTGTTCCTTTTCAGAAGCTGTTCCCTACATCTTCCCCAACTCAGACTCCCAACTCCCCTCATTGTTGGGGTAAAAGTTCCTGTGGCTGGGGCCAAGGCAGCCTCCCAGTCCAGCTAACCACAGGGCTTGTAGCTTGTTTAAGCCAATCCAGGCCTGAAAGTGTTTACTCTTCACAGGGACTAAACTTCTTCCTGGGATTTTTCTTCAGATCTTCTCAGATTATCCTGGAATCCCTGTTCTGTCCCTACTCTTATTTATTTTTACCTGCTCTATTTTTATTTATTCATATTATATTATTTATTTTTACCTGGGGTGCTATTTTATGTTTTTTGTGGAAGAAAATCTTGAGAGCTTGAAATTGTCTGACCTTCACACACATTCATACATACATACATACATACACACACATCCAGTTGGGTACAGAAATCTATCTCACCCAGCAGGGAAGTAGGTCATTGTGGAGGAGGCTGTAAAGTAGCTAAGACAAAATTTCTAGCCCTTACTCTGCCTTCTTGAGAAGGGGACAGGCCTTGACAACAAATTGGATATGGGGTGGAGATGGGGGGTGTGTACGAGATAGTGAGCAATCCAGGATCACACCTCAGTTTTAAACCTAAGGAACTAGGAGGATACTTTGCCCTTGATCGTAACAGGGAAGGTTTGAGGAAAAGAGAATGAGTTCTGTTTGGGGCATGTTAAGTTTAAGATATCTATTGACATCCAGTTCTAAATATCTGAAAGGCAGTTGGAGATGCAAGACTGGAGATTAGCAGAGAGGTTGGGGCCTGGACAGGTGGACATTAATCATGAAGGATATTATATTGATCACTAGACAGAAAAATCACAGAGTACCATTATTAGTGGGAAGAGATTAAGGTAAGAGGTCATGTAATATGTTCTCTTACTTCAGCTCCTGGCTTGGTCTGTAGAGGACTTGCCATGAGAGACCATGGGACAATTGGAAAGACCCAGTGTCACTTTGTATCAAGATCCTATTTTCAAATCTATTAATGCTAAGTGTAATATTGATGCTTGTGTGTACCATATGTTCTGTACCTAAGCAATGTAAACATTCCAAGTTTGGAATTGCCATTTGGTCTGTATAAGTGATAATTTAAAATATTATTTATAGACCTTTCTAGATACTGCAAGGATACCCAGAAGTAAGAAGGTAGAATATAGTGAAAATGTATTTGTTGCTTTGACATAACTGATTCCATATATTAGGTCACCATTTTGTGATGAAGTGTTCTTTTGTTTGTTTTTCATAGCTTCTCTTTAAATTTTAAGATGAGCACATTATAGTATAGGCACATAAACAACATGTTTATGTTC
>CM053602.1:53000152-53019814 GCA_028646575.1 Pseudocheirus occidentalis
TTTTTTTCTTTTTTCTTCCTTGGGGTATTTACAATACCTTACTGTAAAGTTTGGGTTAAGTTATGTGGTCATGGGCTCTTTGTCATCTGCTGGCTGTCACATGTCATGTGCGACTTCCACAAAACTTCCCCCAAATTCCTATTTAATTTCTTATGCCAACCTGTGATATACCAGAGCTGCAATGGGGAAGGTCTCAATGTGGAAGGGATAACTGTACTATGTACCATGTAGGTTATGTTATAGGGAATTCAAAGTAATTGTGAGACATGACCACTGTCTCTTTGGCTGGCTTAATATGATTCTTACATATTTCAGCTGAATTTCTAATCTGTCTAATCTGTCACCATGTAGGTAGATGCCAAGGTATGATGTTGAGCCTTATGACTCTTGCTTTTGTTTAAATTGCTAGATGTGGTCACCTAGATGGGGACCCCAAAGAAGTATCCCCTGTCTTCACCCAGTTTTTGGAGTGTATCTGGCAACTGATGGAACAATTTCCCTGTGCTTTTGAATTTAACGAGCTTTTCTTACTGGAGATCCATGATCACGTTTTCTCCTGTCAATTTGGGAACTTCCTAGGAACCTGCCACAAGGAGCGGGAGGAGCTGAAGTGAGTTGGGGAAGGGGCTGGTGGAAGGGGCCCTTTTATTTTATCAAATGGTGGTTGGCTTTAGAGAGAGAGAGAGCCTGGGAGGTGCAGGGCAGAGGGAGGACTGGGTAGCTGAGGACTGGTCTGCAGCTTTTTACCAATCAAGCTACTGCATACTGTGCACGGGGAGATATAGAATAAATACTCTGGAGATGAAGAACGATTAGAGTCAAGAAGTTCAGGGTCTAGATTATGGCTCATACTCTCCCTCTCACTGACCTTGCTGGTGATAATAGTAGCAGCAACCTAGGGAAAGGGTCAGACGGGTAGTGTTCTCTCCATTTTACAGATGGAGCAACAGAGAGGTTCAACCCTCCTGCTGTTTGTAAGGACTCGAGACTTTTGCATATGTGTACAAACAAATGGCAGGAATATTGATAGATTCCTCTTCTCCCTCCACCCAGAAAGATAGAAGCACCATAGTGAATTTGATAGGAGACCACCAAAGCCTTCATGTTCCATTGTGGTGTGGAAGTTCCAGGGGAATGGACTTCCTCTCAGCAACAGTCTTCTGTCTGCCTTGCAAGGATCAGCCTAGGCTTGTTGTCATTGATCTGGTCACTTGATGATGAATTGTTTTGTTGAGGCAACTCATGAGACAAAGACAGTTCTAAAATAGCCCTTGGTCTGGAGGTGAGAGCAATCTGACTGTGACATCTGTCACCCCATTGATGGCCGGGGTTTATTTATTTGGCTGATCTTGCTGGCTAGATGGATATCCCCTTCCTCCCTCACCATTACTTGTACATCCCTTCTGAAGCTCAGTCGAAGAGGACAACCTTCTGCAATAGAGGTGGACCATTCTTTGGTTCAGGGTATATAAGTAGCTACACTGCCCTGCTACAACAAACTGTCACGGTTCGTTTATAGCACATAGGCTAGTCAGGCTTCCAAGACTCCAGACACATCCAAATGAGGCGCTGTAGGGGCAGCTAGGTGGCGCTGCAGTGAATAGAGCACCAGCCCTGGAGTCAGGAGGACCTGAGATCTCAGACATGTGACACTTAATAGCTGTGTGACCTTGAGCAAGTCACTTAATCCCGGCTGTCCCCCCTCCAAAAAAAAAAAATTAAATAAAGACCAGAAACAAATGAGACACTGTATGCTATATGTGGCAGTCTGCCTTCCTTAAAAAAAATAGCCCTCAGTCCTGTGTAACCAACATGGATGGGGTGGTGGAAAAGGAAGCAGAAGATAACACACACTTTTATCTATACACTTCAGCTTAGCTGTTGATACCCTAAATGTGAGATCATTGCCTAATGACCAACCTGTGGCCATCTAGCTGGAATGAATTGGGTTAATTTTGGCATTCTTTGTCAGCACTTCTGGTCTTTGGACCTTATAAATAACCCACAAAGTCGACTAAGGGCACAACGACAGCAGCAGGCCTGTAGTCCTCCTTTCATAGCTACATAAAATTGTTTATGAGAATAAGCTAGTTGTGTATCAAGAGTATTTTTAATGAGATAGGACTGTCACAAGCAATGCTGCACAGTAGACACACCTTTACCATTGTACAACTGACTGGTAGATTTAGAAAATGTAAAATCTTGCTGTCTTTATTAGCTCTTCGAAGAAAGAGTTGAGGGGCAGCTAGGTGGTGCAGTGAATAGAGCACTGGCCCTGGAGTCAGGAGGACCTGAGTTCAAATCTGATCTGAGACACTTGACACTTACTAGATGTGTGACCTTGGGCAAGTTATTTAACCACAATTGCCTTGCCTCTCTCTCTCTCCCTCGAAAATAGAGAGAGAGAGAGAGAGAGAGAGAGAGAGAGAGAGATTGTTGGATTGTTGATTCAGTTGAGTGAAATGCAGCCTTATAGCTCTCTTCCAACAAGGTGGCTCCCTTCTGTGTGTCAAAATTAGCAAGGACTCCTTGAGAGAAATAGCAACAGAAATGACCTTGTTTGAATTTTGAACCATTAATATCAGATGAGGTATAAAAGAGAAGGGCCTCAAGGCCCCAGGTTCCCCACCCCTGAAACTATCCAAAGGTGTTTGCCAGTCTTAGAGGAGATCTGACACAGAGTTCAAATTGAAGAGGGATGGCCTATCCATGGTGAGTTCCTCCAAATGCTCCTGTTTCTGGATGACACCCTGGAATACTGCCAAGTCTCTTTACCGAGATTCATAACCATTCAATTAAGTGTCTATGCAAGAAGACCCAAGTGGGTGAAGCTGCTCATCTAGGCTCTGGATTATGCAGCGCATTCAGGAGGCTCTGTAATGGTCCATGGATTGGTGCCACCAACGTGTCATCTGGAAACAATACATGTTGTGGACAAACACTGTAGAAATACAGAGGAAGAGAGCAGCAGGCTGAATTGGCTTTGGAAATTTGCAGAGTTCATTTAATATCTCTCTGAAATGACTTTGTGCCTTTCTTCTACTGGTGGCAGTATTTGGCTGCAAGTCACTATAGGCACCTTTAAATTGAAAAAAAAAAACAAACCTTGGCCTTTAAAACCCTTCTGGATGTGAATCTAATCTTTTATTCCAGACACATGTACTCTCTTCCTGCCAAACTGACCTACTCCTGTTTACTTTACATCAGAAGTATCAAATTTGTGGCCCTTGTGGCTGAAGCAGATTAAAATGTAATGGTTAACAAAATAAATACAAATACAATAAGACATAGATAATTCTGGTTTTTCTAAGTCGATATGCAGTCCACAGGGATTAGCTTCTCTTTGAGTTTGACACCATTATTTTTATATGTGATATCCCGTTACCCCCCATGGTGCCTTGGCATACAGTGTTCCTCATGCCTGGAATACTATTAGAACCCTTAATTTTTTTCTCAAGGTTCACATTAAGTACCACCTCTGACAAAAGGTCTTTACCCATCGCTCTGTCGTTAGCACCACTGCCAGAGAAATTACTTTCTATGCATCTTATATTTATTTATCTTTGTACAAGTTGCATCTCTCAAGTTAAAGAGAAACTCCTTGAGGACAAAGGAGGCTTTTTTTGGTCTTTGAATCTCAGCACTTAGCACAGTATCTGGTACATAGTAAGTGTTTGTTGAATTAAATTGGCATTAAAATTAGTATCACCCAGAGGGTACATGGTAGATGTACAGAAGCACCAGGAGAGATGGAGTAGTGAGTGCCATCAAAGAAATGTAAGGTCAAAAAAGAAGATTGGCTGGTCATGTGGCAGGAGAGGTTATTGAGGCCAAGAGAGATCAAGGAAGGGGCCCCCAGGGCACTGCGGGAAGCTCCAGAGTGAACCCATGGGAAGACTCAGAGATATTGACAACCATTGACGGGTTGTCGTGGGCTTCATGGGAGGCAATATCCACATCAATTACAAGACCTACCTTGGAATATTTGGGAGGAAAAGTTTTAGACAGAGAATCTCAGACTTCAAGCATTTTAAAAACTTATCCCAAGTTATGTGGCCAGTAAGTACCAGAGCAATACCTGTCATAAATAAGCTTTCCCAGTAACAGTAGCTCTCGCCTTTTTTCCCTGTCTGCCCTTACCCCATTCCTCCACCCGATTTGTATCATTTCTTACAAAAACTTCGTTGGTTCACAAGTTTCAATTGGACTTTGTTGCTTTTGTTTTTAAACAGAATCTTTGAGAGGACCCATTCTTTGTGGCCTTTCCTGTCACAGAAGAAAACCGAGTTCAGGAACCCACTGTACAAGGGCATCGCTGCTTATGGGGTTCTTCATCCCAACACTTTACCATTCAGCTTCCAGTAAGTTCCTAAGCTACATTTCTCATGTTTTCCTTTCAGAGTAGGAAGAGTAAAGGTGATGAGGTTTTGTTTTGTTATTATTTGGCTACTTTGTGTTAGTTTCCAGTTTTCCCTTAGTACCATCTTACCAGAGAGTTGGGAGAAGATAAACAGGGAGCTAAATAACATGGAGGATAGCTCCACGTGGGTAGAGGATACCTCCATGTAGGGGGAGGATAACCCCACATGGTAGTGAAGGATAGCCCCATATGGCAGTGGTGGATGGCTATACATGGTGGTGTATGTCTGGAACCTCTGCTTGGGGAGAAGTTGAAGCTGGTGGAGTCCTGAGCTATAGTCGACTAAGCTGGCACAAGGCAAGAAGAGGGTTGGTCAGAGCTTCTGTGCCAAAGGGGATAGGGCCCCTGAATGGGTAGCCTGAGCAAGATACAAAGGTCCATCTCCAAAAAAAATTTCAGAAAAGAAAGGAAAATATATGGAAATTGACTTCTTTTGGTCCACAAGTCAACCATATCAAGAAGCAGAACTTAGAGACCATATTGAAAATCTTACTGCTGGCAGCTTGATCTGGATGCTCATACTTTCCACTAAAGAACCATCAGAATCTGCAAACAAGTCTAACTTATCTCTGGGCCAAATTAGCCATGGCTAATGGAAATCCATTAGGGACAGCTAGGTTGTACAGTGGATAGAGCACTGGACTTGAAACCAGAAAGACCTGGGTTCAGATTTCAACTAAGATTAGCTGTGACCCTGGGCAAGTCACTTAACCCCTATTTACTTCGGTTCCTCATCCATAAAATGGGGACATGCTGGAGAAGGAAATGGTAAACCATTCCAGCACCTTTGCTAAGAAGACCCCATGGACTAAAGTCCCTGAGGTCACATAGGATTGAATACAGCTGAACAATGATAAATAAAAATCCACGTATATACTTTTAGCCTTGAAAGTAATTTTAATACAATGTACATTTATTAAATGCTTACTGTGTTTGCAGGGTGGTATGAATGGATATGACCAAGAATAGTAAGCTTCAAGGAGATAACCATTAGATACAGGCAGGAGTACAGAAGGGGAAGGAGAGATACAGGCAGAATGCTCTGAAACATTTGAGGAGTAAAGATAAGAAAGTATCGGAATGAACGAGCTCTTGCTCTTAGAGAATGTAACCTCTGAGAGTTGGGTCTTAAAAAGGGAGGAAAAGACTTCAACAGATAGAAACGGAGGAGCAGGAGCCCACAATCTGGGTAGGCATGGAGCCAACATGAGCAAAGATAGGAATCTGGGAGGGAGCGGGATTTGGCCAGAGCACAGAGTACACGAAGGAGGAGATACATGGTTGGAGAGATAGGACTGGGCTAGATTGCAGAGGACCAAGAAGGCCAGAACAATGAAACACATACTTTGTTCAGTAGGCTGTGAAGAGCCACTGAGGTTTTTTGAGTAGAGGATTAAGTCATCCTGGCACATATGGAAAATTGCACAGATGTTAATGTAGACAGTGGATTAGACAGGGATGGGGAATCTGCAGCCTCCAAGGCCATGTGTGGCCTTCTAGGTCCTTGGGTGTGGCCTTTTGATGGAGTCCAAGTTTTACAGACCAAATCCTTCTAGTAAGGGGATTTGTTCTGGGAAGTTTGGGTTTAATCCAAGGGTCACCCTTGAGGACCTAAAGGGGATTTGTTCTGTGAAGTTTGGATTCAGTCAAAGGGCTGCCCTTCCAAGAAGGGATTTGTTCTGTGAAGTTATGATTCAGTCAAAGGGCCACACTTGAGGACCTAGAGGGGATTTGTTCTGTGAAGTTTGGATTCAGTCAAAGGGCTGCCCTTGAGGATCCAGAGGGCCACATGTGCCCTCGAGGCCACAGGTTCCCCACCCCTGGATTAGAGTATGGGTAGACCATAGGTGGGAAACCTGATTTTCTGTCTCCAGTAATTTCAACCTATCCACTTACACAGCCTCTTAGCAGAGTAGCCAAATGGCCTGATCTGAGATCTTTTCCCTGTCCCTGCTCACCCTGGGGTATAGCTAGCTGCTTAATGCACTACATGGGAATGCCCGAACTTTGGAACAGCCTAGACAGCAGATAAAAGAAGAGAAGCGTAGAACCTGGATCATCTACCACCTATTTCTATGCTTTGATTAAATCAGAATTAGTTATACTTAATAATAATGCATACTTTGTTGTTGTACATTCATGAGAGCAGTATTGATTCTTCAGCAAATTTTGTCCCAAAAGCTCTAATTGGGTATCACCCACTTTACTTTGCGCCTCTCGAACAAAATCATCATATACTGTTGGATATTGGAGTTGCATGAATCCTATCCTTCTGCTAAACCATAAGTGCTATGAAGTTTGGGACTGTCTTATCTAAATTTTTTATTTCCCCCAGTGCCTAGGATGGGGCTTCTGCAGATGGTTGGTGCCTAATCAGTGTTTATTGAGGCACAATTGTTCTGGAAAGCCATTTGGAATTATGCTATAAAAAAGCCACTAAAATGTGCATAGCCTTTGACCCAGAGATTCTCTTACTAGGCATATAAAATGCTAGTCCACATTTGGGGTCTCCCCAAACTTTGAGTGCAGTTTGAAGCTATTAAAGCTTTACTAGCTTCAATGTTTGAGTGCACATTGCAATACTTTTTGGACACAAAGATTTAGAAGCAAAACAGAGCCTTATTGGTTGGGGAAAATGGATGAATGAATTATGATGAGGGAGAGAGGAAATAACCATTTATGAAGTGCCTATTGTATGTCAGGCACTGTGCTAAACCTTATGTGATCCTTATAACAACCCTTTCAGGTAGGTGCTATTATAATCTCCATTTTACATTTGAGGAAACTGAGGCAGACGGGTTAAGTGACTTGGCCAAGGTGTCACACAACTAATAAATATTTGAGGCCAGATTTGAATCTGGGGCTTTTTTACTCCAGGTCCAGAATTTTAACCAGCTAGCTGCTTTATGGTACCTGTATGTAATAGAATATTATTGTGCCATAAGAAATGATAAGCATGAAGAATTCAAAGAAACTTTTAAAGATTTCTGGGAATTAATACAGAGTTTCAAAAAAGCAAATTCAAGAAAATATGCACTCTGATGTTTAAAAAGTTCTAGAGACACAGTTTATGGGTAATTTAATCATTGTTACTGGTACCAGCATGTTTATTAATAAAAGGATGGCCATTTGGCTGTTTCTCTTAGACCAAAGACCCCTCATGGCAGTGGGCTCACAGTGTGTATGCCTTTGGCGTTCCTGACAGTGGCAATCAACTCCGATTGGCTAATAATGAGAAAATGAATATTACAATGACAGGCTGGGTTACAATGACAATCTTAAGGAATGTGGCTTGGATCATCCACATCTTGGTCAGAGACTACAATTTCCATATCACCCATCAGACAAAAAGGGAGAACCCACATTCTCCCCGACCTGTCTGAGTAAACATAATGAGCAAGAATGCATTCATTATCCTAAACTTAGAATGTCTTTTACTATCGTTGATTAGATCTCAGCCATCCAGGCTGGGTAAGTCATTGAGAAAGATTGCCCCCACTAGTTGATTTCTGGCTGAGGAAGTAAAAAAGGGAACAATATTGGTACTAATTCAATAATTATTAATCCAAGAGAGAAGCCATCATTTCTCTCAGCACTATGACTGTAACAGTGTTGGTTGGTTGGTCTCCTTTGTTCTCAAAGAGGACCATAATGGTATCACAGTGTTGGAGTCGAGGTATGACGTCACTGCTCAAACTGCAACAATGTAAAGGGAGAGCAAACCCTAAATGTTGTGACAACCCTGGAGAAAAGGTGAGAAAATGCACCTCCCTCCATTACAGAGGTGAGGGACCACGGGTGTGGAATGCTACGTTCACTATCATACTTTTCCCCCTTTTTTATAGGGAATGGCTTGCTGGGTAGGAGAAAAGGAAGGATCTCTTCAGAGTGAATATGATATAAAAAGAAAAACCATCAAGAAAAATATTTTAAAACAGAAATATTCATTGAATGAAATACTTTTTTTTCCTGGAGATATCTTGTGTCCTAGCCATGGTGAAGGTTTTGTTGAAAAGCCTTTCTTTTCACTTCTGTTTGGGACCTTCATCAATGGCTGTTTTGGGTGGGTAGTAGTTGGTATTGAGAAAAGGGTAGTGACCTTCTGCCCCAGTATGACCAGCTATTCTCCTTCCTTCTCTTGTGCTTCTGAAGGTTTTGGTGTGGAATGTATCATCGTTTTGACAAAGGGATGCACCCCAAGCAGAGCACACTGGACTATCTCCTCCATCTTCTGAATCAGCAAGGAAAGATGGAGGAAGACATGACACACTTAGAGACTGTGAGTTTCTGGGGGCCCTCCAAAGATAAGAGCTTTTTTTCCTTCCTCAGTTAGCACAGCCAACCCAACTCCAAGTTTGCTCCCTCAACCTAAGTTGGTCCATGTGGGAAGCTCAACCTGCCTACTGGGTTTACCTTTTTATGCAGAATTTTAAGTGACTTTAGGTGTCACAGCCAAGTTCACATCAGTTAAGCTCCCTTAGGATGCTATGGGGAGAAATGTAAAGTCCCACACTTGGGTTCTGAAAATTAACTGCACAAGCAGAAGATGAGGGAGCTATGGCTCAATGCCAGTCCATGTGATAAAGGCTGGAGGGTTTTAGTGGGTACTAAGTTCAGTGTGAGTTACATAGGCATCTTGGCAGCCCAAAAAGCTAATGTTATCCTAGCCTGTTCTAATAATAGTAGTGTGGTGTCCAGAATGAAGAAGCTGTTTCCCCCCCCCCACCCCAAAGTCAGATGTAGAAAAACAGTTGTCCATTCCATACCACGGGGGTTAAGGGCATGATACCCCCACTATCTGTATAAAACCTTTTGACCCTCCTTTCATATCAGAGAAGAAGTCTGTTTTTTTACTTTTTCTTCTATGGGGTGTTTACAATAGTTTATTGTAAAGTTAGGGTTAAGTATGTGATCATAGGCTCTGGGTCATCTGTGACTTCTGTAAAACTCCCTCAAAATTCCCATTTGATTTCTTATGCTGACCCGTAACATATCAAAACCATGATAAGGAAGGATTGACAAGGATAATACCTAGGAGAGAGTAGTCACAAGCAGAAAGGAGAGGCTAGTTCTGCATTTTCCTTTTCTGAAAGTCTCAAATACTGCATCCAGGTCTGAACCCTGTTTTTAGAAAGGTTAACAAGCTAGAGAATGTCCTAAGGAGGGCAGTCTCTAAGGATGGGTGAAGGGTCTTAAAGCTTAAATTGAGGTTAAAGCTTAACTTAAATTAAAGATTAAATTAAAATGAAATGAAAGATTAAATCTTAAATTTAAAGATTAAAACTTAAAGCTTAAATTATATGAAGATAATTGGAAATAGGTGCATTGTATGAAAATCATAGTAAGATTTCAGTTCAGTATAATAAAAATTTTTATGAATTAGATTAGGAAGTAGTGAATTCCCCATGACTAGGGATGGTGAAGTACAGAGGTGGGGAACCTGCAGCCTCGAGGTCACGTGTGGCCTTCTAGGTCCCTGGGTGTGGCCTTTTGATTGAGTCCAATGTTTACAAGACAAATTCTTTCTGGATTCAGTTAAAGGGGCGTATTTGAGGACCTAGAGGGCCACATATGGCCTGGAGGTTGTGGGTTCCCCACCCCTGGCTAGCCTAAAGTCATGAGTGATATTAGTAAGGTGGCAATGTATCCACCTTACAGATAGTCTGGACTTAGAACTTTGCTGGTTTAAGGAGCTCCCTGATGGGAAAATTTCCTGTACCTTCGCTTCAACTTGGAATCTTAGAGATTTACCTAGAGCTTTAAGAGATTAAATGACTTGCCCAGGGTCACACATCCAGTATATATCAGAAGCAGGATTTGAACCCAAATTGCCCTGGCTCCAAAGCCAAGTTTATCTTCATAACTCCATATTACCTTTCTGCCCTACTCCACTGATTAAAGTTGTGAAATTGTTATCATTTACTCAGAGGAAAATCTCATAGATGTGTCTTCTCCTGTCTTTCCCCAATTAATCATTAACTGGTATTTGAGAGCAGATTTTAAAAGTTGGAACTCTGTATCAAATGACCGATTTTGAAAGTTCTCTTTAGAAAACGTAGCATTTGATGAGCAACCAAGATGGAGAATAGGCTAAAATGGAGGTGTGTGAGTGTGGTTGTGATATACGTGAGTGTGTGTGTGTGTGTGTGTGTGTGTGTGTGTGTGTGTGTGTGTGTGTGAGGAAGGGGGGGCAGGGTGAGAAAGACCCTCCTGAAAGAGAATTCATCAGGGTGTGCTCTTCGTCCTCAAGAAATGAATCAGCTCTATTCAACTAAGGTACTGTATTTCTGCTCATTATGACTGGGCAAGTCGCCGTTTGTGTTCTGAAAATGAAATGTATCCTGAGCACAGCAGATTCCAGTTCCCCTCAGTTTGGGGATATATTGATGGGAGTGGGAAAAAAACACCAATAACTCATTCTCCAGAAGTTGGGGGAAGACAACTTGAAACTGGAAGAGATTACCCCCACCCCGAGATTCAGGATATTAGAACCAGTTCAAGGCAGAATTTGGAAAGAGGGAGATTTCCCTCCCTTCTTCCTCCCCCCTTTCCCAGCATCCTTTGTGCCATTTCAATGGCTCCCTGCTAAGTCTTATTAAAGCTTCTTTGTCTTGTCCTGTTCCCATGGAGCCTTGAGGCATGACTGGCTTGCTAATGCTGTCCTAACTGTCACTCCAACTTGTGGCAGTGCATTCATGTATTTCACCACCTTGGCCCCAGGCTGTTTTGTGTATTTATTTATTTTTCATTTCATTTATTTAATGACTTTTTTAATTAACATTTTTTTCAATTTTGAGTTCTGAATTCACTCCCTCCCCAGGTTGTGTTTTAACAAAGTATTCTAGGGTAAAGTGTCTTATCCCAAAGGAATGGATCTCTATGGATGGGAATTTGAAGCCCCTTAGCAACTGGTAGAGACATGGGGGGAGGGGGAGGGAGCATGGGTTCAAAGTGCCAGTGTGAAAAAATTGTTCATGCACCTGCCTATGCTGTTTGGTTTCTTCTCATGTTTCACAGTCCCTTTCTTTCTCTCCCTCCCTCCCTCTTCCTTTCCTCTTCTCTGTCTCTCTGTCCCTCTTCTCTTCCCTTCCCTTCCCTTCCCTCCCTTCCCCTTTCTTCCCTTCTCTCTCCCCTCCCCCCACCATTCCCTGTTGCTGATCTAGAAGCTGCCAGGCCTCAATGTTCTCTCCCTGGAAGCTACTTGTATTCAGCCTCAGACTGAAAGTGCCTTGAGTGAGCCTCTGAAAAATCTACTGCCTGACATTCCGCAGAGCTGTGACCAGCTGCCACCTGCCCCGATCTCCAATGGCAACCTAATGGGGGAAGGAGATGCATTGCCTGATGTGGCCCCAAAGTCGAACCAGTCTGTATTCACCTCAAACCACCCACCCAGCTCTGGAAATCGAGGCCAGCATCAAGAAGAATAGCATCAGTGACCCAGGTGCATTTTGGGGTACAGTGAAGTAGATAGAACAATATAGTAAAGCCTCCCTGACTAATCATTGCTTCTGCCTGAGGTCATTGACTTAACTGTCAATGGGCAGAATATGCCTCTTAAGGGCCTCTATGGAATCTAGAGAAGGGATCTCTACCCATTACTCCCTACAAATGAAGGGACCGATGTGTCCATGCTGATGGACACATGGACATGTGGACACATGGATGAGGAAGAAAATATGCCCTTGTGTTAAAATCAGATTTTTGGTCAGAAATTCCATCTTTGCCCCCAAGTCCTACAGAATGCCCCCCAGCTTCCACCCCCTATTTGATCCCCTTCCTTATTCATCCTCATTGATTCATCCTAGAATAGATGGAATCATAGGAGATTAATGCAACAGATCAATACAGTAAAATCATGCTAATTGTTTAAAAATGGAGAGGGAGAGGTCTGAATTCTAGGTCATTTGATAAGAAAATATGACTTTGGAGGCAGCTAGGTGGCACAGCAAATAAAGCACTGTCCCTGGAGTCAGGAGGACCTGAGTTCAAATCCGGCCTCACACACGTAACACTTTACTAGCCATGTGACCTTGGGCAAGTCATTTAACCCCAATTGCCCTGCCTTCCCCCCTCCAAAAAGAAAACAAAAATGTGGCTTTGGAAGACACATAATAATAATGCATAGCAAGAAGTAATACTTCTCCCAGCACTTGAGAGATGGAGAGAACCCAAAGGTAATAATTCTTAGCCACCTTTTTAGCATGAATGGCTGGATTTTAGCGGCATCAGAAAATGCCTAGAAAAAAAATTTCATAGTCCCCCCCAATCCTACATAACATTAGTTTGTTTAACTTCCTTTCTCCAGAACAGTACAAAGAAGTTTCACTTTAGTGACAGAAATCTCAAAATGCAGAGATCTCAGAGGTCCATCCTCCCCAGGAATTCCCTCTCCTCCTTCACTAGTAAGGAGTCAAATCTAGCCTCTGGTTGAGGACTTCCAGTCTTTATAGGATGGGAAACCCATTCTGAAGCATGGAAACTTATCTCATCTGTATACAGTCCTTATTATTGCTAGGAGGGTCTTTACATCAAGCCCAAGTCTGCTTCCTTATTACTGAGCTCTATTACTTATCCCAGTTCAGCCTTCTGAGGCCAAAAAGAACAAGTCCAATCTCCCCCATCATGGCAACTCTACTAGAACACGAGGCCTGTCATCATAACTCCTCCTCCTCTAGCTCCCCAATCGTCTCCATGATGAAGATCCTTTATCCCTTCTTTAAATGATCTCTATCCAGGTGACCCTCTTCTAGAGGCTTTCCAGGAGCTTGTCAATGTGCAAGCCAAACTAAGTAGTCCTCGATTCCAAATTAGTGAAATCAGAATTATTGAAGTTTTTTTCAACCTCTGGTTAGAGGTGGGGAGATTGAAAATGTCATTGCTTCAGTCAGTGACCATGTGTCTGGGTTCCTCAGTATATGATCCCATCGGAGGAAAGGTCACACCCTTTGTATGCCCCTTTTTCCTTTTGGATCCAATCCCTTATTTCCTATGTCTAAATACTTTTCAGAATGTCTTATTTTTTTGTGCTTTTTTTTTTTGGAGGGCAGTTGGGGTTAAGTGACTTGCCCAAGGTCACACGGCTAGTTTTGTGTGTGTGTGTGTTAAATGTCTAAGGCCGGATTTGAACTCGGGTCCTCCTGACTCCAGGGCTGGTGCTCTATTCACTGCACCACCTAGCCGCCCCCAGAACATCTTATTATGACAAAGTACTTGATTTTTTTTCTCTTATCATCCTCTCCTTGTTTTCTCTTGAATGCAATTGAAGAATGAAAATTGGCTGTTTAGATACGGGTGGAAAAGAAATTCCTTTTTGGAAGTCGGCAAACTTTAGAAATGTTCCCTGTCCTGGAGCATACCTAAGACTTCTAGGAAGGATCTATGCTAGGACTCCTTTTGAGAAGCAATGGGGGAAGAGATAGACAGACCCCAGAACATACTCTTCTGGGATCTCATTTGAACCTGAAGAGGATATTTCCCAAGGAAAAGAGTTGTGTCTGAAAACTAAACGAGCCAGATACAAATAAAATTGTCTCCTCTAATCGAACCATCTAATTCCCCCTATCTCCCTGCTCCCTTCATTCTTTTCAGTGCTTGTTTAGCTGGAAGATGCCTTTGGCTTGTAGGTCTCAATAGGACAGGGTGGGCCCTAGATACTTTTTTTTCCTTAGTTCTAGTCTGTTAGTGTTGACAACTTTCTTTTAGGAGAGGGATTCTAATTTCTTGAATTTTATTTTTGAATTTGACAAGCATTTATAAAACATCTACTGTGTGCCAGGCAGAGAGACAAAAAAACTGCCCTAGCCCTAAAGGTACTTAAATTTCACATATGCCATTAGCCCTTGGATTGCTTCTGAGCTAGGTTCAATTTTCTTCTTACTCCCTATTGCAGTTGCTCCTTCTGGAAAAGGAGTCCCTCGTTTGGGAGTTCAGAGTCACAAGAGCACCCTTTAAGCAAAGAAATCAGTTCATCTTTCCGAAGAAATGAAATGAGTCCCATGAAGCCGAGGCGTGGGGAAGGGGCAAGTTGTGATCCTGTGACTCTCTTTGCAGAAGCTGTGACTGTGGATGCAGGCACCATTCCACCAAGCCTCATAATCTGTGAGAAGGGGAGATACCTGGCCCAAGGATGTGCTCAGCAGCAATTACCCATGACCACTCCCTGGAAATTGTCCTTTATTTATTTTTTAAAGGTTATCTTGTTTTTATTGATACTTTCTGCTTTTCTATTACATTTATTTCTGAATTTGTTCCTCCCATTTCCCCTACCCAACAAGTCATCCCTTGTAACAAATATTTTAAAAAGCAGTTCAGTAAAATTAATTAGAGTCTCAACTGTGTTTGACAGTATATGTGATATTCTCCACTTGTTCAATGGAGGTAGGCCTGTGCCTTCAGGAAAAAGTTTGGCCTTTATCATCATACAAGGCTCCGGTTCCATTTTTGCTTCTTTCCATGTATTTTATTCACTTACAGTGAACTCAGAGGCTTGGGCAGTGGTCTATTCATTCATCTCGTCTTCCTTTCTCCTGATTCCTTCAATTTCCCCTTCAATCTTTTGCCTTTGGGGGCCTTTCTCCCCTTCATGAGTCCTCTTTCTTTAACCCACAATTCAATCTTTTTTTTCTTTTAACAGCAGTTAGTGTTTTCTTGATAATTATACTATTTCCCTTATGTTCCTATTGTTTGAGGTTCTTCCAAGTCAAATGATCAACTCTCCTTTGGGTTTTTTGTTTGCTTATTTAATTTTATTAAGAATAACCCCAAATGCCTTGTTCCACCTGTGTCTCTGTTTCCGTCTATCTGTCTCTGTCTGTCTCTGTCTCTCTGTCTCTGTCTCTCTCTTTCTCTCCCTCCTTCCCTCTCCCTCCTTCCCTCTCTCTCTCTCTCTCTCTCTCTCCCTCCTTCTCTCTCTCTCCCTCTCTCCCTCCATTTTCTCTCTCTCTCCCTCTCACACTCTCACTCTTTCTCTCCATTTCTCTCTCTGTGTCTCTCTTCTCTCTCCTCTCTCTCTGTCTCTCTCTCTTCTCTCTCCTCTCTGTCTCTTTCTTACCCCCCTCTCTCTGTCACTCTCTCTCCCCTCCCTTCTCCCTCTCCCCCTCCTCCCTCTCTCTGTCTCTCTCTATCTCTCTTTTTCTCCCTCCCTCTCTCTCTCCCCTCCCCCCACTCTATCTCTAGTCCATTCCTCTCTTTTTCTCTGTCTCTCTACCTGTCTCTCTCTTCTCTTCCTCCTCTCTGTGTCTCTGTCTCTCTCCTCTATCTTTCTCTCACCCCTCTGTGTCTCAGTCTTTCTCACACTCTGTCTATCTGTGTCTCTTCCCCCCATGTCTTTGTCTGTCTCTGTGTCTCTGTCTCTCTGTCTCTCTCTGTATCTCTGTCCTCTCTCTGTGCCTCTTGTCTGTCTGTCTTTCTACCTGCCTCTCCCCTCACTGTGTGTCTGTCTCTCCTCTCCGTGTCTCTGTCTCTCTCCTCTCTCTCTCCCTCTCTTTGTGTCTCTGTCTGTTACTCTCTATCTTTCCCCCCCATGTCTGTCTGTCACTCTCCCCTTCTCTCTGTCTCTTTCTTTCTTTGTCTCTCTCTGTTTTTCTGTCTCTCCCCCCTCCTGACTTCTCTGTCTCTGTCTCTGTGTCTCTGTGTGTCTGTCTCTCTCTCTCCCCCACCTATGTCTTTCTATCTTATTCTCCCTTCTCTCTCTCCTCTATCCCCCTGTGTTTTTGCCTCTCTCTCTCTCTCTCTCTCTCTCTCTCTCTCTCTCTCTCTCTCTCTCTCTCTCTCTCTCTCCTCTCTCTCCTCTCTCTCTCTCTCACCTCTCTATCTCTGTCTCTGTTTGTCTCTATTTGTCTCTGTATCTCTGTCCTCTCTCTGTGTCTTGTCTGTCTCTCTACCTGCCTCTCTCACCACCGTGTATCTGTCTGTCTGTCTCTCCTCTCTCTCTCCCCTCTCTATCTGTGTCTCTGTTTCTGTCTCTCTCTCTGTTTTCTGTCTCTCCCTCCTCTCTCCTGACTGATCTGTATCTCTCTGTCCCTTCTGTCTCTGTCTGTCTGTCTTCTCTGTGTCATTTGTCTTTTTCTGTCTCTGTCTCTCTACCTGTCTTTCCCCCTATGTCTGTCAGTCTGTCTCTCTCCACCCTTCCCTCCTCCCCCCGCTCTCTCTGTCTCTTGTTTGTGTGTTTCTCTCTTTTTCTCTGTCCCTCTACTTGTCTCTCTCCTCTCTTCCTCCTCTCTCTGTGTCTCTGTCTCTCTCCTCTACCTCTCTCACCCCTCTGTGTGTTGGTCTATCTCACCCCCCCGTCTGTCTCTGTCTCTCTTCCCCCATCTGTGTCTCTGTCCTCTCTCTGTGTCCCTTGTCTGTCTGTCTTTCTCTGTCTCTCTACCTGCCTCGCTTTCCCTCCCATCTGTCTGTCTCCCCCCTCTCCGTGTCTCTGTCTCTCTCCTCTCTCTCTCCCTCTCTTCGTGTCTCTGCCTGTTACTCTCTGTCTCTTCCCCCCTGTCTGTCTGTCTCTCTCCCCTTCTCTGTCTCTGTCTCTCTTTGTCTCTCTGTTTTTCTGTCTCCCCCCTCTCCTGATCTCTCTCTGTCTCTGTGTCTCTGTTTGTTTCTCTGTCTCTCCCTCGCCGCCTATGTCTTACTGTCTTTTTCTCCCTTCTCTCTCTCCTCTATCCCCCGTGTCTTTGCCTGCCTCTAACTCTCTCACTCTGTCTCTGTCTCTCTCTCTGTCTCTCTCTATCTCTCTCCCCACTCTGTCTCTTCTCTGTCTCTTTGTCTCTTTGTCTCTCTCCTCTATCTCTCCCCCTCTCTGTCTTTGTCTCTCTTCCCCCACTCTGTCTCTGTTTGTCTCTGTCTCTGTATCTCTCCTGACCTCTCTGTCTCTGCGTCTCTGTGTGTCTGTCTGTCTCTCCCCCACCTATGTCTTTCTGTCTTTTTCTCCCTTCTCTCTCTCCTCTATCCCCCTGTGTTTTTGCCTGCTCCTCTCTCTCTCGCTCTCGCTCTCGCTCTCCACCCTGTCTCTTGTCTCTCTCTCTCTCTCTCTGTCACTCTCCTCTATCTCTCCCACTCTCTGTCTCTGTCTCTCTTCCCCCCTCTTTGTCTCTGTTTTTCTCTGTCTCTGTATCTCTGTCCTCTCTCTGTGTCTCTTGTCTGTCTCTCTACCTGCCTCTCTCCCCACCGTGTATCTGTCTGTCTCTCCTCTCTCTCTCCCCTCTCTCTGTGTGTGTCTTGTCTATCTCTCCTGACCTCTCTCTGTCTCTCTCTGTCTCTGTTTCTGTCTCTCTCTCTCTTCTCTCTCCTGACCGCTCTGTCTGTCCCTTCTGTCTCTGTCTGTCTTCTCTGTGTCACTTGTCTGTCTTTTTCCGTCTCTGTCTCTCTACCTATCTCTCCCCCTATGTCTGTCAGTCTGTCTCCCTCCACCCTTCCCTCCCCGCCCCGCTCTCTCTGTCTCTAGTCTGTTTCTCTCTTTATCTCTCTACTTGTCTCTCTTCTCTCTTCCTCCTCTTTCTGTGTCTCTGTCTCTCTCCTCTACCTCTCTCACCCCTCTGTGTGTCGGTCTATCTCACACCCCCGTCTGTCTCTCTCTGTCTTTCTTCTCCCCTCTGTGTCTCTGTCCTCTCTCTGTGTCTCTTGTCTGTCTGTCTCTCTACCTGCCTCGCTTTCCCTCCCATCTGTCTGTCTGTCTCCCCCCTCTCTGTGTCTCTGTCTCTGTCTCTCCCCACTCTGTCCCTTCTCTGTCTCTTTCTATCTCTTTGTCTCTCTCCTCTATCTCTCTCTCCCCCTCTGTCTTGTCTCTCTTCCCCCCGTCTCTGTTTGTCTCTCTCTCTGTATCTCTGTCCTCTCTCTGTGTCTCTTGTCTGTCTCTCTACCTGCCTCTCTCCCCACCATGTATCTGTCTGTCTCTCCTCTCTCTCTCTCCCCTCTCTCTCTCTCTGTGTCTGTCTCTCCTGACCTCTCTCTGTCTCTCTCTGTGTCTCTGTTTCTGTCTCTCCTCTCTCCTGACTGCTCTGTATCTCTCTGTCCCTTCTGTCTCTGTCTGTCTGTCTTCTCTGTGTCACTTGTCTGTCTTTTTCCATCTCTGTCTCTCTACCTGTCTCTCTCCACCCTCCCCTCCGCTGCCGCTCTCTCTGTCTCTAGTCTGTCTGTTTCTCTCTTTTTCTCTGTCTCTCTACTTGTCTCTCTTCTCTCTTCTTCCTCTCTCTGTGTCTCTATCTCTCTCCTCTACCTCTCTCACCCCTCTGTGTCTCGATCTGTCTCACCCCCCCCGTCTATCTCTCTCTGTCTCTCTTCCCCCTCTGTGTCTATCTGTCTATATGTTTCTGTCCTCTCTCTGTGTCCCTTGTCTGTCTTTCTCTGTCTCTCTACCTGCCTCGCTTTCCCTCCCATCTGTCTGTCTGTCTGTCCCCCCTCTCTGTGTCTCTGTCTCTCTCCTCTCTCTCTATCCCCCCTCTCTTCGTGTCTCTGCCTGTTACTCTCTGTCTCTTCCCCCCGTCTGTCTGTGTCTCTCCCCTTCTGTCTCTGTTTCTCTTTGTCTCTGTTTTTCTCTCTCCCTCCTCTCCTGACCTCTCTTTGTCTCTCTGTCTCTGTGTCTCTGTTTGTTTCTCTGTCTCTCCCTCGCCACCTATGTCTTACTGTCTTTTTCTCCCTTCTCTCTCTCCTCTATCCCCCGTGTCTTTGCCTGCCTCTCTCTCTCTCTCTCTCTCTCTCTCTCTCTCTCTCTCTCTCTCTCTCTCTCTCTCTCTCTCCCCCTCTCCACCCTGTCTCTTGTCTGTCTCTTTCTGTCTCTCTGTCTCTCTCCTCTATCTCTCTCCCCCACCTGTCTCTCTGTCTCTCTTCCCCCCTCTGTGTCTGTCACTGTATCTCTGTCTTCTCTCTGTGTCTCTTGTCTGTCTGTCTCTCTCCTCTCTTTCTCCCCCCTCTGTGTCTCTGTCTTTCCCTCCCCACGTGCCTGTCTCTTATCTATCTCATTTTCTCTAAGTGTCTCTCTCCTCTCCTCTCCTCTGCTCTCCTCTCCTCTCATCTCTCTCTCTCTGTCGTGTCTCTCTGTTTCTCTGTCTTTCTCTCTGTCTGTCTCTGTCTCTCTCCTCTCTCTCTGTCACTCTCTCTCACCCTCCCTTCCTCCCCTCTCTCTTCTCTCTCCCCTTCCTTCTCCCCCTCCCCCTCCTCCCTCTCTCTGTCTCTTTCTCACCCTCCCTTCCTCCCCTCTCCTCTCTCCCCTTCCTTCTCCCCCTCCCCCTCCTCCCTCTCTCTGTCTCTTTCTC
>CM053602.1:53020314-53042833 GCA_028646575.1 Pseudocheirus occidentalis
AAATGCTTAATTGGCTGGTCATTGATTTTATTTCATTGCTAATCTTTTATTTAATTCTTCTGTCATTACTGACCCTAAGTCAAGAAACTTTTATTCACCTTCTACCATGTGTCTGGCTCTGTGCTAAGCACCTAGGAGACAAGGAAAGGTAAAAGCAGGCTCTGCCTTCAGGGAGGTCACAGTCCAGTGGGTGAGACAACATGTAAAGGGCCATGTACAAGCTAGCCATAGAGAGAAGGCTCTACCATTGAGGGGGATGGGGCAAGGCTCCCCATGAGAAGGTGGTGCTTGAAGGGAACCCTAAGCTGGAGTTGAGGAGGAGGATGCCTTGTAAGCATCAGGGAGAGCCTGGAGCTGGGAGTGGGCCTGCTGTCTCTGACCCTGCAACCCCCAGGGCTGCACTAGGGAGAGGCCATGGTGGCCATGGGCCCCAGAGGACACTCCTGCCAAGCTCACAGCCCTTTTGGTGGTTCCCATTGAGCTGGCAGTCTGATAAGACCCCCGCGCTCCAGGTCTTTTTCAGATGAATTGCTTACCCTACAATCTGGCCTTTGCGAGGTCCATTGGGCCACCCTAAGTCCAGCCTTTGTCAGGATTTCCTTTGGATCCTGACTCTGTCATCTGGTAGGTTACAGGCCACACTGGAGAGGTCGGGACATCTAGAGCAGCTGACAGTGCTGATGCTTACCCCTGGGGGATCCTGCCTTTACATGGCTCCATATGTTCCCACAGAATGTGTTCATTGCTGCACATTTTACATGGGTTTTCTTCTTTTCTTGTTCACTTGCTCTTGAGGAGGATTTCCCCAGATGGCAGTTAGCTGCCCTTGCCAATGAAAGCATCAGCACAGTGCCCAACCCCCTCCTCCCATGCAGCTGCCCAAGTCTCTTTCCTCTGTTGCTGTTTCTTGGCTCTTTCCAGGGCTGGCTTTGCCTCTTTAGCCTTCTGGAGGCCTGTCTATCTGACCACTGCTTGGCTTTTATGTCCCTATCATGCCAGCTTGCTCATGATGCTTGGAGAAGAAGACCTCGCCATGTTGTGTGTATCTGCCTCCAATGATTCAGGCCTGCCATCACTGGTGCAGCCCAAGGAGTGAAGCTTTATGTCCAGTTACATTCATTGTGTGGATCAGGGAAGTGGAGAGTGGTTGTGGCTGCTTACTATTTGTAGAGAACACCAGTGCTGAAGCTTTTACTACCAATCTCTCTCCTCCTGGGGTCAGAAGGTACTTTAGAGTTCATTTAATTTGGCCAACTTCTTTTTACAAAGGATGAAACTGAGGCCCACTTGACTGACATGACCTGCTGAAGGTCATTAATTTAAACATTGAGCTCTTCCTGAAAAAGACCTCAGAGACCCTATAGTACAACCCTTTCATAATTCATCAGAGGCAAAGGAACCCCAGTGGTCATATGACATATCTAAGGTCATACATGCTTAATAATAGTTTAAAAAGGTTTTCAAAAGCTCATATCCTAACCCAGGTCCTCTTGTCCCCAATCCAATGCTCTTTTCCATAGTTTAAGGGAAAGACAGCATAATTTTTCATCACTGTATGCCAAGTGCCAAACTTGGGTCCTCATACCCAGTCCATTCTCAATGAATGTTTATTGAATTGTAAGGAAAGTCATTTCCATTATATACCGCTTCCTTTTTAAGCATCAGAATCAAGGAGGGGAGGGAAGCTTCTGTGGACACTAGATCACTTGGTCCTCAGCTCTCCCAGGGATCATTGCTCCATGCAATGAGGTTTTCGGGACTCATTTGTACCAAATAGTATTAAGTGCCATAGGGGAGAGTAACCCATAGAAAACCCATACAGTCCAATTTCTTGCCTGTATCTTTTCTAGTGTTCTTTCTACAGGGCTCATATTCTGTTTACAGAGGTATGGTTGGGTTACATTCCAATTTTTATCTTTTATGTTTTGGCCTTGGGCCAACTTAATACTCAGTAAACCTTAGGAAGGAAGGAAGGAGGGAAGGAAGGAAGGAAGGAAGGGAGGGAGGGAGGGAGGGAGGGAGGGAGGAGGGAAGAGAGGGAGGGAGGGAGGGAAGGAAGAAGAGAGGAAGGAAAAATCCCCTTTTTTCTTTTCTTCTTTTGTCATCACCATTATCTCCATTTCTTTCTACATGTGCTCCCATTTAAAAAAAGATAAAAAACCCTTTGTAACTAACACTTGGTGTTTTAAGTCCTTACTGCTTCTAGTATTTTGGATTTTGACAAGAAATCTCTGGGGGAGTCCTCTATTATCAGACTATCTGAAAGTTATGACCAAAAAAAGAATCTGGATACAATATTACAAGAAATTATTAAGGAAAATTGTCTTGATGTTCTAGAACAAGAGGGTAAGGTAGAAATAGAAAAAAAATCTACCATTAAGCAACTGAAAGAGATCCTGGAAGACTTATAGAAATATAGCCAAGTTTCAAAACTCCCTGTGGAGTTTGGATTCAGTCAAAGGGCCACCCTTGAGGACCTAGAGGGCCACATATGGCTTCAACACTGCAGGTTCCCCACCCCTGGCTAGGTCAAGGCTGAGTCAGCCTATTTGAAGACCCTAAGCAGTCAATCAAAAGTCTCCTTCTAAGCACCTAGGTAGCAGACCAGACCCAGTTGCAGAACAGCCGCACGTGTCCCACCATCTCTTCATTCCATGTTTTCATAGCTCTCCCCCAGAAGCAAGCTCCTCTGCCTGTCTATGTAGAAAAATAGAGAGACCCTATTGGAGGCCCTCTGGACCACATTTCAGACTCCTGTTATATGGGTAAGTAATATGTAACTACGTTGAGAATAATCACTGGGAGGGAGGGATTAACAATCATATGTTTGTTAAAGACTCTCTTCCCCAATGGGATATGGTTCATGATGCCACATTCACTGTGTCTCCAGGGTTAATAGTTCCCACACTCTCCCTGAATGCAGATGCTGGGGAGACATGTCAGAGGTACTGGGGTAACCCACATGTTCCCTTCTCCAGGCAAAAATGTGTCTACCACTTGAATTCTGCACTTCTGTCAACTCCATCTTCATTCTCCCTCTCAGAGACCTTCACAAACCAATCACCTTCCTGTGAGCCAGCTTCCAAAAGCGAAGCAGGGCATTCTATGGGATCCATGATGTTTGGATGCTCATGCTGTACATTTCCTGCTTGCTCTCTGTGATTCTTGTTCAGGCCTTTCTCTGGAGGCTCTACCTACCATGCCCTCTGCAGCTTCTGATTTCTTGTGCCTCCTAAGGATAAGATTCACATTGCCCACCTGTGATCCAGCCTTCTTTTCTGCTCTTTTATGTACTCACATGATCAACCATACACAGGATTATAGGGTTATTGATGTGGAACTGACAGGGCTCTCAGAGGCCATCTTATCAAACTACATTTTACAGAGGGGGAAACTGATGCCCAGGGAGGAGAAGTGTCTTTTGCACATAAGTGTGACAATAAGATTTTAGACCTCAGAGGCCATTTAATCCAACTTCCTCATTTTACAGAGGGGGAAACTGAGGCCCAGGGAGGGGAAAGGGACTTGTCCAAAGTCACACAAGTAAGTCAATCAGTCAATAAATAATCCTTTATTAAGAACTTCCAACGTGCTGGGCACAGAGGCTGGAGATAGAATGTCTTGTGTGTGAGGAGCAACCAGGAGACCAGTATCACTGGCTTCCAGAGTACGCTGAGAGGAGAAAAAAGTGCAAGAAGACTGGAAATGTAGGAAGGGGCCAGATTATGAGGGCTTTAAAAGTCAAACATGACTTCCTATTAGATCGCAAAGGTAAAAGGGAGCCAGCATGTGTGTGTGTGTGTATATGTGTGTGTGTGTGTGAGAGAGAGAGAGAGAGAGACAGAGACAGAGACAGAGACAGAGAGAGATGGAGAGAAAGAGGCAGAGACACACAAAGACAGAGAGAGGGGAACTAGAGAGAGGGAGTGAAGGTAGGAGAGGGGAGGAGAGAGACTGAGAGAGACAGAGGAGGAGAGAGACAGAGAGAGTAAGAGGGAAAGAGAGGAAGAGGGAGAGACAGAGAGAGGGAAAGAAAGGGAAGGGAGAAGGGAGGAGAGAGAGATAGACTAAAGGAGAGAAACAGAGGAGGGAAGAGAGACAGGGAGAGGGAGAGACAGAAAAGGAGAGGGGGGGAGAGAGAAGGGGGAAAGAGAGACTGAAGGAGAGAGACAGAGAGAATTTGTGTTCCTCAGGAATGGTCCCACAGTCTTCGATCTTGGAGCTTTATACCTTTCTAGGTACTCATATACCCCTCTCTCCCTCCTTAAACTGTGAGCTCCCTGAGGGCAGACTAACTTGAATCCCCAGTGCTTAGCACTGTGTGGAACACAGGATGACCACTGAAGAAATGCTTTTTGATCGATCTAATTAAGTTGTAGGCACCAGGGAGCACACAACAGAATTTTCCTCTTGTTCTGGATGGGAACACCTAGTTTTGTCACCTGCTAGGGACTGGAAATCCCCCAATCCCACTTGCAAGCCCTTTCAAAGGCCCTGTTTGGTAGCCCCCATCTTCCTCTGCATAGAAAATGCTGACTCCAAGAGCCTGCACCTCAAGGGCATGGAGGGCACCCCATTTGGAGGAAGGTGCCGCCCTGAGTCTAGGTTACATTCAGGCTCTTCATTTCCTTCCTTCACCCCCTCCCCCAGGTAACAATGGCAAAAGAGGAAGTACATTCATATGTCTCTTTCCAGAAGCGATAGAGCAGAAGAGATAACTGTTTTCAAGTTGCATTGGGCCTGGACAGCATATAAAATGGCCATGCAACCCTTAGCTTGGGCCTGCCTTTTGTGGGCAACAGACTTCTAAGTTCCAATTGCTTCCTCCCAACCACACCCCTTACCCAAATACTATTCAACAATGTTCACAATGAGGAATTTAATAAGAATCTCACAGATTTCTCCAAGCCTATCTGCCATCCCATCCATCCTTCCTTTCTTGTACTGGGGTTCCACGCATGATGATTAGAGTCAAGATTTTTCTTCTTTTTTGATGTATGGTGGTCTTGATGTGTGGGCTTGGAAAGTTACCGGATACTAGTAAAGAGATTAAGGACAGATGTACATTTCTTTGTGGAACAGGTTTTGGGGAAAACTTTCCAAAATCTCAGGGTATTATCTCCAGCCCCTGTAACTATTGCTTCTCCATTAGGAGATACTGCCAGGTACAAAACTCGGCAGGAATGCCCCAGGAGTTCGGCTGCTTTTTTCAGGGATGGGTATTTCCAGATGGTGATTTGGTTTTCTGCGTATCCATGGGTGCTCACCAGCTCATCATTATTTTTGGACCAGGCCAGGTTACACACTTGAGAACCGGTATCAATGTGACGGAGAGACTGGCCCGTCAGTGTATTCCAGAATCGGATGCAACGGTCATTTGTCCCACCACCAGATGCTAACAGGCCATGCTGGTGAGGAGACCATGCTATGGCTTTAACGGCTGCCTTATGACTGGTGTATTGCTGGATAGGCTTTCTGCTCGCATGGCTCCAGACCAGAAGCTTCTTGTCATTTCCACCAGAGGCTAGAAACTGGTGATTTGTGGACCACTTTAAACCACACACCTCCTGCTTGTGACCCTGAAGCCACCTTTGAGACTGTAGTGGTGATGCCCGGATATCTCTCTGAAGGATCCTTGCATCTCTGCTCCCAGAAGAAATCTGGTCTGCATACCAGGCCAATACGCCAACTCTACCTAAGTGACCCTCCATAGTGGACACTTTCTTCCCCACAGTGGCATCCCAGATCTGTATGAAGCCTTTGTCTGTGCCAACTCCTACCAATTTCCCCCGTTCAGAACAGCTCACAGAGGTCACAATATCTTCTTCCAGAGATAAGTCACAGAGTCTGGTCACTTGGCCCGAACGGGCATTCCACATATAAACATAAGTGCCCAGGCCCACAATGACTATATTGAGGCAAGACCAATCTAAGACATTTAGATAAAAGTCATCACTTAGCTCTGGGGCCTCAAGTACTTTGAAAGGAACACTGGAGATTTTTCTGGGGAGTTTTTCTGTGGAAGCTAGTAATACCTGGTTTTGGGCACTGATGGAGGATAAGGAAAATGGAGACACTTCATTGGTGTCACTGGGTCTCCAGTGCTTTGTGCCTGGAGAGTAGGTAAAGAGATTCTTCTTCTGTGAGCTTGGTGTTTGGTCCTGGATTGTCTGGATCGAACTTCCCAACAACTCATTCTCCATCAAGGCAGAGTACAGTAGTTCACTATTGCTACTTTTTCCAGTATTGTTTTTTGTATTCTCTTTCTGGCTCAACCATTTCTCAGGGCTGTCTGACCTATGGAATCTCAGACTCCATTTGGCCCCCGCTCGGACAGGAATGAAGCGGTCTCCGAATTTGCAGGGAGAGGACATGGGAAGAATTGGATAGTGTAGGCCTCCACACTGGTCTTGGCCTCTACGATGACAGCTCTCTTATGGTTTTGATTTCTCGTGTCTCACCTGGAGCCAGTTTGGGGAGTGGGAACAGCCAGACAGAGGGACCCTCACATCCAGCTGTCAATGTCTAGCCAGATCTCAGTAGGGAGATGGAGAGGGCAGCCTCAGGCTCCGGGTTCAGATTCACAAGGATCAGTGCCACCGTGGGTCTGACTCCCTTGGAGGATACTTAGAGGGGGAGATGGCAGAGATGGGTGCCTGGGGGGGGCCCAATGGCCAAGGTCAATTTGACTCCTGTAGAAAAGATGTATTTTTGGACTGGGAGTGGAGATGGGGGAGGGGGAGAAAAGGCTCCGAACAGGGGTCTAGAATTGGAAGGGCCCGATGGCCACTGTAGGGGGAGGGGCACCCTTTCAGAATGCCGTCGAAGGGAGGGGGGGGCAGGGACAAACTGACACTCACACGCTTCAGCCTGGGCTTCCAAATGATGATGTCACTGGATTGAAGGCGAATTGAAGGCGGATTGAAGGCGGAGTGGAGCCGGCCTGCATCCACGAGGCCCGGAAGGCCAAGGTCAATCTGGCTCGGTGGGCTGCCTGCTCCCTCTGACTCCCTGCTGGGGCAACGGGTCTCTAGGGAGGGGAGGGTTCAGGGCGTGGCAGGGCGGGGCTCGGGCAGTAACGTAAAAGTCACACCTCACAGACAGGCCGGGGCCCACCCACGTAGGGGCCTTGGCTGCTCATCCTCTGTCACCCCTCCCCGGACCCCATGGCCTGGTAACAACAGAGGGATGGATTGATAAAGTGGGAAGGATCGGGAGAAATGGGGAACGCTCTGGTGGAAGAACACTAAACCGGAGGACCGTGACTGTGGAAGTGAGAAGAAAAAAAAGTGATACTAAATGTAGAAGAAATCATAATCCAGTTTGGACCTGAAGAAGATGGGAGAGAATGAAACCCCTTTGGAAGGCGGGAACTAGGAGTGCGAAACAGACTCTATCTTTTGTTATATTTTCTATTCTGTTTCCCCCAGTCATGTGAAAAACCCAATTTTTAACATTTGTTTTTTAAAACTTTGAGTTCCAAATTCTCTCCCTTCTTCCCTCCTCCTTTCCGCCATTGAGAAGGTTGGCCAAACTCCATTTAATGAGTTGGTTTTGCTAAATTTATTTTCCCTCATTCCTTTTTATTCTTTATTACAAGGAACATTTCTCTGGGTAGATGAGGAGGGAGGGATGTTAAGACATGAAGGTGTAAAAACAAAAGACATGGGCTTTGTTTTTTTAAAGAAGAAAGCACAAGCTTGTCTAATGGTAAAAGAGGATGCAGGGAGTTGAGGCACTACATCCATTCCCTTCTCCATTAAGAGGACCCTCTGTGGACCTACTGATGAGATAGATCATAATGGGGTCAGTCCTGGGAGAGCCTGGGTTCTAAGAAAAGGTAGAGGCTCCCTTTCCTCATGCTCATGTGCTAATTAAGCTTCTACTCTGGGCCCCCAGGAATGAATTCTTTCAAAGTTAGGTTCTGGTTCCTGTCTAGGGCCTCTCCAAAAGGACTCAACAGCAGGGTACTCTCTAGACTAGGTATGGGATAAGCATACATTTCCTACACACAAAAGAAATGCTAAAACACAGAAGGGAAGAAAATGAGTATCTACTTGCAAGGCACTGTGCAAATTCAGGGAAACTGAGGCAAACTCAAGTCTTCTTGACTCCAGGGCAGCTAGGGAGTGCAATGGATAGTGTCAGGCCTGGAGTCAGGCAGACTCGTCGTTATGAGTTCAAATTCGGTCTCAGGCACTTACTTGTTGTGTGATCCAGGGCAAGTCACTTCAACCTGTTTGCCTCAGTTTCCTCATCTGTCAAATAACCTGGAGAAGGAAATGGCAAGCCACTCCATCATCTTTACCAAGAAAACCCCAAATAGGGTTACAAAGAGTTAGACACAACTCAACTACAACAATAAAACTTCCTGACTCCAGGCCCAGTCCTTTCTGCACTACACAATCAGCTGCCTCAAAAAACTCTCCCAGATACATACTGTCAATAAGACTTAAATCAAAGAAGTGACAATGCTAACCATTATTCTGTCTGGCCAGGAAGTTGAGACTTCAAATGATCTAAACAGGAAGCACTTAATGAGATTGCTGATTAGTGAAGCATTTTGTATTTTACCGAAGATTTCCACTACCTCCCTCAAAGGTCATGTCTTCTGACCAAGGGAAGCCACAGACTTGGGCTTCTCCACCAACAAATGTCAATGGTCATAACCACAAAAGAAATTCCCCTTCCCACCAGTCAGTTTCTGGGATAGGAACAAGTTTCTACCAGTCCACAAAATGGGTTAGACTGGTTTTCCTCTTCAAGGCAATAAGGCTGTCACTGAGACTTGATTGACTGGAGCAGAAGTATTGAGGTTCAAGCTACTTTGATGCAGCTTCCTGGAAGTCTCTGGTCATATAGACATGGATTCCTGGTCACCCAATGGTATCAAAAGGCCCACTTGTAGTAGGCCCTTCAGACTTGGTGGAACATCCAAGACTATGTCTTCTCTTGCTGACCAGATACATTTCTATATTGAGATAAGGGGGACTTGGTATACTGACTCAAGCATTGAAGTCTTGAAGTAGCTAACTAATTGTTAGCTACTGAATGTAGAGATTGTGAGAGATGATTATTTCTATCTTGTATGTAATAACTAATTATTAATAATAACTAATTACTACTAATAATAACTAATTATTGAATTAGGACCAAGGGTTTTCCCCTTTTCTATTCCCTCATCCAGAAATCAATCAATCAGTGTGGGAAATCTTGGGCAAAGACTTACCCATCCAAGAAGGTTAAGATCTAATCAGAGACAGTAAAGAAATGATAAGTTTAGGCAAATAGGTGGATTCCTGCTTATTGTGTTTATTCCTACAGGTCTGGAAAAATGTGGGCTCTCCCTTTTGTCAGACAGGTGATGTGGATATTGATAAGTATCTTTGACCAAGACTGGATATTCAGTGTCACCTACCCCAAGACCCTTATGGGAATAAGCCTACCTCAACAGACTTGACCTCTTTGTTCCCCCAGGGTAATAATGGACCTATTTTGTTGATCAATTTCTAGACATAGTTAATAAAACTGATTATAATTTACCTAGAAACTTTCTTTCAGTCATCACAGGTGCCTCATTTCATCACACCAAGCCTGAACAACTAAGTTTACCAGTTTGAACCAGGCCCACCTCTAACTGCTTCACTCAATTGATTCTAGAACTTTCACACCTCTCAAAGACAGTTACCTCTAAGCTGGGACACATCCGTTTTGAGAATGATTGCTCAGTCACTTAGGAGAGGAAACACAAAGCAGAAAAGGCAGCCAGGGGACAAGGTGCAAATTGTTCTAGTTGAGTCTATTTCTTATCACAGGAAGTCAAGTGACAGAAGGCATTACTTACCATGTTGAAGGAAATAGAAATGAAAGCCAGCAAAACGTTATCTCCCTTTTTAATTAAGGTAGCATTTTTGCTCCCTGTCATAATAACAAGGCTGGAGAAGACCAAGGGCCACCAAGGGTTTTCTGCTTCATACTAAAGTGACTTTAAAGTGACTTTAGTATTTAAAAAGTCCTTTCATTACTGGGCCACCACATGTCAGAAGCAGCTGAGAAATTTGTCATCCCTGAAAGGCCTAAGCAATGTGTTGCCATGTCTCTAGAAGCTTCTAGTGGGACTCCTGTCATGTGTTCTTTGGGACGGCCAGTAGGTCAATTAGACCTCCATTACACTTAGAAAAAGCACGATGTTACATTAAAAGGTTTTGCATTAGCAAAGCCAATGCAACCAAGATTAGAAGGGAAGCAGAAAGCTGAGAAACAATTTTTACAACCAGTCTCTGTCAAAGGTCTCATTTCTAAAATACAGAGATAACTGAGTCAAATCTATAAGAATAAAAGTCACTCCCCAAACAATAAATGGTCAAATGATATGAAGAAATTAAAACTATCCAGTCACATGAAAAAATGCTCTAAATCACTATTCATTAGAGAAATGCAAATTAAAACAACTCTGAGGTACCACCTCATATCTATCAGATTGGCTAACATGACAAAAGAGGAAAATGATAAATATTGGAGAAGATATGGGAAAATTGGAACACTAATGTATTATTGGTGGAATTGTGAACTGATACAACCATTCTGGAGAGTAATTTGAACTGTGCCCAAAGGGCTATAAAACAGTGCACACCCATGTCTGTGAGGGTAAAGAAAAGGATGCCATAACACTTGTCCTACTCCAGGCGGCCATCTCCCAGCCCCCAGCAAAGAACTTTCCAGGGTGAGACAGCTTTGCCCAATCAGTCTTAGTCCAGGGATGGGGAACCTGTGGCCTCGAGGCCGGATGTGGCGTTCTAGGTCCTTGGGCATGGCTTTTTGACCGAGTCAAAGTTTTACAGACCAAATCTTTTTACTAATGGGATTTGTTCTGTGAAATTTAGAAGTGTCATACTTAAGGACCTAGAGGACCACATGTGACCGCAGGTTCCTTGCTATAGAAAAAGCACAGAACTCCTACTGAACAAATTGGGATGTACTATGTTGTAGACTTTGTTGTACATGAGGGGTATTCCTTAGGGTTCTAGCATAATTGATCTGGTGTGTTTGACCTAGAAAGGCTAAGTGCCTACTGAGGCTGGCCTGTTTTTATGACAGCTGAACATTGAATCTTTTTTCATGGGGAACTCCATTCACAGGGAACTTCTGAAACCACAATCACCTCTGAGTAACATCAATGGTAAATTTCTGCAATCCAATATCTCTCGCAGGATCTCTGAAGAAGCAGTTGCTGACCAACCCCAAGGACCTAGGCAACCTCATCTCAAAAGGAAAGCTTGGATCACATTGTAAATGAAGATTTATTTCCTTTTCTTTACCTATGGTGCATGTTACATTTATTTATTGCGTTGGAAGTTGGAGGACAAGTTCTATAATGAGAGACTGACGGATTGTGGGTTGGTAAGGTCACTGAGTAGAGGTTGGGTTTGGTTATATAGTGCTATCGAGGGAAAATTTGGTTTCAGGGTTGGAGTGAGGGTCATGGAGGAGAGTGAGAAGAGGAGTCTCAGTTAAAGACCTAGAGAGTTGGGTTGAAATTTTATTTGTGCTGGAAGCTACAAGGCAGGCTAGCCAGGCTAGCCAGCCTCACTGAAGTAGCCAGGCATCCTGTGGAGAGAGAGGCAGGGATCAGTAGGAAGAGGAATATAGATAGCGCCTACTATGGACCAGGCAGCTAAGAAGCACTTTTGAAAATCTTATCTCATTTGATTCTCACAACAACTCACAATTATGCTAGAACCTCAAGCAGTGCCCCTCATGTGAGGGAGGTACTATAATATTAAAATAATGCATATGTTTTAAGATATATAAATCATAACATTTTATTAGATAATAATATATCCCCATTGTATAACTGAGACAAACAGAAGTCACTTACAAGTTGCATGAATTTGGGAAACCCTGGCTGTTCTCAGTGATACAAGTTGTACATACTCTCTACTGAGAGTGTTTGGCAAATTTTTATAGACAACCTCTCTCAAAAAAAATATGAATTACATACTTTTAACTTTAAGCTGCATTACCGACATTTTGTCGGTTAATTTAAGTCTAAACGACCAACAAAACAATAAATTAAGCCCTGGTTTGTAGCATTTGCTGATTTCCAAGGTGTAAATGCTCACACTGAAAAACTGAGTCCCTTGGGAGCCGTTTTCAGTTGATTCCAGTATATATCTCTTAAGCCTAAAGTGTCACATTAAAGGGGCTGTGGTAAATCACATTTCTTTCTCATTTAAAAACAGGGTAAGTAGGCAGCAGGCAGAAGGCCTCCTTGGTCCTCATCAATTAGCTTGCTTTTTCATGTTCACTTAATTAAATAAAAGTAATCCTTGAAAAACAAAACAGGTCCCTGTGCAGATGGCCCTGGAGATTTTCTTCCCCCCACCATCAGTGGGATCTATTTTACGGTAAATTACTGCCCTCTGGGTTCACGTCTTAAAGGAAGCCTGGTGCGGCTTTGCAAGGACCATCACCCTTCCCCCACCTCCCAAACCTCATCTCCAATGCTTCATTGCTGTGGCAGAGCACGACAAGATAAAGGCCTAGCTGATGAGTCAGTCATTAATCACAGAACTGAATGAAAATGCGGACAATGAAGTAATCGATCAATGTCAAGCAATGGATTAGGGCCACGCTCATCCCTTTGCCCATCTTCCTCTAGGATTTTGGAGCTCTTTGGAGCTCTTTAACGAGAAATAATCCTTAGCGTTGCCAGCAAGGCAAAATTGGGGGTGGGGATGATTCCAACCGAGAAGCCAGCCGGCAGGGCGACTTTGTCATGTTTTTTCAATGCCTGTTTGTGTGGGCGGCAGCTGGAACACCAGGCTCACCAGGATTTAGTATACCTGTCTGAGCCACAGTTTGCAAAAACCAATTGAAGTAGATTTTCATAAAAAAAGATTTTAGAGGATGGGAGAAAGACTGCTTTTTCACTCACCCAGGGTTCTCGCTCTAAATAACCCTCCTCTTCCGAAGCTTTCCTCCAAGAGATTTGGGCACCCCAATATGTCTGATCCCCTTCCAAGGGCACTCTGGTCTCTCCTATTAAAATGTGGGCTCCTTGCAAGTTGGGTTTACATCCTTCTTTTTACTTGTAGCTCCAGTGCTTAGCCCATGCCTTGGTGCATACTTAGGTGCTTAATAAATATTTGTTCAACGATTGATTCCAACTTCTCCATCTTCACTTAATAGTCTCCCCCCATTACATGTTAAAACACTTTTTAACGTTTAGTTTTTTAAGTTTCAAGTTCCAAATTCTATGCCTCTGTCTCTCCTCCCTTCCTTTCCCTCCACCCACCCCCATGGTAAGCAATTTGATATAGGTTATACATATGCAATCATATAAAGTATTTCCATATTAGTCATTTTTGTACAAGAGCATTTTCCCTTAATATTAGAAGTGGCTTGGCGCAATGGATAGAGAATTGACCTCAGAGCCGAGAAACTCTGGGTTCAAGTCCTAGTCTTGTCACATCCTGCCTGTGGGACCCAGGGCAAGTCACTTTCCCTCTCAGTGCTCAAGGCAACTAACATTCAAGATGTAGAGCATGTGCTGATCTTTCTTAGTAGAGGGTGTTTCTGTGCTAGGAGCTCCATAGTCCCTTGATCCCTATGCCTAATGGGCACCTCTGCCCTAACGAGCATGGTGCTGACCAACTCTTGAGGTTCAGGATGGGCGTGGTATGAGACATGGCCACATGAGAGTTCTTTTAAGAAAAGATTTGGGAGTTTGGGGTGAACTCAATATGGATCAATGGAGTGAGATGGCATCTGGGAAAGCTAATTTGATCAGCCAAAGGCTACATGAAGAGAAGAAGGTATCCTCCCTCATCTAACCTCATCTGGAATATTGGATTCCGTTTTAGGCACCACCTGGTAGGGTGGAAATAGACAAAGGACAAAGGTCCAAAGGAGGGAAACCAGAATAGTGAGACCAGAGACCATGCCATAGGGAGCTGTGGATGTTTAGCATGAGGAAGAGAAGACTTGGGGAGGGGACATGTCAGCGGAATGGTGCACGGAAGATGAAGGGATTTGACTAGCTCTGGTTGGCCCCAGAGGGCCAGTGTTTTACATGTATCTGTGTAATGAGGATGATCAGGCTGTCCACCACTCTAATATACCCATGTATGTACCTGTTGTCAACCCTTATAGAATGTAAGTCGGTATTTTTCTGGTATATTTGTTCTGGATTTTTTTTAAACTGGTTGTTTGCTGAAGTTCCTTCCAACTGTGACAGTCCATGAAAAATAGAGAAAAGACATGAGAGAAAGAGAAATCAGGAGGTGGAGTAGGAAGAGGAATGGGAAAGGGAGGGGGGAGTCAGGAGGAGAGGGCATGGAAAAAAAGATGGAAAGATGGAGGGAAGGAATACAAAAAGAGGGGGAGGGGAGAGAAGGGGAAGCATAGGAAAGGGAGGGGCTCAGAGCAAGGGGACAGATTAGAAAAAGATGGTGGAAGGATGGGAAGGGGGGAGGGGAGAAGGGAAGCATTGGCGGTGGGGAAAAGGGACGGATGGAGGGGGAAGGGAACCGATGGGAGAAAGGAAGAAAAAAGTGAGAGGGAGGGTAAAGAGGGGTTTGGTGAGATAGAGATCGAGCAGGAACAAAGAAGGGAGGGAGGAAAGACGGCGTGAGTGACAACATCGGGGACAGAAACGGTGAGGGGCCCACGGCCCCCATCCTCAGCCATCCCTGCCTCCCACAGCTCTGCTGAGCATCTTGGACGCCCGACCCTCTGCGCCTCTGCGCCAGCCAGCACCTAGGCGCTTCTAGTGGTTGCCTAGGTAACAAGTGGTTGCCTGGGTAACGAGACACTGCGGAGGCTCTGGGAGGCAGGCAGTTGGTAGACTGCGCCAGGCTAATAGAAGGACAAAAGACCAAGGCCAGCTCCTCTGGGCAGCGCGGGGTTGGACTTCCTTCGCACCCCACCCCCTTTCCCCCTTCCTACCCCTCCTTCCCCGGCACAGGCCCGGACATATGGCTTCTAAAGGCGACCTCAGCCGCTGCGGGGAAGAGGCCACGGTGTGGCAGGAGAGGAAACCTAAGGGGTTGAGGGCGGGGGCGGGGCCGGGTTCGGGGAGGGAACGAGGGTCGAGATCACTCTCCCTACTTTTACAAATGGGGAAACTGGAGCCCTGGGAAAGGCAAGGAAGTATGGGAGCCGGGGGTGGAGTTGGGGTTCCCTCCCACCTTCTCATCGTTCAAGTAGGGAAATAGCTCCCACACAGTGGTGAAATGAGGTGCCTCTAGGCTATAGATGGTCTCCCTCTTTAAATCGTTCTTTGCAGGTAATAAAACATCATAAAGGAGACACAGCAGGTTAGAGACAGGACAATCAGTCAATAAACTTTTAAACTTATTAAACCGGTATCATGTTCTAGGGATACAAAAAGAGGCCAAAGACCAGTCCCTTCCCTACATGGGTGGGGGAACCTTCAGCCTGAAGGCTACATGTGGCCCTCTAGGTCCTCCAGCGGGGCCCTTTGACTGAATCCCAACTTCACAGAACAAATCCTCTCTAGGTCCTCAAGGGCAGCCCTTTGACTGAATGAATCCAAACTTCACAGAACAAATCCCCTTAATAAAAAGATTTGTTCTGTCAAACTTGAACTCAGTGGCACCCAAGTACCTAGAAAGCCACACGTGGCCTTGAGGCTGACAGTTTCCCTGCAAGAGCTTACAATCTAAAGAGAGAGGCAGTATGCAAACAAATCTATCTATCTATCTATCTATCTATCTATCTATCTATCTATCTATCTATCTATCTATCTATCTATCTATAAAACAAGCTCACTCTCTCTTCATACGTACATAAATACGGGTTGGGAAAGGCTTCCTGGAGAAGATGGAATTTTAGTTGAAACTTAAAGGAAGCCAGGGAGGTCAGTAGAGCAAATTGAGAAGGAGAACATGCTGAGGAGGGGGAAAAACCAGAGAAAACACTTGGACAGAGAGATGGTGTCTTGTTTGTGGAACAGCAAGGAGGTCAGTGTCACTAGATCAAAGAGTACCTGTTGAGGAACAAGGTGTAAGAAGACTGGATGGGTAGGAGGGAGCTAGGTGATAAAAGACTTAGATTCTAAGTCAAATGTCAAGTCTATGTCAAACAGGGCATTTTGTATATGATCCTGGAGATGATAGGGGGCCACTGAAGTTTATCCAGTAGGGGAGTGACATGATCATATCTGAACTTTAGGACAAACACTCTGGGGGCTGAATGGAGGAGTTTGAAGTGGGGAGGGCCTTGTGGCAGGCAGACCCACCAGCAGCTATTGCAATAGTCCAGGTGTGAGCTGATGAGGGCCTGGACCAGGGTGGTTGGCAGTATCAGAGGAGACAAGGCAGTGTATTCAGGAGATGCCACAAAGGGGAAATCGACAATCCTTGGTGACAGACTGGATAGAGGTCAGGGAGTTAGAGATAGCAAGGCATTGGGATGAGTCCTAGGCTGTGAGCCTGAGGGACAGGGAGGAAGGTGTGGCCTTGTATAGTAATAGGGAAGGTGGCAGCATCAGAGATCAGGAAGGATTTAGGGGGAAAGATAATGAGTTCTGTTTTGGACTTGTTGACTTTAAGATGTCTACTTGACATCCAGTTAGAGATAATCTGCTGGATATTGGAGGTCAACAGCAAAGTTGGGGTGGGATAGGTAGATCTGAGAATCATCAGCATAGAGATGGTAAGTGATTCCATGGGAGCTGATGAGATCACCAAATGAAGTAGTCTAGAGGGAGAAGAGAAGAGGGCCCAGGACAGAGTCCTGGGGTATTTATGATCTGAATGAAGATCCAGCAATGAGACAAAGAAGAAGCAGTTGGAGAGGTAGGAGGAGAACCAGGAGAGAACGGGGTGACCTAAAAACCTACAGAGAAGAGAAGATCAAGGAGAAGAGAGTGATCAATGGTGTTTTGACCATGCAGAGAGGTCATGGAAAACTAGGATGGAGAAAAGGACACTGGGGTTGGCAACCTAGTCCAAGCTCTGTCTCTGAGTGCCCTTAAATGAGTCACTTCTGCAATCATAAGATTCTATTGCTGGAGTCTAAAGGGCCCTTAGAGGTCCTGGAATCTCATCCCCTCACTGTACAGAGGAGGAAACTGAAGGAAGAGAAGCATCTGACCCTAGGTCACACAAGCATTAGATGATGACAGTGAACCCTGGCCCTCTTACTCCAAATCTAGTTTTGTTTTTTCCTGTCTTACCATGCAGCCTCTGCTTTCTTGGCTGCCTCAGTTTCCTCCTCTGTACAATGAAGGGGTTGGGTCAGAGAGATAGTCCTTCCTTCCTACCCTGACATTTGAAGCTTAATGGAGGTATGGAGCCAGCTTTCTCCAATTCGAGTAGAGGGTATTTGGTGAGAAACAGCAGGCTTCACTTGGGTAGCTATCATTTCATTCAGATATACTGATAATAAACCCAGGGAAACCTATACAGAGACTATGGAAGGCAAGCTGTATTGCCCTCCTCAATTACATCAGATGTTCCCAAGGCTGGTGCCAGCAGTCAGGACGATAATATTTTGCCCCTTGGTAGTTCAGCAGTTCAGCTCAAACTTTCCCGTGGTATGCTGTTTGAGTGCCAAACATACTTTTGCCTAAAAGACTATTTTATGGAGAATTCACACAAGGCAAGAACTCAAATGGGGGTCAGAAAAAGTGATACAAGGACACTCTCAAGGTCTCTGAAGAACTTTGGAATGGATTGTGAGACCTGGGAGACACTGGCAAGGACCTCCAGAATGGTGTGCCCACAACAAAGAAGGCTGTGCCCTATGACCAAAGTAGAATTGGAGTAGATCAAAAGAAATGTGAAATGTGCACATTTAGAGACATCTCTATGCCCAACGTTCAAGAGAACTATTTGTGCCCACCCTGTGGTAGAACATTCTGAACTCATTGGTATGATCAGACACACTTAGACATACTGTACCTTTATTCCAACATAGTGATATCATTTTGGTCCTCTTAGAGCATGAAGGACAACAAATAACTTTCTCCTAAAACCTTCAGATTGCTGAAAACTAAAAATCCCAGTAGCTAGAGATGTCAAAAATGGGGAATCAACCTTTGGAATAAATAAATAAAGCCATGCAGCAACTTGATTCAGTTTCATTGACTTTTATATGCCAAGCAAAGACAGGATGCCCTCAAGGAGCTTATATTCTACTTGATGCTTTTAGAGATGCCTGGACCTATTTATAAATGAATGGCAAATTGTGGCATGCTCTTTTCTAGCTCCTCAGATACAATTCCTGACCATTCTTAAAGCCCCAGCTGCAACACCCTCTTCCAGGCTTTTGAAATATAACTCAACATACATTTATCAAGTATCTCCTTTGTGCCAAGCACTGTGCTAGGTGCTAGAGATACAAAAATTAAAGCAGTCCCTACCCTCAAGGAACTTACTTTCTATGGGGAGGGAGAGGAACAACATGTACAGAAAATATATGCAGAATAAATTACGAAGTAATTGGAGGGAAAAGAGGGGAAGAGAGAGGAGAGCACACATACCTGGGGGAATCAGGAAAGACTTTAGGTGGGAGATGGCATTAGATCTGAGGTAGCTAGGGATTCCAAGAGTTGGAAGTGAGAAGGTAAAACATTCCAGGTTTGAGGGACAGCCTATGCAGAGTTGGAGGCAGGAGATGGAATGAAGAGAGACCAAGAAATAAACTAGTTTAGCTAGAATATCAAGTCCATAAGGGGGAATGATGTGATATCAGATTGGTAACTTGTCATAAAATCCCAGACCTTGAGGATTGTTGTTCTTTGTCTTTCATTTTTTAAGAGGACCAACGACATCATGGGGCAATGTCTTCACTTGCTCATGAATTGTATTTGTGAGGCAATTACACAAAGTCATCAGCCTCACTCTCTCTTTCTAGAGTCATGGAAGGCACTTCAATTGAAGTCCAGTGGCAAGATAACAAGAGATGGTCCGGGATACAGTGATAAGCACTCCATAGTGGATGGCTGAAACACCTTCATGGCTGCTGGAATCCACCTATTCCACTGGAGGTGGGGATGGGGAAGTCCTCACATCCTAGGGGTAGACCTCCCCTAACTCACCAATACATTTAAGGCCTGTCAGTTACCCTCAACTTCGTTTAGCCCATCTGCCAAGACGTTTTTATTGGGGTGTTGCTGCTAAGCATGCTGTAGCTTCTTGGAGCCACGGTGAAAGCTGAGTGTCAGGTGGACACCAAAGGTGGATGTGCAGCCCAGACAAGGGCTTAGCAATCCTCACACAGGAGGTAATAGTCCTCCACTCCACCTTGAGAACTGAAAGGGACCTCAGCAGCCATCTAGTACAACCCATAAGTGAAAGGAATTTCTACTCTGACATCCCCAACAAATAATCATCCAGTTTCTGTCCCTAGACCTCCAAGAAGGGGAAACCTACCAAGGTCCACTTCTGGATGGATACGGTTGTCAGCAAGCTTTTCCTGACATTCAGTCTAAGTTTGCCTCTTTGCAACTTTTACCTATGACTCATGGTTTAGCCCTCTAGGGCCCAATGGAACAATTCTAGGCCCTCCCACATACACTAGATGGCTCTTCAAAAATTTTAAGATAGCTCTCATGTGTGCCCCTAAATCTCCTCTTCTTCAGACTACCTTTAATTAATGTGACATGAAGATCATACTTGTTCATCCTACTTGTTCTCCTCTGAATACTCTCCAGCTTAGCAGTGCCTTTAAACTATGGTGCCCAGAACTGATGAATGCTAACATCTGGATGAGGCCTGACGAGTACAGAGGGGAATAAACAAATTGTTCTGTGAAGTTTGGATTCAGTCAAAGGGCCGCACTTGAGTATCTAGAGTGTCACATATAGTCTCAAGGCCACAAGTTCCCCATCCCTGGTCTGGTCTATCAGGATACTTTTGGTTTCTGACTCTCTCTCTCTCAGTATTACCTCTCCCTTTTTGTCAAGGTTGCAAATTATTTCATTGGCATAGGGACTTCTTGGGTGAGGAAGTACCTTATAAATTAGTCTTTGAGAGCTACCTAGAGCACTGAGAAATTATATGATCTGCCCAAGGTCACATGGCTAATATGTATGTATCAAAGAGTTTTACGGTATGGAGGAGGGGAGATGAGGGAGCTTGTGACAATTGCCTCCATTTCCTCAGTAAAGTAGGAGGCAAAATCTCCAGCTATCCCATACTTGAGGAAAGAGAGGAAGGTTTGAGACAGTAATTATGGGGACTGTATAATGAGCTGAGTTTGATTGTGAGAAGAGATAGAAGATACCATCTTGAGAAGATAGAAGTGTGAAGGTTTACTATAGATAGGACATATTTATAGGAGGCAGGAAAGTGGGGGTAAGGATAAGGAGAGATTGAAAAGAGAAAGACAGAGAATGATTGAGGGGACATGATTCTGGATTTGAGAGGTAATGGAATCAAGAAAAAAACTGTCAGGGAGGTGGAGCCAAGATGGCAGAGTAGAAGCACAAACTTGGTGTGAGCTCTGGCTCCAATCACTTCCAATACATGTAAAAATGACTCTAAACAAACTTAAGAGCTACAGAACCCACAAAGTGACAGAGAGAAACAAATCTCTCACTGAAGGCAGCCTGGCAGGCCAACAGAAAAGATCTATCACAGTGTACTGGGAGCCAAGCACAGTCCCACGTGAGCTATGGTTCTGGGCCCCAGGGCAGCCTTGACAAGCAGCAGCAGAGCAGACTTCAGGAGAGGGATTCACCAGCAGCTGTGGTGGTTTTCAGACTCCTCAGCCCATAAATGCCAAAGACAAAGTAAAAGGTCAGTGTGGAACTTTGTTAGAATGGGGGGGTGGTGGTGGACTAAAGAGCATGGTCTGATCCCTAGCCCCAGGCAAGAGGAGGCAGAGGCACGGTGGTTGTGCAGCAGAGCTCCTGATCTGCAGATTGTAGGGGGTCAAGTGACCATGGAGAGGACAATTGCTCTTGCTTTAACTTTCTTGGATCTGGATAGCTGTCTTGGGGGAGGGGGTAGCCCTGGGGTGTGTGACCACTGAACCAGAGCTTGTGGGGTCTGTAGGGAATGTGCCCTCCTAATAGCTCCAGCAGCTGTGAAAATCCCAGTGATTTGGGAAAAAGCTTTCTCCATTCTGGATGCAGAGTCTTACCATGGCAAAGACCTCAAATGTCAAGTAATTGACTGGCAATATGAGCAAACACAGGAAGCACAAACAGACCATAGAATCCTTTTTTTGGGGGGACAAAGAAGATCAAGGCACAGAGCAGGAGGAAGAGACAGTGAAGTCAGAACTCCTGAGTCAATAGCCTCCAAGAAAAATATGAATTGGTTACAGGCCATGGAGTAGCTCAAGAAGGATTTTGAAAATCAAGTAAGAGAAGTGGAAGAAAAATTGGGAAGAGAAATGAGAATGATTCAAAAAAATGAGGAAAAGCAAGTCAACAGCCTGCTACAGGAGACCCAAAAATACACTGAAGAAAATAACACCTTAAAAAATAGACTAATTTGGCAGTGGAGGGGGCAGAGTGAAGATGGTAGCGTAGAAGCAGCAATGTTCCACAGCTCCCACACAACCACCCTATATACCCATAAAATATGACCCCAGACAAATTCTAGGACTCTCAAACTCACAAAATACAGAAAATTCATCTCTTACTGAAGGCAGCTCAACAGTAGGGGCTCATCATGGCAGGGCAGCCCAGCCTGAAATGGAAACACAGTCAGCCAGGCCCCAGGGCAGTCGGGAGGAGCTGAGCCACGCCTCAGCCAGTCTACAAGAGGGAAGATCTACCACACCTCGAGCAACTACCAAGGCATGAAAAACAAGGTTTAGATAAAGGCAGCTCAGCAGGAGGGGCTCATCCAGTAGGCTGGGAGCCAAGACCACCCCAGCCCGAGACTGAAACCATGGGCAGGCCCCAAGGTGGTGGGGAGGAGCCGAGCCTCCCAAGCCGCAGTGTGAGTCTACTTCAGAGAAGATCTACTGCACCTGGAGGAATCTTCACATCTAGCAAACCAGGATTAGAGACATTCAGTAAAAGTGAAACTTTGAAATTTAATTTGGGGGGGGAAAAGCAGTTTGGCCAATCTGCCCCCAGGGCAAGGAAGCAGTGGGGGAAGGGCGGGGCTGGCTGTGACCTGCGGCTGCCCCCACTGGGCTGCTTCAGAGTCCCTGGCCTGCGGACCTACAGGGGGGCTGAGTCGATTGATCAGGGCCAAGTGCTCTTGCATTGAGCGGCCTGGATCCAGATTGTGGTCTTGGGCGGTGGTCCTGGGGTGTGATTTCAGTCAGCCAAAGCTGGTGGGGGCTGCAACACCCCCCCTAATAGCTCCGGCAGCTGTGAAAACCCCAGCTATTTGGAACAGAGCTTTCCCTCCTGGAAGCAGAGTTCCACAAAGCTAAAAAACCAACCATTTAATTGACTGGCCAACATGAGGAAAAGGAAGCAAAATAAGAACAGCAATAAGACTCTAGAATCCTTTTTTGTGGACAAAAGGATCAAAGCATGGAACAGGACGAAGACAACACAGTCAGAACTCCCACACCAAAT
>CM053602.1:53043333-53063852 GCA_028646575.1 Pseudocheirus occidentalis
CAATGCCCTCAACTATGCAGGTCCGCCATTTCTGTGCCTTACTCTTCCAGCCAACAGTGTAGCCTAGACCTCATGGGACCAAGGACCTTGACCAAGGCCAGACCTCCAGGAGCTGTCAGACACTTGAACCCAGGCTTTCTGCCTCTGAGGCCAGCTCTTGTGCTCTCTCTGTGTGTCTCTCTGTCTCTCTATCTGTCTCTGTCTGTCTTTGTCTCTCTCTCTCTCTCTGTTTCTCTGTCTCTGTCAGTCTGTTTCTGTCTCTGTCTCTGTCTCTGTTTCTCTCTCTCTCTCTCTCGCTTTCGCTCTCGCTCTCGCTCTCTCGCTCTTGCTCTCTCGCTCTCTTGCTCTCCCTCTCTTGCTCTCTCATTTATCTCCAGGCTGCCTCTCAAAGTGAGGTAAATGTTTGCAAATTAATTTTACAGGAGCCTTGACAAATACTTCAACAACCCATTCCCCAAAGTTCTATTTGTCAAAGCAATCTCTCCCCTGCCTTCCTGCCCCTCAACAGCAGCCCACCCCCTACCCATGTCTACTCTGCTGCCCAGCAAACTTCCACAGACAGACACTGGAAAATGCAGCCTGGTGTAAGGCCCATGTCCTGACTCTAGCCTAGCACTGTTCTAGGGAGGACCACTCCCATAAGTGCACTGAAAATCTCAGAACCCGAAAAGCCCACAGGATCGTAAGACTGTAGGTTAGAGAACTAGGAGGGTCCTTCAGGGTCATTTACTTCAACTCCTTCATTTTGAATATGAGGAGACTGAGGCCCAGAGAGGCAAACGGAACTTAGAGAGGAAAGCCCTTTGGAGCTCCTGCTCTTGTGCACAGGAGTGGCTGGGGAAAAAGCAGCTTGGGGGCCAGTGGCTAGAGAGAGCACTGGGCCCAGAGTCAAGAAGATCTGAGTTCAAATCTGCCCCCAGACACTACCTGGGAGATGCTGAACAAGTCACTTCACCTTTTCTGCCTCGGTTTCCTCCACTGTCAAATGGGAATAATGATAGCATGTACCTAATAGGGCTTTTGCTAAGATCATATTTGTCAACAGCACCAAACAGAATGGCTAGCACACAGTAGGCACCATGTAAATGATCATTCCCTTTCTTTCCCTTCCCTGGTGGGCTTTCCTGGGTCAGGCCTGACTTGGTAAATTCTTGCAATTCGTGTTCCAGAACAGACTGAAAAGAAATCTTCCTAGACTCTATAGCACTAAACCAAGGGAGCCGATTCCCCAGCAGCATGGAGAGGACATTCAGCAGAAACCCAGCATTGACTGTGTTGCTTGCAGCTCAGGACAGGGTGCTGACTTGGGTGGCAGTAAGGAGTCCATCACACCTGAGGAAGCCTGGCTTCTTGCACCCTGGGCATCAGGGGATCCTGAAGGTATGTCAGAGACTCCACGTTTAGTTCCCTGGAACAGTTGGGTCCCCAGGATGATTTCATTGTCTCAGGAAGGAAAAACTAACCCAGCCTACATGGAGCAAATGTTGCTTCCAGCATAAAGGACATGGCACACTGGGGCATCTTTCAGTCCCCAGCCTCCTGGACAAACTGCACTTTACAAGGCATCCCTGGGCACTGGAACCCTATGGTACTTTTCTAGGACAGAGTCTCTCTGATCCTACAGACCTCTAAGGTCATGGAGGACCAGAGAAACAGCTTACATTGCTAAGGTAGAATCCAGGAGAGCAGCACACTTTCACAAAAGATACAAGGAGGCCCGTGCCAATAAGCTCCACTGATCACCAGATCCCTCAGCTCTCTGTTCTGGCCCAGCAGAGACAAAGCAGCCCCACCCCCACTCTGGAACTCCAGGAAAAGCAGGCCTGGAGTGGAGAGAACCTTGGCCTTGGTCCAACTGGCAACAGCAGTTAGGCACAAGAATGCTCAAGAAACTCAGGAGGACCAAAGGGCTGGAGTCTTTTCCCAAAGTACCCAGTGTGGGCCAAGCCCAGGGGAACAAGCCCAGCAGTCCTGAGTAAGCTAGTCAGGGGCCTGCAAGGGCTGCTCAATGCCCCCTTCCTCTCTCTTGGGGGAAGGGGCCCAGTTGGGCCAGAGTGCAACTGAAAGGAATTCTGCCTCCTGCCTTCCCAGAAAGCCCTGGCCAATGACCCATAATCCCGTGCCCTGGCCCCAATCATGAGTTGCTGTGCTAGCACAATTCCTTCAGGGTCCTATTCTCTGCAGAGCAGAGGGTTGGTCCATCTCATGCATGTTCCTTAGTAAGTGCCAGCGAGGATCCTGTTTGGCCCCTCTTGGGGAGGGTATTTACACTTTCCCAGGGCCTGTCAGGAAGTCATGGCTTGCTGTAGAAGAGACTCATGGGCTACCGTAGTAAGTGGCAATCCCACTCAAGGAATCATGACTTAGGCACCTGTTAGGGTTTCTGCATCTTTTCTCTCTTTGTCTCTGTCTCACTTTCTCTCTGTCTCTCTGTTTCTCTGTCTCTGTATCTATTTCTCTGTCTCACTTTGTTTCTGTCTGTCTCACTGTCTGTTTTTCTCTCTGTCCCTGTTTCTCTGCCTCACTGTGTGTGTCTGTCTCTCTGTTCTCCTGTCTCTGTGTGTCTGTCTTTGTCTTACTTTGTTTCTGTCTCTGTCTCACTGTATCTGTCTCTCTTTGTTGCTCTGTCTCTGTCTTTCTCTTTCTCTGTATCTGTTCCTCTGTCTCACTTTGTCTCTCTGTCTCTGTCGGTCTCTCTCTGTGTCTCTCTGTCTCTCTCTTAGTTTGTCTGTCTCTGTCTTACAGTGTGTGTCTCTCTGCCTTTGTCTTTCTCTATGTATCTGTTTCTCTGTCTCTGTCTCTCTCTCCATGGCTGCACCCTTGCTTAGGGAGCAGCGAGAGTTAGGAAGTCCCCTCTGTCTTAGCTTGAGAATATGCAGGCTCCATCCTGCCCTCTGGACCTTCCTAGGTCAGGTTCTCCCTGCCTCACACCAGGACTACTAAGGCAGCTCCCTGACTGTCCCCTCTTTGCTTCATTCTACACCCAACTGCCAGTTTAGTGTCCTGAAGGCATCTGTTGTATGGCATCTCCCTCTTGCTCAAGAAGTGGCTGTGGTTCCCTGATGCCCACAGGATCAAGTTCAGATTCCTTAGCTGGACATTCCAGGGCCTTTGCCTTCTATGTTTACCCTTCTCCTACCCTGACACTCAATTGTCATTCAGGACTGACTGATCTCAACTCAGCTCAGCTCAACTCAACTCAACTCAACTCAACTCAACTCAACTCAACTCAACTCAACCCACCTGAAGAGGCAGCTGCTACTACTCTGGGCCAGGCACTGGTGACTCCAAGAGAAACACAAAGCAGGCCCTGCCCTCCAGAAGCTTATAACGCAGACAAAGATGAGGAAACACCATGGTCATCTCCTTATTTTCCCACGTCATGGAATCCTGGAACCCGAGTCAGGAAAATGTGGTTCAAATTCCTCCTCCAATACTTAGTCACTCTGGCACCATGAACAAAGTTACCCTCTGAGCCTTGGTTTCTTCATCCACACAGTGGGGACAACAACACTTGTAATTCTTCCCTAATATCATTGCTGGGCTCCAAGGAGATAACGTATGTCTAGAAGTGGTGGCCTACAATATCTACCTCCCAAGCATTTGACAGATGCAGGAAAAGGACCCAGATGGGAAATTACATGATTGGATTGCATATTGGATTGCATGATTCCCATGGGCTGCTGTGGGCTCTCCCTGCTTCAGCACCTCCCAACACACTCTGACCACCCCTGAACATGGAAGAAGACATTTCTCTGTGTCCACATAGTCCTCTGTTCCTACTTCTAACAAAATTGTCACGCACTTCACTGAAAACAGTCGGACATGCCCTTCAAAATGTGTTTCTCCCCATAACATAAGCCTAACCACAGGTTCTTCAAATCCTAGGGCCAGATATGGAAGGGCCCTCACAGGAGGCCACATGTCCAACCCCCTCATTTGACAGGAGAAGAAGCTGAGTCACTGAGAGGAAAGAACCTGGCCTAAGAGTACCCAAAGGATCCTAAGACTGAAAATCAAGTACCAGGAGGGACCTCAGAGGTCATCTAGTCCAACTCCCTCATTTTGAAGATGGGGAAACTGAGGGCCAGGGAGGTGATTGGGACTAGAGTGGAAAGCGCATGGTTGAAGTTCAGGGAGGGTGATGCTCCTGTGGGATGGGGTGTCTAGGGAAGACTTCATGAGAGAAGATCTCAGGCTGGGCCTCGAAGGGTGCATAGTCTTGGCTCTGGTAGAGAAAAAGAAGGGAAAGGGCATTGGTGGGATTGAGGCTGCTGGAGCACAGCAGAGAAATCCCTGGGCCATGAACCCTGCCTTTGTCACTTACTGCCTGGGTGACCCTGGGCAACTCACTGATCCTCCTGAGCCTTAGATTCCTCACCAGTAAAATGGAGTAATGGTAGGTGTGGTTCCTTGCTCAGAGGGCTATTGTGGGGATCCTCTTGTAGAGTTCTTTGTCAGCCCGTAGCAACCCTGTCCATGTTATCTGCCCTTTGGAGCCCAGCCTGGGAGGGAGCACAGACTGGCCCAGTATGATGAGTCCTGCCCTGGCCATTAGAAGACAAGATTGGAGGAGCTCAGAGCCCAAAGGGTCCTCAGAGGCCAGAGTCCCAGAGTCCACATTCTCTCCTTTTACACAGGAGGAAACCAGAGGAGGCCCAGGGAGGGGAGGTTATTTGCCCAGGGCCACACGTAGCCAGTGTCAAAGGTGAGATTTGAACTCAGATCTTCTTACTCCTGAGCCACTAGAATACTTTAGCCCTTGAAATACTTAGAGACAGCTGTATGGGCTCCTCTGATGTGCTCTTGTTCAGGCTGAACATCCCCTACTTTTCCATCCAAGCTTTGTGTGGTATAGTCTCCAGGCTCCTCAGCATTTGGGTTTCCTTTCTTTGGACAGTCTCCAGCTTTTCCTAGCTTTTTTCTTCTAAGGTGGTATGCAAAATGGAACCCAGTTGTCTTCCAGATGTGCTCTGACCAGACTGGGGGTAGCAAAATGATCCTTTTCCTAGGCTATGATGCTCTCTAGGTCTTCATATAGCCCAAGATGGTATTAGCTATTTCAGCCACCATATTGCCTCATCATGTCCTACTGGGTGTGGCTTGATCCTGTGGACCACTAAAGCTACCAGTTTCTTAGCGAAGAGACTTGTCTAGCCATGCTTCCTGCATCCCATACTTTGGAAGTTGATTTTTTTTTCAACTCAAATTCCAGGTTTCTATTTTGGAAGAAGGGAGGTAGAAGAGGGACAGAGGGAGAAGATCAACGATGGGGGGGGGCCTGGACCACCTTATAAATAATAAAACTGACAGAGTGCAGAATTGTCAAGTTTCCAACCAATGGAAACTCATCCTGTGATTAAAATAACAGCAATAATGACCAGCATTTAGAGAGTGCTTTAAGGTTTACAAAGGGCTTTGCACATATTGTCTCATTTGCATTCATCTAGCATTTAAATCCAATTCCAGTACATAATGAGCACCCATCTTCCTTTGGCAGAAACCCTAAGTCACATCTCTCACCACAGAGGATATGTTCTACCTCTGGTATCCCTCTGTGAGGGAAAAATAGGGACCATAAGCATTTCATGCCATCCCAATTTGGAATGGAGTCATTGCTTTCCAGGCTACACTCCCGACTTCCATCTTGCCCTAGCTCTTCATCTTGAAGCCTCCCTGCAGCCCTGGAATCCACACATTGGAAGTACCCTGGCCCCTGGGGCCTCTCTCTCTGATTGGCCCGTTCCTCCCAGAAGCTCCAGTTCAGGGAGCTCCCAGGCCTGCCATGTCTCCTTCCTCTCTGGGCTATATTTGGACTCCTTCTACCATGCCTCCCCAGTCTGGTACCTGGTGCCTTGGCTCTTCTTTTGCTTCCTTTTATGTGTGTAATCTCCTTGAGGGCAAGGACAGTATTTCTTTCTACTTGCTTTTGTATTCCCAGGGCTTAGCCCAGTACTTGGCCAATGGTCAACTCTGTAAATTCTAGATCAGTACTTTTCAACCTGTGAGTTATGTTCAGTTTGTAACAATGAAAATACATCCTGCATATCAGATATTTACATTACAATTCATAACAGTAGCAAAATCACAGTTATGAAGTAGCAACGAAAATAATTTTATGGTTGTGGGTCACCACAACATGAGGAATTGTATTAAAGGGTCTCGGCATTAGGAAGGTTGAGAACCACTGTTCTTGATGATTGATCTGACAGCTTAGAATTCCTACAAGCACCTGGTGGCTCAACAGTAGAAACAACCCAACCTCTATTGAAAAGGACTGGGAATTACAGGGATACCCATCAAATGGGCAATGGCTGAACAAGTTGTGGTATGTAATCATGATAGAATACTATTGTGCTGTAAGAAATGATGAGCTCAATGGTCTTAGAAAACATGGATGGACCTGAACAAAATACTGAAGAGTGAAATGAGCAGAACTAAGAGAACATTGTGTAGGGCAACAGCAATATTGTTGTAAGAACAATGCTGAGGGGATCAGTTATTTTGACTATTATAAATACCCAAATTAACTATAAAGGACCTATGAAGGAAGATGCTATCTGTATCCAGAGAATGAACTGATAAATAGAAGTGTGTATAGAATGATTTTACATATATATCTATATAAATATATGTGTGTGTGTGTGTATGCACAAACGTATTTATATCTTATCTTAGCCATCTCTAGGGCATGGGGTAGTGGCATTGGTGGAAGAAAAAAAGGGAAAAAAAGAAATTTACATGATAACTTTATTATATATTTAAAAGGAATAGCAAGTTGTACATAATACATTTGCAATTTCATATGTAATCATCTTTATTATTATTGTTATTATATGTTATGGAAATGTTTCTTTTGTTCCATAAATTAAAAATAAAATAAGTACTCTTTCAAAAAAGGAAACTAGAACAAACTATGTGCAACAACTCAGTAAAATGGATGGTCTCATCTACTGTTTTCGTACCTACTTCTTTTCCTTGGAAAAATGACCCTCCAATATTGTCTGAAAGGACTTCTTTCCCAATTATCAAAGTATTTGGTCACTTCTTGTCTACTCCCCTTAAATAGGAAGTGATTTCTTATTCTAATTAAAAATTATTCCACTTGCATTCCAAACTCTTATTTTTCTCCCTTGGCTGATCCCCTTTTTTCTCTACCCCTCCCTCTCCTGTGAAATGCTTTACTTTTCTATCTTAAGTTGTTGTAGAACGCTGCTCTTTGGCTCTGTACTTGGAGTGAGCCAAAAAGGTCATAAAAACTAATTCTGTGCCCTAGGAATCTGAAGCTTCCATCAGGGAGATATCCATCTACCTTAACATGGAAGAATTCTCTTGGTTTTAATTTGGTCTCCTACCTTTGACCCAAGGTCTTTGGACCCCCAGTGATCAGTAGGCTTCTTGCAAAAGGTCCCTCTTTTCTCTTTGGAGACATTCCCACAGCTTCCCCCACCTTCTGGAGCTAGCATTTTCAGGGCTACATTTGTGAGGCTCTCCCCACTCTGACTGAACCACAGTTCCCTTCCCATCTTTTGACCAAGCAGAAAAGTTTCCGGGTATACAATGAAACACATATGTAACCCTTGTCCTAAGGCCCATTCCTTTGAGACTCACTTGGGAGCAGTGTAAATTAATGCCCTGCCCTGTGTGAAGTGTGTGGTGGAGCTGGTGAGAGGGAAGAAAGCTTTCATTCTTAGCATTTCTTCTGTGGGGACTTATATTTTGGAGAGAGAAGACCAAAGAGGCAAACCTTGCTTCAGGTCATACACATAGCCCGTTTATGGAGATCATGGCAAAACAGAAATCAAAGAAGGCATACAGAGGGGAATATATACCTGACAATAGAGAGTGAAGGAGCTCTTCTACTGGTAGCAAGATAATTCACCTCACAAGAAATAGTGTCCATGATCTCACCTAAGGGGAAAACCTTCAAGTCTCTAGAATGGCAAACTGGGAAGATGGACATGAGGGACCCTGCTAGCTTCTCTCATGTCTTCTCAGTTTTTTTTTCCTTGAAGAAGTTCAAGTGGTCGTTTTAGGGTTGGCTTCTTCCATCTTTTCTCAAGATGGAAGTCAGAAGTAACAGAACGGCAAGTTCCCAAAAGGACAGTGCTGAGAACTGAAGGTCTTTTACCTCTCACTCTATCCCTAAATGCCTCCAACTAACCGGAAATGCCTCTTAATCCAACCCTAAATGCCCCCCGACTCTAACCATAACTCTAACCCTACTGATGGACCTTGGGATAAGGGTTACACATATTTTACATGTATGGTCATCTGCACATACAGGAGCCCCAGGTTCAAGACTCTAATCCTAGGGAGTGATGTCCCTGGGCTGGCAGGAACTGGAGAAGAGGGAATATGGGACAACCCCGACACTATCAGGGCAGGATATAAAAAAGTAGCTAACCTGATCTCTTGAATTTTTGATGTCTCAATTGTCTATACTTTTCTCTGACACATGACTGTCATTGTCAGCTGCCCAAGCAGTGAATTAAGATAATTGTTTTATGGCAAGAAGGAGCCCATCTAGTCCAACCCTTTGTGTTTGCAGCAGTCCAAAAGACACTCAAAGGAGATTCACTTGAATAACTTGAACCGGGGTCCAATCCTGACAGGGATGGGGGACCACAAAGGCCAAGCTCTCTCCTGCTCTGCCCCCATACTCCCCTGTACCTTAGAACTTATTTCCTTTGTGAGAGGTGATCCTGCTACTTGTGTTGGGGGAGACCCTTGACATGAGCCCTATCTTTCATACCACATTTATCATTATTCATCCAAAGGCTATTGAAACAGCTTGTTGCTAGGTCTCTGTCTCAAGTCCCTTCCCAATCCCATCCCTCCTCCACTCAGCTCTCCAACTGATCTCCCTAAAGGTAGGTCTGACTTTATCACCTCCCTTTTCAATAAACTCCGGTAGTTCCCTATCACCTCTAGAATCAAACAGAAACTCCTCTGTTTGTCTTTTAAAGCCCTTAATAAGTTGTCTCCTTTCTTTTCAGTCTTTTTACACCTTCCTCCCCTCTTTTGCCATCCTGCCACTGAACCCACGCAAATATTCTCCAATACAATGACACTGGATTTTCACTGCTGCCTTTCTTATCTGGAACTCTCTCTGTCTCTGTGTCTCCCCCAGAAGAATAGCATGAGAGAGTTTTATGACAGGATTTTATAAAACTAAAGTATCTATGACAGGGGTGGGGAACCTGCAGCCTTGAGGCATATGTGGCCTTCCAGGACCTTGGGTGAGGCCTTTGACTGAGTCCAAGTTTGACAGAACAAATCCTTTTCTTAAGGGGATCTGTTCTGTGAAGTTTGGCTTCAGTCAAAGGGCTGCCCTTGAGGACCTAGAGGGCCACATGTGGCCTCCAGGTCGAAGGTTCTCCACTCCTGTACCTTAATTTAGTCTTTCTTCAGTTAAGTACTTCCAATTTTTCCTGGATCTACTTTGTTTACACACGGCTGTTTGCATGTTGTCTCCCTCATTAGACTGGGAGCTCCCTGAGGGCAAGGGTCATCTTTCATTTTTCTTTCCATCCCCAGTGCTTAGTCTAGTGCCTGACCTATCATAACAGACAGTTGTTCATTGACTACTTGATTCTAACTCAACCACTGCTACTCTTGTTACGTAATCAAGCCCAAAGATATTTATTTTATCTATCATTACCTATACCAGGATGAGCTAAGTTGTTTTACACACACACATGTGTAATATGTATACATATATGTGTGTATATATATGTATATTTGTAAAACCATATGATTCATACTTCTATTTATCAGTTCTTTCTCTGGAGGTGGATAGTGTCTTCCTTCATAGGGCCTTTGTAGTTGATGTGAGTATTTATAACACTCAGAGTGACTTAGTTGTTCTTTGAACAATACTGTTGTTTCTGTATACAATGTTCTCTTGGTTCTACTTGTTTTGCTCTTCATTATTTTATGCAAATCTTTCCATGCTTTTCTAAGATCATTGAGTTTGTTATTTCTTATAGCATGGTAGTATTCCATCATGACCATATACCACAGCTTGTTCAGTCATTCCCCAGTTGATAGGTATCCCCTTAATTTCCAGTTCTTTGGTACCACAAAGAGACCTGCTATAAATATTTTTGACCATATAGATTCTTTTCCTTTCTCCCTGATCATCTTGGGAAACAGATCTAATAGTAGTATTGCTGGACCCAAGGGTATACACAATTTTATAACTTTATGGGTATAATTCTAGCTTGCTCTCAATAAGCATTTATTAAGTGCCTACTATATACAAGACACTGTGCTAGGCATTAAGGACAAAACCAAAACAATCCCTGCTGCCCTCAAGAATGTCCTGCACTGCTGGGGAATACCACCCTGTAGCAGCTGAGTAAATAGCCATTTGTGGAGATGGGGGAAGAGAGCACTAATCCTTTGGGGTATGGGGTAAACCCTGTGTAAGAAGGGATGCCTTAGCAAAGCCTTGAAGGAAGCTAAAGACTGGAGGAGACAGAAGTGGGGGCAGGGAGCAGTCAGGGCACACAGGAGAACCTATGCAAAGACCTGGAGGCAGGAACTTCCTGGAAGCCAGTCTGGCTAAAGCATGAGGAGGAATAAGAGGAGCCATGTCTGAAAAAGTAGGGAAGGCCTTTGCCAGCTAGCTGATATTTTAGAAACATTGGGGAACCACTCTAGTTTAATAGCAGAAGAGTGATTTGGTCAGAATGAAAAAGAAAATGAAACAAAAGAAGTTCCATGAAACTAACCTCTGTGTCAACAGTCTGACAGTCATGGGTGAGGAACCTGTGGCCCTCGAGGCCACATGTGGCCTTCTACATCCTTCAGTGTAGCCCTTTCACTGAACCCAAACTTGGATTTGAAGATTTATAAGCCCCTAATATATGCCAGGGGGCAGCTAGGTGGCACAGTAGATAGAACACTGGGCCTGGAGTCAGGAAGACCTGAGCTCAAATCCAGACACTAGCTATATGACCCTAGATAAGTCATTTGACCCTGTTTGCCTCAGTTCCTCACCTCTAAAACTGGGACACACTGGAGAAGGGAATGGCAAATTATTCCAGAATCTTTGCCAAGAAACCTCCCTCTTCTCCATGGGGTCATGTAGAACCAGACATTACTGAATATGCCAAGCATGGTGTTAAATTCTGGGGATGCAAAGAGAGGGAAAAAATAGTCCCTGCTCCTAGAGAGTTCACAATGTAAGGGGGTAATAACGGACAGAGGCAATATTTGAAGCCTCCTGGTTTCCTGGGATTCCTTCAGGTCAAAAACCATCCTCTACAAGAGTCATGCTGCTTACAGCCTTCTCTGGTTATTAGCTCTAACTGACTCAATCTTTTCTTGGTTTGTTGTATAGAGATTGTTAGATCTTTGAGGGCAAGGGCTGTTTTTTTTCCCTTCTTTTTATGCTCAGTTTTTAGCACAGTTTCTGGCACATAGTAGGCATTTTATAAATATTGATTTGCTGACTGACTGCCCTAATGGATCTTACATTCTAACTGGGGAGATAATATATGTAAGCACACACAAAATAAAGATGATGTCATTTTTGGAGGGGGTGAGAAGGAGTAGGAGCTGGGGGCATCTTGTGGAGGTGATTATGGAGAAGTTTTGAAGGAGAATAGTGGTTCTAAGAGGAGACAAGGAGGAAGAGCATTCCAGGCACAGGGCACAGCCATTGCAAAGGTGTGGAGTTGGGAGATGGAGGAATAGTATTTCAGAAAACGGAGGCCTGGCCCTGGCCTTGTTTTGTCGAACTTTGAGGTCCTTTCCATTGCTCAAATCCAAGGATTCGTCGAGGGTGAGTGCCTGGTGGAAGCGATGTCTTTGGGCCGGGGCGGGCCGGGCCAGGGGTTGGAGGAGGGTGGCTCGAGGTACCAGAGTAGAACCGAGCCCAAAGAAGCTTGGGGGATGCCCAGGTTCGCTTGTCCCACTGGAGTAGGGAGACAGAGAAAGTCGGAGGTGCCCAAGGCAGGAGGAGGGCAGGCTTTCCCTGGGAGGGGAAGGAGGTAAGATTGAAGGGGCGTGGCCTAAGGCCAAGTGGGCGGGAGCGGCGCCCCAGGAGGCCCAATGGGCGGGGCCGGGGGGCGGAGGCGGGATGCGCTCCCCTGGAAGCAGCTACGGAGCGGGAGGGAGGGGGAGGAGGCGGCTGCGGTGGCCGTTGGGCAGCAGCAAGAGGAGGAGGAAGGGGAGGAGCAGGAGGAGGTGGGGGGAGGTTCCTGAGGCTGCCCGTCCTGGCCCCAGGCGCCCCAGGGCCAAGCCCACCACCTGGGACCAGGAGTGCGGGAGATTGAGGCCATGGAGCACATCACGCTGCCCAAGGTAAGGCGCGCCCCTGAACTCAGGCCAAGGGAGGCTCGGGGCCACTTCCGGGCTCGGGGATACCCCCATCCCGGCCCTCGGGGCAGCAGACCCCCCCCGTCCCGAGGAGTCTTTCCCCAGGTCCCGCGCGTTCCACTTAGGTGCCCTCTCCCAAACAAGCCCTCGGGGCCCCTCTTTGGATCGTGTGCGTGGGTCTCCCCGCCACGCCTTGGGACTCCAGTGAACTTCCTCCACTTGGTGCGGTCTCGTCCTGTCGCGTCCCGTCCAGTACTCCTTCCTGAGTTCACCTGGGCAGTGTGGTGTAGTGGGCTTTCAGTTCAGATCCCAGCCGGCCCTCGATGGATGGCCGCTGGACTATGCCCTTCCCTTTTCTGGCCTGAGCTTCCCCCTCTGTAAAATGAGGGCTTTAGACTTGATCCCCCAAATCTGAACCTCCGATTCGAGACTTGCAATTTCTGTGTAGGGAGAAAACTCCATCCAGTGAAGAAACTCCCCCCGCCAAAGTAGATGGACAGATCTCCTGCAACTTTTATGTAGTCTTAGAAAGTTTTGTTAAAAAGAAAAGAAAAAGAAAGAAAAAACAGACGAGACATATGATTACATTGGTAGAGGGAACTCCCAGTAAGGGAGTCTTTCTACCAATTAAGATTTGTTCCTGCTTTACAATTATGAGTCTTAGGAGAGCCCATAGTTGTGGGAGAGGCAGAGCTGGATGATTTGATGTTCATTGGGGACTCTATACATTTTACTACTGATATTCTGTGAAAAAAATCACCACCACCATCCCACCCCCACCCCCAACCCCCATGTAAGGGATACAAGTCGTTGAGGATGCCTTACAGGAGTCAACAGCCAGCTCTAGTGAATAATGGCTGACAATTTTTAATCAAAGGATCAGAGACTGAGTTTCCTTTTCTGTAAAATGAAAAAGTTACACTATATGACTTCTAAGATCCCCCTCATCTTTAAATAGGTGTTATCATCTAATAAAAGGAGATAAGTATAGGCATCCCTGTGACTTGCTGGAATGACTGTAAAAGGCTCTGAGAGTTTACCTAATTTGAGAAGAAAAGCAATAGGTAAAAGGGGGTAGTTTTGTGTATGAAAATCACATACTCATCAGGAAATTCTGGCACCAGAGGAGTGGAAACATGGTGAAACACTGGAGAGAACATTAGCAGATGGAGAAATGGAAGTGAAGTCATCACAAAATACTAAAATACAAAAGAACACATGGGCAGAATGAGGAAGGATTTGGGGAGGCAAATCTAAAACCCAGTATGGAGGTGTGAAGGAGTGATGGTTAAAACCCTACTGGAACTCTCTGGAAAAGCAAAGCAGCTACTTCATTTCAGGCTTGCTTTATTGAGAATTCGATCCTTCAGAAGGTGGAGTAATCATTGTGGGGATGTGATTTACTGAGAGAAATGAGAAGAACCTTGGGGGAAAGGAACCAATCTTAGAATTTGTGAAAAGGAAAGAAGAAATAGTCTGACATGTGCCCTACCCTTGGGGAAAGCACATTTCAGAAGGTTCATGAAAGGGCTAGACCAGGATTGGGGAACCTTTGGCCTCGAGGCCACATGTGACCTTCTAAGTCCTCGGGTATGGCCTTTTGACTGACTCCAAGTTTTACAGAACAAATTCTTTTATTAAGGGAATTTGTTCTGTGAACTTTGGATTCAGTCAAAGGGTTCCACTTGAGGACCTAGAGGGCCATGTGTGGTCTCCAGGCTATAGGTTCCCCATCTCTGGGCCAGACAATATTGAGGTATTGAGGTGGCCCATTAGCTAGAGCTACCAGCCTAGAATGAGGAAGACGTAAGCTCCAATTTGATCTCAGATACTAACTGCATGACCATGGGCAGGTCAGTTAACCTCTAGTTGCCTCAGTGTCCTCATCTGTAAAATGGGGATAATAATAGCACTCACCTTGCAGGAGTTTTGTGAGGATCAGATGAGATAATGATTGTAAAGTGCTTAGTGCTATATGAAGTTAGTTATTATCATTATCACCTCCCTTTCATTCCTTCACTGGAATTGTTTCTCTTTCTATCTTCAGAATCTAGCCTTTGAGGCTCTTATGGACTAAAACTCCCATAGTAGTTTTAAAAAATATAAATTTCATTGCTATCTTTTATCCTTATGACACTTAACATTTCCCATTGTATCTCTTACTTTTCCCCTCCCCCTCCCAGAAAACCATCCCCCCCTTTTTTTTTTTCTTTTTGGAGGGGGAAGTGCAGGGCAGTTGGAGTTAAGTGACTTGCCCAAGGTTACACAGCTAGTAAGTGTTAAATGTCCAAGGCTGGATTTGAACTCAGGTCCTCCTGACTCCAGAACAGTATTAGGAACACGAAAACTTCTTCAAGTAAACTGAGGCTGGTGATGACCAACTCAGACTTTTTCTGGCACTTTATGAGGAAGGTGATGAATTGTCAAGGATTGTCATCCTGATTTTCCAGTGCTTGCCAAGAAGAGTTGTGAAGGATGGCTTTAGGTAGGACAGAACTGACTGGTGATGTTCCCCAGAATGCCTGAAAGTAGTTATTTATGTGATCAGCTCTGGATATACAAGTAGAAAAGGATCTTGGTCCCTGCCTTTAAGGGGTTCAAATTCTAATAGGGGCAGACAAGAGAAGAGATGGCACTGCAGGTGATCTCCTTTCCAGCATTTACTTTTTCTTCCTGCCTCAACAAACATTTATTAAGCTCCTATTGTGTGCAAAGGTTACTGTCCTTAAAGTTGCTACTGTAGTCTCTTCAAAGGCAAAAAAAGTCTACTTTCTCTCAAGCAATTATTATTATGATTGAGATGAATGGAGGGATCTTAGGGATCATTTGGTCCAAGAGGCTTTTTTTACAGATGAGAAAACGAAGGAAAATGATGGGACTTATCCAAGGCCACAGTGTTAGTAAATGGCAGAGCTGGGCATGGAACCTTGATCTTTGGACACTTGGTCCTGTGCCAATCTGTAAAATGGGGATAATAGCTGTTGCCTCCAGGGGTTTTGTGAAGATGGAATGAGATGATGATTGCAAAGTTACCTACCAACCATTAATGAGGTCATTACCCTTGACATCAACTCTTCAAAACAGTCAGCCCAATACTTTCAACTGTCTTTTCCTAGCTTTAATTAAACAAACAAAAAATATTAAATCAAGGTTGACTCATGGGGTCTTCTGTGCCAGGAGTCTTTTTTTGGTCTTTTTTTTTTTTTGAGGGAGAGAAGGTAGGGCAATTGGGGTTAAGTGACTTGCTCAAGGTCATACAGCTAGTAAGTGCTAAGTGTCTGAGACTGGATTTGAACTCAGGTCCTCCTGACTCTGGATCTGGTGCTCTGCACTGTACCACCTAGCTGCCCCTAAGAGTCATTTTTTGAATGGTTTTTAACAAACTTCTTGGCATCACTGGTCTGTCCCAGTATAGCTTACTGCCCTCAAATATTCTCCTCCTAAGTGGCATTTGACAGCATCTTTCTGGCTTGATCTGCTCTGCTCCCCCCACCCCAGCCCTTGGAGTTCTACAGAGAAAGGATTAGGCCAGGGGTGGGGAAACCTGCAGCCTCAAGGCCACATGTGACCTTCCAGGACCTCAAGTTTGGCCTTTTGACTGCATCCCAACTTCACAGAATAAATCCTTTTATTGAAGGGATTTGTTCTGTGAAGTTGGGATGCAGTCAGAGGGCTACATCTGAGGACCTAGAAGGCCATGAGTGACCTCAAGGCTGCAGGTTCCTCATCCCTTTAGGCCATATTAGAAATGACTGAATTCATTTTAGCAGAAAAGATGGTATTTCTTTTTAAAATTTATTTATTTATTTATTTGTTTGTTTAATTTTAGTTTACAAAATTCAGTTCCACAATCCCTTGAGTTTCAAATTTTCTCCCCTCCTTCCCCCCTAACCCCCAGGGCGTGCAATCAAGTATAGGATCTGCAAATACTTTCATATTAGACATTAGTCTGGTTGTATAGAAGGGTTGTAACCCTTGGAATGAACAATGAGAAAGAGGAAACAAAGCCAAACGTGGAAAAAAAGGGAGCATGTAGATTGCTTCAGTCTCCATTTAAACTCTGTTCTTTCTAGATCTTTATCTGAGTATAGACATCTCCTTCCATCCTGAGTCTTTTAGAGTTGTCTTATAACCTTGTGTTGCTGAGAAGAGTCCAGTTTATCAAAGTTGGTCATCACATCATACATTGTGCCTGTCATTGTGTACAAATTTTTCCTGGTTCTGCTCTTTTTTTTTTTTTTTTTGCTTTTTGGAGGGCAGTTGGGGTTAAGTGACTTGCCCAAGGTCACACGGCTAGTGTTTTGTGTCAAGTGTCTGAGGCCGGATTTGAACTCAGGTACTCCTGACTCCAGGGCCGGTGCTCTATTCACTGCGCCACCTAGCCGCCCCCTGGTTCTGCTCTTCTTAGCATCAGTTTGTATAAGCCTCTCCAGGTAAATATGAAATCCATCTGCTCCTCATTTCTTATGGCACAATAGTATTCCATTACATTCATATACCTGCCACAACTTCCCAAATTGATGGGCATACCCTTAATTTCCAATTTTTCACCACCACAAAGAGAGCTGCAATGCATTTTTTTTGTACATATGGGTCTTCTTTCCATATCTATGATCTCTTTGGGATACAACCCTAGAAGTGATATTGCTGGATCAAAGGGTATGCAGTAATTTATAGCCCTTTGGGCATAGTTCCAGATTGCTCTCCAGAATAGTTGAATTAGTTCACAACTCCACCAACAATGCAGCAGAGTTCCAATTTTTCTACATCCTCTCCAGCACTTGTCATTTTCCTGTTTTGTCATCTTAGCCAATCTGATTTGTGAGAATGTAGTACCTCAGAGTTGTTTTGATTTGCATTTCTCTGAATCAATAGTGATTTAGAGCATTTTTTCATATGCTTATCGATATCTTTAATTTCAACCTCGGAAAATTGCCTGTTCATATCCTTTGACCATTTATCAATTGGGGAATGAGTTGTATTCCTATAGATTTGACTCAGTTCCCTGTATGTTTTAGAAATGAGGCCTTTGTCAGAGACACTGGTTATAAAAATTCTTTCCCAATTTCCCACTTCCCTCTTAATCTTGGTTACATTGGCTTTATTTGTACAGAAATTTTTCAATTTAATATAATCAAGATTATCCATTTTGCATTTTATAAGGCTCTCTGATTCTTGTTTGGTCGTAAAGTCTTCACTTCTCCATAAATCTGACAGGTAAACTATTCCTTGCTTCCCCAGATTGCTAACAGTATCAGCCTTTATACCTAGATCGTGCACCCATTTAGACTTGATTTTGGTATACAGTGTTAGATAATGGTCTATGCCCAATTTCTGCCATACTGTATTCCAGTTTTCCCAGAAGTTTTTGTTAGATAGTAAGTTCTTATCCCAAAAACTGGGGTCTTTGGATTTATCAAGCAGTAGATTACTAGTCATTGACTTCTGAGTCTTGTGTACCTGATTTATTCCATTGATGCGCTACTCTATTCCTCAGCCAGCACCAAGTAGTTTTGATGACTGCTGCTTTCTAATACAGATTAAAATCTGGTACAGCTAGGCCACCTTCTCTAGCATTTCTTTTCATTAATTGCCTTGATCCTCTGGACCTTTTGTTCTTCCAAATGAATTTTGTCACTATTTTTTCTAGCTCTATAAAGTAATTTTTGGTAGATTGATTGGTATGGCATTAAATATGTAATTTAATTTAGGTAAGATTGTCATTTTTATTATATTATCTTGACCAAGCCACAAACAACTGATGTTTTTCAAATTAGTTAGATCATTAGTTAGTTACTTGTGTGAAAAGTGTTTTGTAGTTGTGTTCATGTAGGTCCTGGGTTTGTTTTGGCAGGTAGATTCCCTAATACTTTATAACGTCTACAGTATCTTTAAATGAGGTTTCTCTTACTATCTCTTGCTGTTGGACTTCATTAGAAATACGTAGGAATGCCAGGGATTTATTTTATATCCTGCAACTTTGCTAAATTTATTTATTGTCTCAGGAAGTTTTTTTTTTATTTGATTCTCTAGGATTCTGCAAGTATATCATCATGTCATCTGCAAAGAAAGATAGCTTAGTCTCTTCTTGGCCTAATTTGATTCCTTTGATTTCTTTTTCTTCTCTAATTGCTACTGCTAACATTTCTAGTACCAGATTGAATAAGAGGGGTGATAGTAGACATCCTTGTTTCACCCCTGATCTTATTGGAAATGCTTCTAGTTTATCCCCATTACACAGAGTACTTGCTGATGGCTTTAAATAGATGCTACCTGTTATTCTAAGGAAAACTCCATTTATTCCTATACTTTCTAGTGTTTTTAATAGGAATGGATGTTGTATTTTGTGAAAAGCTTTTTCTGCATCTATTGAGATAATCATATGGTTTCTGCTAGTTTTATTGTTGATATGATCATCTTTGCATTCCTGGAATAAATCCTACCTGACCAAAATGTATTATTCTTGTGATAAGTTGCTGTAGTCTTTTTGCTAATATCTTATTTAAAATGTTTTCATCTATATTCATGAGGGATATTGATATATCATTTTCTTTCTCCGTTTTGTCTCTTCCTGATTCAGGTATTAGTACCATATTTGTGTCATAAAAAGAATTTGGTAGGACTCCTTCACCAATGTTCCCAAATAGTTTGTAGAGTATTGGGATCAATTGATCTTTAAATATTTGATAGAATTCACTAGTAAATCCATCTGGCCCTGGAGATATTTTCCTAAGGAGTTCACTGATGCCTTGTTCAATTTCTTTTTCTGAGATGGGGTTATTTAAGTAATTTACTTCTTCTTCAGTTAATCTGGGCAACTTATATTTTTGTAAATATTCATTTATTTCACTAATATTGTCAAATGTATGTGCATAGAGTTGGGCAAAAGAATGCCTAATTATTGATTTAATTTCCTCTTGGAGGTAGATTCACCCTTTTCATTTTTGATACTCGAAATTTGGCTTTCTTTTTTTTATCATATTGACTAAAGGTTTATCAATTTCATTGGTTTTTCATAAAACCAGCTCTTAGTTTTATTCATTAGATCAATAGTTTTCTTAATTTCAATTTTATTAATCTCTCCTTTGGTTTTCATTATTTTTAATTTAGTATTTAATTGGGGATTTTTGATTTGTTCTTTTTCTAGCTTTTTCAGTTGCATTTTCATTTCATTGACCGCTGTTTTTCATTTCATTGACCGCTGTTTTTCATTTCATTGACCTCTGTTTTCTCTGATTTAGTAATGTATGCATTCAGGGATATAAAACTTCCCCTAAGAACTGTTTTTGCTGCATCCCACAAGTTTTGGTATGATATCTCATTGTCATTCTCTTGAATGAAGTTACCAATTGTTTCTATAATTTCTTGTTTGACCCACTCTTTCTTTAGGATTAAATTATTTAGTTTCCAATTAGTTTTTTGCCTGTGTTTCCATGGCCCTTTATGGCATATGATTTTTATTGCATCATGATCTGAGAATGATGCATTTAATATTTCTGCCTTTCTGCACTTAATTGTGAGGTTTTTATGCCCTAGTACATGGTCTATTTTTTGCGTATGTGCCATGTACTGCTGAGAAGAAGGTGTATTCATTTTTATCCCTATTCAGTTTTCTCCGGAGATCTATCATGTCTAGCCTCTCTACAATTCTGTTTGCCTCCTTAACTTCTTTCTTGTTTATTTTGAGGTTAGATTCATCAAGTTCAGAGAGAGGGAGATTGAGGTCCCCCACTAGTATAGTTTTGCTATCTATTTCTCCTTCTAATTCCCTTAACTTCTCTAGGAATTTGGATGCTATACCACTCAGTGCATATATGTTGGGTAAGGATATTGCTTCATTTTTGATTATGCCTTTTAGCAGGATATAGTTTTCTTCCTTATGGTTTTTAATTAAATCTATTTTAGCTTTTGCTTCATCTGAGATAAGGATTGCTACCCCCTGCTTTTTTTTTACTTTAGCTGAGGCATAATATATTCTACTCCTCACCTTTACCCTGGGTGTATCCCCTTGTTTCAAATGTGTTTCTTGTAGAGAGCATATTGTAGGATTGTGGTTTTTAATCCATTCTGCTATCCGCCTCTGTTTTATGGGAGAGTTCATCCCATTTACATTCACAGTTTTGATTACTATCTTTGACTTTCCCTACATCCTATTCCCTCCCCTGTTTTATTTTTGTATCTTCCTTTTC
>CM053602.1:53064352-53085398 GCA_028646575.1 Pseudocheirus occidentalis
ACAAGACCCCTTGGCCCTGATCAATCATCTTGGCCCCCCTGCAACTGGCAGGCCAGGAGCTCTGAAGCAGCCCAGTGGAGGCAGGTGCTGGTTGCAGCAGATCCTGCCGCTTCCTGCTTCTTCCTTGCCCTTGGAGCAGTTCAGCTGAACTGCTTTTCCTCCCTCAAATTTAGCCTGAAAGCTTGAATTCCACTGACCTTTCTCTAAGTCTTATTTTTCCTGCCTTGATAGACGTGGAGATTGCTCCAGGTGCTGCAGATCTGGTCTCAGGTAGACTCAAGCTGCGGCTTGGCTCCTCCCGACTGCCCTGGGGCCTGGCCATGGTTTTGGTTTTGGGCTTGGCTGGCCTTGGCTCCCAGCCTGCTGTGATGAGCCCCTCCTGCCGAGCTGCCTTCAGCAGAGAGATGTGTTTTCTGTATTTTTGTGAATTTGGGAGCCCTAAAATTTGTTTAGAGTGATATTTTATGGGTATTTAGGGTGGCTGTGTGGGAGCTGCAAAACTTTGCTGCTTCTATGCTGCCATCTTGACTCCGCCTCCCAAGATACAAATCTAAAACAAAAATTGTCTTACCCCTCAAGGAGCTTATATTCTAATGGAGAGACATGGATGGCCAAAAGGGAGTGGTGGCCAGGAGGGAAATGTGGTGTTGGGGGGAGGTACCGAATTCTGTTCTGGACATCATGGAGGGTAGGGACAGCTAGAGGAGAGGGTGGGTTGGTCACCTAGTTGAGAAATGAAAGCTGGACAGCCCGAGGGCTACCTTAGATTCTTTGGATATATTACTAAAAGAATATCCTAGCTCTAGAGATGGAAGAGGCCTTCGAGGTCACATAGATCAATGCTCTCATGTTATCTCTTCTTTAAATTACATTTTTTTCAAAGAAGATCTACTTTCTCTCCCTCCCACCTCCTCTCCACTGTCCACCCCCAATGAGAAAGCAAGAAAAACAAAAGCTCTGTTATAAACACATATAGTCAAACTAACAGATTCTTTCATTGGCCATGTCCAAAAAGAAATGCCCCAATGTGCACCCAAAATTTCTCACCTCTCAATCAGCAAGTGGTCAGCAGGTTTCATCATGAATCCTCTGGAATCATGGGTGGTCCCCGAAGCTATTTAAAAGTGTCACTGCTGCATTTTGTCTTTGCAAGGCTAGGACCACGTTATAAAGCTGAGTTCAAACACCAGAGTAAGGAGAGTGGCAACCACTACTCCTGGTTAATCAAAGCACAAAAAAAAGACACCCCACTGAGCACATCTTGTTCTTGACTAAGAATCCAAAACCTTATGTCCCCTCAGCATAAAAAAATAATTCTACTTTCATTATAGTGATAGGAGAAACTTGTCCCAAACCCCCCTCTTTTCTTTCCACTAAAAGAAGAATGGTCAGGAGATAGGGAGAAATACTAAAAACTTAGCTGTGTATAGCCCTTTACAATTTACCATGATTATACCCTGTGGTATTGCTTGCTGTTTTCCCTTCATTCTCAAAGAGGGCCATGACATCAGGGAGGTGATGCCATGACATGTCAAGTGAACTGGATTTAAGTGAGGCAGGATTGTGCAAAGTCACCAGCCTCACTTTCTCCTCCAGAGTCATCTGGGTCCAGGGGTCAGATATTGATCAAGACAACTAGAGATAGCCCAGGATGCAGTGGGAGACCTTGGCCTTTTCAAGCTAAGGTCTTTAACAGGTCTCAGTTTAACTGAGGGAAACAGGATTCCAACTGTATGGAACCTCAGAGAGATGAAGTGTCTTTCGATAGCCAGACTTCCCTAATCAGTCAACAGCAGAAGAACTGAGCATGCAAATGTACTGAAAATTACCTTTGCAAGGAAGATTCCAGCATCCATAATAGTTTTAATATGTCTCAACCACCCTGAGTTCTCCAGGCCAGCAAGAAAGTCACTCATTGATGGAACTTTCATTTCACAGACTTGGGAAAGAAAAAAGATTGAAATGAAGTATTTCCTGCACTTCCACTCCCTCCCCCACCCCAAAAAAAGAATCGAGACAAAAAAGACAGAATATAGAGTCCTAAGGTCTAGGTTCAAGATTTGCCTTTGCTTTGTGTTACTTCCTGTCTCTGGGTCTTAGTTCTTTGTGAAATGAGGAAGTTGGATCTTTCCTTCAAGTTCTAAAACACTTTATAAGTGGGGAGCAGCTAAGGAATCACAGTGGGTCAATGAAGACTACACGCACAAGCAGAGCCATAACAGTACTTGCTAGGTAAGAATTCGGATCTCCAGTTTCTCAGCTAACCAAAGGTAAACACTCGAGTCAATCAAGCCTAGTTAGAGAAAAACATACTTGACTCCAAATAAAGTACTGGGGGATACCAAAATGTGGTGTGGTATAAATCAAGATGTCCTTAAAAACCATCTCTCCCCTCACACATGAGACAGCTTCTGCTTACTATGAGACCTGGCGAGGGCAGTATCAAAAGCTCTGAAAAGAAGTTACTTTTGATGCCTTTTTGCTGTCCAGCAGGAGACACAAGAGTGCCTTAAATCTCACTTGCTGCATGGAATAAAAAGATTCAGAAGGTGACTTTGAGATCATTTAATCTAACCCCCTAATCTAACAGAAGTAAACAGGCCTCTGGAAGAAAAACTGACTTCCTAAGGTCATAGAATTAGTAAGTGGTAAAGCCAGGATTAAAATTCACATTCTCCAAAAACTCTGCCTCTCGAAAGTCTATAACAGTATAAAAAATTTCGGAGGAAAGATACAGTTGAGAATCCTTGGAAGTCTGGAGGAAATTCCCTAAGACAAGGGTTCTATAGGACCTTATGCTCCTTTTCTTTTCTTGATATTTTTCATGAATCTGTCCCTGCCACTCTCAGTTCCCACCTTCATCTCCTCAGTAAAATGAGTAAAATAAAATGCCCTCAATATATACTTTCTAGCAAAACCAATTCCCACATTAGCCAAGTCTCAAAACAAATGCCTCTTGATGTGTTTTAAATGCATTACCTAACAGGAGGTGAGTGGCATTGTAGCATTCAGAGTTCTAAAGTTTTATTTCTTACTGTAGAGACTACTCTCCTAACATTGCTCACTTCAATCTGTATCAGTTCATGGATATCTTCCCAGGTTTCTCTGAAATTATCTGCTTCTTTTGCTATGGCTCATTAATATTCCATTACATTCATGTGCCGCAATTTATTTTGCTATTCTCCAACAGGACATCCCCGTAGTTTCCAATTTTGGTTAGCTTGAAAAGAGCTGCTATGAATATTTTTCATACATACATATTCTTTCAACTTTCTTTGATAGTGTTGGAGTACAGGTCTAGGAGTGGTATAGCTGAGTCAAAGGGCATGAACAGTTTGGCAACTTTCTGGGCAGAGTTCCAAACTGCTTTCCAGAATGTCTGGACCTATTCACAGTTCAATCAACAGTGCACCTGTTTTCCCAAAGCCCCGCCAACATCTGTCATTTTCCTTTTTTGGCATTTTTCCTCATCTGCTATATATGAGGCAGAATCTGCTAGTGATTTTTCATACGCTTATTGATAGCTTGGATTTCTTCCTTTGAAAATTTCCCACTCATATCTATATAGAGGGATGGCTAAGTCTTATAAATTTGAATCAATTCCTTACATATCTCAGATGAGACTTTTATCAGAGAAACTAGCCACAAAGATTTTCCTCCAGTTATTTCCCTTCTAATTTTTACTACGTTGGATTTGTTTGTGAAAAAAAAAAACTTCTAAATTTTGACATAAGCAAAATTTTCCATTTCGTCTTGTGTGGTCTTTTCTATCACTTGCTTAGTCATGAACACTTCCCCTGTTCACAGTCTGGAAGAAATTCTTGAAGACCCGAATTCTAAAGGATCCTGACCCTTTGGCCCATCTTTCCCAAAAGAGTCTGTAGTGATGGCAGGTGACCAAGATTATGCTCAAGGCTTTGTTCTTACCCAGCAGAGCAGTAAAAGCAAAAAGTGCAAAGGAAACTTTGGAGCATTGTCCCCTAACAAGGATGCTAAACTCAAAAGTCCGCCATATTTCTTCTGGCACAGGACCATGCTACCACTCTGGTAGCTAAGTACTCTATTGATTTCCACAACACAGATGCTCAGTTGTTCTCAACTGTGGTGTGAAATCAATGGAACTGTTGAATAACAGAGTTAGAAGAGACCTTGGAAAGCAGTCTATTCCAACTCTTATGTGATGCATGAAACATGAATCTCTTTAGCAACTTAGAATCGTAAGACTTGGAGCTAGAAGAGCCCTTTGATTTTTTTTTTAATTTTATTTTTTTCAATTAACAAGCATTTATTTTCTCCACCTCCCACTTCCCCCCTTTTGAGTGAAAAAGAAAGAAAAAGAAAATCCTTGCAATGAATATTCATGGTCAAGCAAAGCAAATTCCCTTATTGTAGAAGAACCCTTTGCAATCATCTAGGCCAATTCTAGTTTTCCCTTCCAACATTGCAACTTTCCCCATTGTGGTTTCAATATATTGTGGCTCGGCATAAGAAATCAAATGGGAATTTGGGGGGAGTTTTGAGAAAGCTGCAGATGATATGCAAAGAGCAGCAGATAACACAGGAAAAGTTTAGAAACTCAGACGTGAATAAAATATATGGATAGTATTATATCATCATAGCAACATATTTTCTCTTTTAATTCCACAATAATTCAGACTTCTTCTCTGGTATGATGGGAGGACCAAAAAATTTTATGTGTATTTTCCAGATCTCAGTGGCATGTGCCTTTAACCCCTTCGATGTGGAGGGGATAACTACTTTATTTCAGAGAGCTTAAGCAGCTAACTCAAGGCCACATGGCCAGGCATCAAAAAGCCAACATTCTCTCTATTCAATCATGCAGGCCATCCAGAGTCCCCTTAACCACGTCCAGAGATGGAGAAGCCTACTGAAGTACCTTACCTCATTTTCTAGATGATTCTATTATTATTATTATTATTATTATTATTATTGATGTTACTCATGAATATATTAAGCTGAGATCTGCTCCTACCAGGCATCTATGTCCTAAACTAATCCAGTCATATTTTAGGACTGCACATTATAACCAAATGCCACAGTGGTAACTGATTCTCTTCTTCTCGTTATATCTCTGCCTCCACCTTCAAAGCACATGACCTTTGCGTACACATTAGGAGGTATACTGTGGCAAATTCTCCCCCCTCCCCTCAATTAAGGCCGGGCCTTCATACCTTCTAGGAGTTTCTGCAGGCTGCCCCTCATCACATGGATGTTTTCAATACTAATGAACCTGAATCGAATATTAGCATAATTATCCTCATTTTCATACCCCTTGCTAGCTGCTCGCTTGGCTATGGCATTCAGCTGCAAATCAAGGACACGGTAGGGCAGTTATCAACAAGCTGGGTGAGGGAAGGACAAGGCTTGTACATCTCGGGGCTTCAAGGGTATTATTCTTTCATTTCTGGATCGTTTGAAATCCAGCCCATAAAGTTAGGATAGCATGCCACAGATTCTGCAATCTGCTACTTGAGAAAATGGCAAGCTACTTTCACCAATATGTTACGATCTCTAAGTGTGTCATGGTGCATCATGGGAGCAGGGCAGATGCTCAGTCCTTCCTGCCTTATCAGACTGGCAAGATAGGGCATGGTTCATATTAACAAGAAATAAGCAAAACACCTCAGGCATAACTTACGTACATTAACCTGGGCAGAGGGAAAACAAACGTGGTCTTACAAGGCAATACATTTGCTCAAAGAGCGACTGTGACTAATTACAATCTCTTATCCTAGAGACACAGGCAATTAAGGAGCCATTAAATAAATAGTAAACAGAATACAACACTGGGGAAGGAAAAGTAATAGCCATTGGGAACAAGTGAACTTGTTAGGGCAGATACGACTATATTTATATCATATTTGTTAAATTATTACATAACATTTAGATATTATATTATATTACATTATACTATACTATAACATACCATCTAATATGATATATGATATATGATATGATATGATGTGACTATGAATCAGAGGTTCTTAATTTTACTTGTATCATGGATCTCTTTGGCAGTCTGGTGAAACCTATGGTCCTCCTTTTCAGAAAAAAAATATTTTGAAATAATTGAAGGAAATGCTAAATTCATTTAGAAGGGAGGCAAAGGAAAACAAAAGAGTCATTTTCTTCCCATCTAAGTTCATGGAAACCTTGAAATCTACACACCCATCCCTTGGGTGGGTGGGTAGGGTCTGTGGACTTCAGGTTAAGAATATTTTCTACAAATAACACAATAATTACAAGAGACATCTTCTACCTCAGTGGTTCTAGGCAACCATGGAGTAGGGGTTCCTAACCTGAGGTCCATGAACTTGGGTTTTTAAAATTACTGCATTTCAATATAACCATTTTCCTCTGCAATCCTAAGGACTTTCTTTTATGCACTTGAAAACATTATTCTGAAAAAGGATTCATGGACTTCTAGAGGGGGCCAGCTGCCCCACTGCTCTTATTATATGACACTGTGTTTTATTGCTCTGTTTGGGAAGTTTCCTTCCTATTAGAATGTAAGCTCCTTGAAAGCAAGAATCATATCTTAGCTAAACTTGGTATCTAGTCTAGCAAAGTGCTACGCACACAGTAGGTGATTAATGGAGATCTGCTACATGAATGGATGAATAAATGAATAAGGCAGCTGGGGCATCCATACAGTGAAGCCTAGCCTTGAATTGATCATTTCAATGAATCTTCTCAAAAGGTACCTTTGGTCTCGTGTCCACCACATAGATGAATGGGCTTGCTGGGTTGGCTTGGCTAATGGCCTGTAACATCTGTTCATCTTCCAGGCAGCGGGACCCAAATCCAGAGAGGGGCTGGCTACAGCGGCATATGGCAGCCTACAACAAGTAAAGGTCATAGGTCAGAAAGGCTCCCCCACCTCAGTAGGAGACAGTTTTGCAAGGAAAAGACTATATATAGTTCAAGTTCCATCATCCCTGAAAGGATGCACCAACTCTAGGAAGATGACATAACATTTCTATATGGTTTGCAAAAGTGCCTTATGTACATTTTGACATTTGATGGTCTCTATTTGAGAGAAAAGGAGACCGAGGCTAACACTTCCAGCACTTTCTTCACAATTCAATTCAATAAACATTTATCATTTGGGTACTGAAAACAAGGGCCTGTGCTCAGAACTTCAGGAAGGTAAAAAATGAGAGTATCTACCATCAAGGAAGTAGATCAGTCAGTCAACCAACATTTATTTACAACTGACAATCAACTGGGGAAACAGGCCATATACACAATACAAGGCAGAATGCATTTTTTTCATTTTATCTTTGTCTCCCCAGTGCCCTGCACATAGTAGGTTCTTCATAAATGCCTCTTGGATTGGATGGGGGCAAATGTAGATTTCCTTCTAAAAACCAAAGACAGTGCTCTAGGAAAATGTGAAGATGGGAGAATCAGGGAAAACTTCACAAATGGTGTCTGAGCAAGGCTTTGAAGGGAGAGAATTATTTCAACAAGTCAGGACAGAGCCAAGAGGGCAGAGTGGAGGAATGCATTACATCCAAACTCTCCCAACACTCCCCTCCAAATAACTTTAAAATAATGCCTCAAATCAAATACAGGAGCAGCAAAGTTAACAAAAGGTTGGGGTGACACCCAAGAGGACTTAGGAGGTGAGAACAAGTGTTCTGTGATACTGGGGTTGGGGTGGAAGAGGAGAGCAGTGATTACATCTTTCCCAGGATCACACCATCTTGGAAACACTGAAAAACTTATAGACCCCCAGAACTAGCTGGAGCAATATAGTGCCAAAAAGCCTGAAGCTTGGGACAGTACCCTACTGTCTCACCCTGAAAATAGAGCCCAACTTAAACATCAAGTTCAGAGGGGGAAAAAAGGCTGGAAATATGAACAAACAACAACAACAAAAAAAAAAGAATTCAATCATAAAATCTAGTATGATGACAGGGAAGATCAAAACACAAACTTAGAAGAAGCCAAGGGTGAAAACAGATAAAGCAAAGCCTCAAAGAAAATGCAGATTAGACACTAGCCCAATTCAAAACTCCTGAAAGAGCTATAAAAAGAGCAGAAAATGATTTTATCAATCAAATAAGGGTGGCAGAGGAAAAACTGAGAAAAGAAATTAGAATGATGCAAGAAATTATGAAAACAATTAACTGTTTGATGAAAGAGGCACAAAATACTGAAGAAAATAATACCTTAAAAAACAACATTGGCTAAGTGGAAAAAGTAGCACAAAATCTCACTGAATAAAATAATTACTTAAAAATTAGAATTTGGCAAGTGGAGGTTAATGACTCCATGAGACATCAAGAAACAATAAAATAAAGACAAAAGAAAAAAATAGAAGAAAATGTGAAATATCTCACTGGAAAGACAATTGATGCAGAAAATAGATCAAGGAGAGAGAATTTAAGAATTACTGTACTACCTGAAAACCATGATCAAAAAAAGAGCCTAAACATCATATTTCAAGAAATTATCAAGGAAAACTGCCCCAGTATCTTAGAACCAGAGAGCAAAATAGAAATGGAAAGAATCTATTGATCACTTCCTGAAAAGAGATTCCAAAATGGCCTAATTTCAGAGTTTCCAGGTCAAGGAGAAAATATGATAAGAAGCCAGAAAGAAATCACTCAGATACTGTAGAGCCAAAGTCAGGATCACACAAGATTTAGCAGCTACCATATGGAGGGTTTAGGATACAATATTCTCGATGAGCCAGGATGGTAACCAAGAACAATCTGCCCAGCAAAACAGACTAATCCTTCAGGGGGAAAAATGGTAATTTAATGAAATAGAGGACATTTAGGCATTCTTGATGAAAAGACCAGAGCTGAATAGAAAATCTGACATTAGAAGAATAAAAAAGTAAACATGAAAGAGACTCAAATAAGGGGTTCAAATAAGGTTAAACTGTTTATGTTCCTATATGAAAAGGTGATACTTGTAACTTAAGAATTTTATCATTATTAGGGCAGTTACAAGGACAAAGGGCACAGGTATGAGATGATTATGCTGGAATGATCTTAAAAAGATGGAGAGGTGAGAAAGAGGGCTGTAGTAGAAGAATAGAATTTTAGAAAGTTAGATATGATAGACCTCTGGAGAAAACTGAATGGAAATAGAAAGGAATATACCTTTTTCTCATTTATACATGTCACTTTCTCAAAAAATGACCACATATCAGGGCCTGACAAAGAAATAAAGAAAAATTGAAATACTAAATGCACCCTTTTTGTATCAAAAGGCAATAAAAATTACACTCCATGAGTAGTTTTGGAAGCATAGATTAAAAGTTAACTAAAAGTTAGTGTTCCTAGTGAAGATTGATGTAAAAATTGTAAATAAAATACTGGCAAGGAGACTGCAATAATATAACACAAACATATACCGTGACCAGGTGGGATTTATACCAAAAATTCAGAGCTGGTTCAATAATATAAAAAGCACAATTACAACTAACCATATCAATAACAAAATCAACAAAAATTATATTATCTCAATAGGCACAGAAAAAGTTAATTAAGTCAAAGAATAAATGATAGAAATGATCAATAATTTCATTAAGACAAAACAACAAAATTTGTGGGATGCAGCCAAAGCAGTACTTAGAGAAAATTTATGAGCAGATCAATAAATGGGGTATGCAACTAAAAAAAAAACAAACAAATCTATAAACAGTTTTAAATCCCCAGTTAAACATCAAAATAAAAATTCTGAAAAATCAAAGGAGAAAATTCAGAAAATTGGAAGTAAAAAACTCATTAAAGGGATGGCTGGGTGGCGCAGTGAATAGAGCACCAGCCCTGAAGTCAAGAGGACCTGAGTTCAAATCTGGCCTCAGACACTTAATACTTATTAGCTATGTGACCTTGGGCAAGTCACTTAACCCCAATTGCCCTGCTTTCCCCCTCTAAAAAAAAGGCAAAAAAAAAAATACAACCCCCCCCATAAGTAGTATTTATCTAAGACCAAGAGTAAACATTATCTGTAATGGGCATAAACTAGAAAGTTTCCCAATAAAATACCATTTTCCAGGAGAGAAGGCTCATAGCAAAGATAAGTGGAGTGTATTACCACCAACAACCCTACAAATTATACCAAAAAAAATCAAGGGAACAGAAATCTATAATATTCATGTTATAGCTGAAACCCCCAAACTCTGGAAGGAGACCACAGTACATAGCACTAGAAGAACATTGTGCACAGCAAGTGTAACATTGTAAGGATGATCAACTTTGAAATCCTTAGTTACTCTGACCAAGACAATGATCCAAGACAACTTCAAAGGACCATGAATCGACATGACTTGGTTAAGTGATTGGCTGTGGATGGAGAGGGATTAGTCAAAGGTGATACAGAGACACCAAGCCCGAAGGTGATGGAGGCAGCCATGGAAATGGGAAGTTTGGAAGGAGAAGCATGTTTTGAGAGAGAAGAGATCTTGGAGATTGCCTCATGCAAGTCCCTCATTTTACAGATGGCAAAACTGAGTCCCAGAGATTAAGTAATTTGCCCGAAGTCACACAAATAGCAAGTAGCAGAGGCAGGATTTGAACCCAGGCCCTCTGACTCCTGATCTATGCCACTTCTACTACACCACAAGGCAATTTGGAAATGAAGGACTGGAGGTCAGGGGAGGAATTGAACTGGAGACATAAATTTGGGAATCAACCACATATCTGTAACAGCTGGAGCTATGGGAGTGAATGTGATGACCAAGGATGCTCTTTTCATCTCTTAATTCATGCATCTGGCTTTCCCCCCCGCCCTAAGCTAAAGTTAATAAAGAAGAAAAAAATAATTTAAAAATCAAACTCTGTGAAGGAAGTATGTTCAACGTACATTGTTTTCTTTGTAGAAGTAGGAAAGCACAGGAATACGTCCTCGACTTCGGAACTTGGAACATCCCGTGACTATTGCCTTGCTAGCCACTTTTGGAATGACTATTTCAGGAGGGTATGTGCTACAGACCTAAAAGCAAAAATTGCAAAAATTTTTATGATATTTATTTGATAGTATCAGGTCTAGCAGCAATCATCCTTCAATTTAGAAACAGAAAGAATCATACAGACCATATAGCCTAATTCCCTCAGGTTTACAGATGGGAAAACTGAGGCCCACAGAGGGGAAAGACCTTGTCCAAGATCACACAGATTATAAAGTTGTTTTTTTAAATAGTGCTATTAATTTCCATAAAGGAGACACAGTGAGATTATATAGCAACAAACTATGCCCTCAGAATAACCAGAATTTGACACAGAACACAGATGTACACTTACATTTACAAATCACTGAAATCCATTCACAAGGAAACCTAAAGTTAACAAAGGCCATTAGAAACAAGAGTCAAAAGAAGGAGATTCATGCTCAAGGGTGCAGGCCCTTTGACCCAGTTTTACCATTACTAGGCCTGTGTTCCAAAGAAAGAGGAAAAGGACTCATGCATACACAAATATTTCGAGTGCCTCTTTCACGATTACCTCGTAGTTTTTGTTTGCATCTGTTATTTGCCAATAGTCGTTTGGAACCCCCATGCGCTTGTAGTCTGATTTTAAGTCGATCATTTTCCATCCAATTTCTCTGTCATCTTTCGAGTATTTGGGATTATAAGAAAATGCATAAAGTTCTTCTGGTCTCACTGCGGAGGAGAAACAGCAATGAAAAATGATGCAGTTATCAGGAAGTCATCCACAAACCAAGGTAAGGATTAGTTCTCTAGGATTTAGTGTTGAAAGTGGGCTTTAGAGACCATCTAATCTGACTTCCTGATTTAAAAAAAACTGAAGCCCATAAAGGTTAAGTAACTTTCCCAATGTCACACAGGTAGGGATCACAGAATCATAAACTTAGGACTAGAAGAGACCTCAAGAGATTACTTTTACCATTTAATGGATGAGGAAAATGAGGCCCAGAGAGAAATGACTTGCCTAAGGTCACACAGGAGTAAGCAACAGTACTGGGATTCACACTGTGTAATAGGACAGAAAAAGGAAATGATAAATGGTGGAGATGATGTTGGAAAAATGAGACATTGATGCACTATTGTTGGAGTTGTGAACTGAAGTAACCATCATGTCCAAAGGGCTATAAAATTGTGCAAATCCTTTGACCTAGCAATACCACTACTAGGTCTGTATTCCAAAAGAGATAAAAACAAAAAGGAAAAGGATATACATGTACAAAAACATTTATAGCAGCTCTTTTCTGGGGGCAAAGAATTAGAAAGTGAGGGGATGTCTACAAATTGCGGAATGGCTGAACAAGCTATGATATGTGATTATGACTGGAGTACTACTGGACTATAAGAAATGATCAGTAGGATGCTCTCAGAAAAACCTGGAAAGACTTCCATGGGCTGATACAAAGTGAAACACACAGCGTACAAAGGAAGAGAAATATTGTAAGATGATCAGCTGTGAATGACTTGGCTATTCTCAGCAATACAATGATCCAAAGCAACTCTGAAGGGTGAAAAATACTATCCATTCCCAGAGAAAGAAATGATGCTGTCTGAATAAAGATTAAAGCATACTCTTAAAAAACTGGGATTCCAAAGCATTTGAATTCAAACCCTCATCTTTTTTCCACTAATCCAGAATCTTGGAATTGGAAGGGTCCTCACAAGCTATCTAATCCAAATGATTCATGCTCAGATACTCCCTCCTCAGTATCCCTGACTACTTGAAGGAAGGGGAAACCATCACACATTCCAAGGCAGTTCATTCAGCTTGGTAGAAAGTTCATCATTAAGCCAAAGTCTCCCTCTTTGTAACGTTTATAAACCGGCTCTGTCTACATTTTAGATGCAGTCACAGCAAAACTATTTCCTTTCTTCCATTCAAACTGCTTGGAAAATAACTATCATATTCCTTCTAAATCTTATTTTTTCCAGGCTAAGCACCCTTAGGTCCTTCAATTAGCTATCATATGGAATGATGTCTACTACTATCACTATTTAGGTACCTCCAAGTTTGTCAAAGTTCTTCCTACAACATGGGAAAGCGGAACTGAACACACTAGACATAGACTGATCAGAACAAATTACAATAGAACAATCACCTCTCTTCCTCTAGACCAGGGTGGGGAACCTGTGGTCTTGGCCTCAAGGTCACATGTGGTCCTCTAGGTCCTCAAGTGTGGCCCTTTGACTGAATCCAGACTTCTGTCATTTCACTGTTATATCTTCTGATCTTTTCCCATCTAAGTCACTGATGTGACAAGTTGACATTGATGACTACTTTTTGGTTCAGGTCATTCAACCAATTCCAAATGCACCCAGCTGTATTGTCACCTAATTCACAATTTACATCTCTCCATTTTTCAGTGAGGATAGAAGGCAACTTTGTCAAATTTGCTAAAACCTGGTATGAAACATCTACAGTCTTCTCCACTTTAATCTAATAAATCCATCCAAAAAGGAAATGAGGTTAATTTGGCTTCCTAAAGGCATTTTGGGGCCCAGACAGCCCCAGGAACAAAAATATCCTACATCCAATTTGCCTTTGGGTACAGAGATGATGTTTGAATGTTACAGTGGACTTTTTTTGCTTTTTTTTTTTTGGAGGGCAGTTGGGGTTAAGTGACTTGCCCAAGGTCACACGGCTAGTTTTTTTGTGTTAAGTGTCTGAGGCTGGATTTGAACTCAGGTACTCCTGACTCCAGGGCCGGTGCTCTATTCACTGTGCCACCTAGCCGCCCCTACAGTGGACTTTTGTTTTTAAACCTGCTACACTTCTTGGGAGGAGGTGGTATGATCATAATGGATGCAGGAACAATGGTCTTGCAGCCAAAAACACTTAGGGCCAACTTTTGCCTCTGATGGTATGACCATGGGGAAGGCACTTCATCTTTCGATGTATTTGGCAACTCTCCAAGACTAGAAATTGCTGAAACACCATGGTAGAAGGCATTTCCTCATCAGGAACTGAAATCACAGGTATAGCATCAATAAAAACAAGTATTAAATTTTTAGAGAACTAAAGCCACCTAGATAAACCAGTAAGATAAACATGCTAGTTGCTGATCAACATCAGTGGTGGGAGTCTCCATTTCAGTAGTGTCTCTATACTCTTAAAATCATAAATTAGGACCTCAAAAATGTTATTTGTGACACCCAAACTTGGAAGACGCAATCAGCCTGTATTTCTGTGCAAGAGATCATCTTCATCTTCTGATATAGGCTTCATGAGCCAAGGGGAAATTTTTTAGCATATAAAGAAAGCCCGGTATTTCGGCAAGGTACATAAAAGGCAACTACCAATTGGTCATAATTTCTATACCCAACTCCTCATCCCCAAGCTTTTCTATTGTTTCCAAAACATTGCAAAGTCTAACTACCTGGCTGGGAGAGCTTAAGCAGCGAGGCATGCACCTCATGACATTCCCATTCAGACCCAAAGACAAAATGTGCTGTCCGAAAGTTTTTGCAATGTAAGAGCAGAGGATGCCCTACGGAGGTAAGGGCTAACTTCTCCACAGCAGCAATGTGGTGATGCAGAATCTGGAAAAGATGAAAGAAGAATCAGTCAGCATTTGGCCCCAATGGTGAAGTTAAATTGCCTGACATCGACTCTCAGAACAGTGATTCTTGGATATAGGCAGTGGCCTCAGTGGCCAGAAACACCCTTTTGAAAAAGGGAAGCATTGTACTTCCGTGTAGGTAGGTGAGCAAAGAAAGATGTCATTCTGACAATAGCTCTTCGTCTTCGGATAAGTTGTAATGAATTAGAAGGACCACCTTAGCATATTAAACAAGGTAAATAAATAAAACAAAAAGGACCTCTGACAGGCCATTGAGTGTCACTGGGGTCCACAAGTCTACCATCTGCCCAAAAAAGCAAAAGCTACTGAGGGACAACAAGTGGAAGGACCAACAGACTTGGAATAAGACGATCTGGGACCAAGTCTTAGGATCGTTGGCTTTAGATCTGAAAGGTTCCTTTAGAGATCATTTCCTCTAACTCCCTCCATTTTCAGATGAGGGAACTTACTAGTTATATGATCGTGGCAACAAGACATGGCAGAAAGAGGACTGGATTTGGAGATGATCCAGGTTCCAATGCTACCTCTCTTACTTATGTGCGACCACGAGCAAATCACTTTATTTCCCTTAAGACTCAATTTTGTCATCTGTAAAACGAAAGGGGGTTGGCCTAGATGACCTTTTCTAGCTTTAGGGGCCTGAATTATACCTCTTCTCTCCAAGCCTGTTTCCTCATTTATACATGAAGATATTAATATAACATATAATATAATATATACATATATAATACTTATACTTCCTATTTCACAGGATTGTTGGGGGAGACCTTCTAAAATAGGAAAACGCCATGTGAATGGAATCACTACTTAGTACTGAGCCATTCTGTGTTAAAAGGGCAAGAGAAAGGATCCCAAAGCATTGGGTGGGGAGACTCCATTGGAAATACTGTGGGAATGGAATTGTTATTTGCTGCTAAGCATTCTCTGTTGGAAGCTAGACAGAGTGGCTCACACCAGCATGGATGGCACTGGATAGGGTACAATCCCCACCAGAGAGAGTAATGCCTGCAGTCATGAGAAATCATGGTTCCATCTAAGTATTCCAACATTCAATTTGATTCTAGAGTTGCTTCCATTGGTTAGTTAACTTTTGCCTAGAATCATTCTAAAAAAGTAAAAAAAAAGTCCTTCTAATGGCAGATCTAAGGCAAAAACAAGAACTAGGAGGAAGTGGGTCTTATTTGCAACCTCTTTCCACGTTAAAGCTGCCTGAGAAAAAAGAAAACCAAACAGAAGGGAGACAGAGAAGAAACTACCCATATGGCATTGTTATTTCAGCTTCCCTTTGATGTTCTTCCTATCTCTGTGCCTCATTTTGTGTTACCACAGATCCATCATCTTCCTTTCACTCGGCCCAATTTCTGTCCCCTTACAGCTTTGTGGTGCTTCCTTCCTAGAGGTCTGGAACGATGTTGCCAATTTCATTTGTCTCATTCCTTTTTTTAAATTCTTCCCCAAAGAGCTGTATTTCTCACGAAATCTTTCAGTTGGAAGTCTGGAGAGTATATGAAGACTTGGGAGGCAGGGTGGATGGGGAAAAAATAAACACGGAAATCTTTCACTGCTGAAGTGTAACCACTCACTGATCTGGTCTTGTCTAACTTGCTCTCTTTCTCTCACTACTTGGAATACTAAAGAACTTTGATGAGCCACACACAAAAGATACTGCCAATGCAAGCAAGGCAGCCTGGGTCAGTGAACCTGAGATGTCCCAGAGGGTCCCAGGCATGTCTGGGGCAGGTCATCTCTCAGTGGCCTGGGCAGCTCTTTCTAATTAGCAGAACACATGGCATTCTGCACTGAGAAAGGGAGTCTGCTCATGAGAAGTTCCCTGTAAATCCTTACAGACTTTCTTTTTAGATATTTTCACCTCTATTAGTCTTCTCACTGGGAGCTACCAACATGGATATGTCCTGACCAAAAACAATTGTGCCACCGGCTGGACAAGGGCTGGGCAGTCAAGGTCAGGTAGTAAACAAAACCACATACAAAAACAAGCATTGAATTTCCTAAGCCCAGTTCACCCCCAATAAACCAGGGAGCAGCAACTCATTCTGTCCCATATGGGATGGTGGGAAAGGCTCTAGATACTTCTACTAGTATATGACCTTGGGCAAGTCACTTAACTTGTTTACCTTAATCCACTGGAGTAGGAAATGGTCAAGCACTCTAGTATCTTTTCCAAGAAATGACCAAATGGATAGTACAGTCCACATGGTCATAAAAAATCAACCACAACTGAACAATAATTCTACTCGGGAGGTCAAGAACCTTCCTTGGCTTAGACTAAAGGGTCTCTGCACTGCCTTCCTCTCCCACTTCCTGGGCAAGATGGCCATAAGGAACAATAAAGCTCTAGATTAAAAATGTAACTGAAGAGGAAATCCCTGGAAACATTAGTGATCAAGAGATTTCGAGTCAGAGGACCCAGATATGAATCCCAGCTCTGTCTCCTAATAGCAAATAACTTTCTCCTCGGGTTTTATATGGTAAATATGAACATTATATTATATGTTATATGAACATTATATTATATGAGAAAATTTACAAATAATAGTGTTTGTTATAAATTTTATTTACTTAGTATACACAGTGTGATAAGTATAGTATTTGTAAAATAAACAAGCTTTGCCTATTACAAAATACATCACCCTTTGAAGTGTGAGAAGCTAGCACACAGGGTCCTGCACATAGTAGGTGCTTAAGAAACATCTGTTGAATTAGAACAATTACAACTGGTTACTGCAGCAGCCTATGGCTCTCACTATAAAAGGTTCACAGTGTTCTTCGGAGAAAAGGGTCTCTATCAGGGGTGGGGAACCTGTAGCCTTGAGGCCACATGTGGCCTCTAGGTCCTCAAGGGCTGTCCTTGGACTGAATCCAAATTTCACAGAACAAATCCCCTTAAGAAAAGGATTTGTTCTATAAAACTTGACCCAGTCAAAAGGTCATGCCCAAGGACTTAGAAGGCCACAGGTGGTCTTGAAGCCACAGGTTCTCCACCCCTGGTCTATATAATTTAGAAAATCAATTCATTACTAAATACTGGTGCTCTAGGAAAACTCCTACATGCCAAATGAGAAGCCTTCATGTACAAGTCCTTGTTATACTTTCTTAGTTCTTATCAGGAACACAGACCCAGATTTCCTTCCGGACCTCAGCAGAAGCATCTACATATATCAGATGGGTTGCGGTAAGGTAGAGAGTCCCGTTAGCTGGTTTCTTGTTTACATAACGATTCAATAACAGAACATTTTCAACCTATTTAAAAAGAAAGAAAGAAAGAAAAAGATTAAACTCAAACTTGCTACCTGTGACTGAAATATGAGAATTAAACATTTCTTTCATTATCCTGGTAGCTCTCCTCTTAACTTTTTCCAGTTTTACCAACATCCTTTCTAAAATGAGATACTCAAAAGTAAATACCATATTCTAGTTACAAGTTGATGTGATCAGGGCATAGGAGAGCAGGACTAGGCCTAGATAGCAGCCTAAGATCACACTGGTGTTCTTGAAAGCTGTATCGCATATGGCCTACTAAGACCCCCTGATCTTCTCCATTTTTGAACTGCCACCGAGGCATATCTACCATCTTGTGCTTGTGAAGCTGATTTTTTTAATGTTTTTTTTTCTTTTTGGAGGGGGGAGGGCCCTGGGCAATTGGGGTTAAATGACTTGTCCAAGGTCACATGGCTATAAGTGTTAAGTGTCCAAGGCCAGACTTGAACTCAGGTCCTCCTGACTCCAGGGCTGGTACTCTATTCACTGTGCCACCTAGCCACATTGTGAAGTTGATTTTTTAAAAAAATTTACATTTATTCTTATTAAATTTTCCCTTATAATATGTGGCTCAATGTCCTAATGTTTGACAAGGATCCCTTCATCCACATCCTTTGTAAAAATAATAAGTAGCACTGATCACTGAGGCATTCTAAAACAACTCTGGGTCTGCACTTTCAAACAGTGTGTATGTGGATGGGTCAGGGGTGGATGCGTGTCTAGGACTGCCAGAAAGAGTCAAGGAGCAATGAAACATGAAAAATGTTAGAGGAAGGGGTTGGGGTAAGGTGTGATTCAAGAACACTTGCTGAAGGGATGGAGAAAGCTGAGGCAAGAGCCTCTGAGCCACATAGCAGGGAAGGAAAGAAGAAGAGTGAAAACCCCAAACTTCAACAGCCATTTCTCAGCCCCAGAGTGTGCAGTGGCAGAAATAAAAGGCAACAATGGCATGGTGCCTGCTCTCCCAATCTAAGAATGAGTTGAGAATCAGAATATGAAACTGTATTCTTTGCCTACAGGAACAAGAGATCAGCCTGGCTAAGTAGCTTCCATGGCCCTACTTGCCACAGATCTGCTTGGTCAATGCCCTTCTTTCACACTTCACCCTCAAGCCCACGACCACACCGGATATTGTGACACAAGAATTCTGCTCTCAGAGACCCTGGGGCCCATAAAACACGGTGTTTTCTATTTCCCTTCCCAGAAGAAAGGAAATGAGATGCACTTCCAAGGTTTCTTAATCCATTTACTACCCTGATTTGCCACAAGTATTGGCAATAGCTCAAATCTACGATTTTTTTTTTAAATGAGGAATGTAGTGGCTCCAGAAGGGCTTACCTGCCTAAGAACATGCATCAGACATGCCCCATACTATCACTTCCTGATATCATCATTCATTATGAATACTACTGGAAAAAACAGAGGGTTTAAAGATCTTCTGAGTCCAGCTCCTACCTTTGTAATTGAGAAAAACTGAGGTACCAAGTGGTGAGATGATTTGAATAAAGTCACTCTGATGGTAACAGAATGGGGATTTAGACCCTACAGTGTTCATTCCAAATCCTATCTTCTCTTTTCAACTTTTCATATTTTCAAATGACCTTTTTCTGTTTTCTCATTAAGATCTCTCATTTAAAAAGAAGAGCAAGAAAGTACAAAACATCAATATAAGGGAGAAGGGAGAGGGGGAAAACGAAGACTGAGGAAGTATTCAGAGCCAAAATGATGGCAGTGTACTCTTGTTCTCGGATGTTCCAGGAGAGACTGGATGACCACTCGTTGGCTGGGTCACAGAGCACAGATCCGGAACTTTTTGTGTATCTTGGACCCCATCCCTCCATGTGGGTAGGCAGACTGAAGAAGCCTATGGACCCATTCTCAGAACCATGTTTCTAAATGTATAAAACAAAACACTAGGATTATAAAAGAAGCCAAAGGATAGTAAAAATAAAGGGGTAACTGCTTTTTTTCCATCCAAGTTCATAAGGCCCCTGAAGTTCATGTGGGCCCCAGACTAAAAACTCTTGTTGTAGGGGGTAGGAGTTCCAGTATGAGTTGAACTGGACTGCCAACTAGGCCTCTTGCAAATCTGAAATTCTGTTATTCTATTATTCTGAAAAAAGATTCAGTGAAGAACACTACAGGAAATAGAGTCCTGATATATGCTGCTATTAGGTGTTGGATACATTTATTAAATCAGTTAATAAGGTAAAGTGGAAGCAGCAGAATCATGGGACCTGGGTTTAAATCCAAGCTCTGTTAACTTACTATCTGGGTGACTGAGAGCAAAATAATTTCTCCCTTCTGGGTCTCAGTTTCTTCACTGGTAAAATGAGGTGCTCCAACTAGATGAGCTTTAAGGCCACTTCCAGTCTCAAGTCCTATCATCTAAAAGATCTTCCATGTCTGAAGCCTCCCAGGACTTAGCAAAATTAGGTAAGTCTCTTTCAAGTGAAAGAATCAGAGTGATTTATTTAGAGCCAAAGTGTTTCAGGACCTAGAATTCAGGAAAAATGGCAAAGAACAGCACCCTCTGTTACAGGCCCTTGCCTTTCCAATGAACATGTTCTCCTGGTATCAAAGAGCCCCTCTTTAAGCTTTTCAAAATGAACCTCCTGTGAAGGGACAACTCAATGGGAGCATGCCTTTGCTTACTAGAAAAGGCGCGCTTACCAGACTTTTCATAGTCCTAAGTTTCTGAAAATCCATCCATACAAAGGCTAACCTCATTTTTGTCTTTTTTCAAAATTAAAAATAATTTTCCTAAGAAGAAAACAGACACAGGCAATACAGTCCAAAGTAAAATCAGTCCTTGTACATGATCATTTAAAGTTTCTTGGAGCACTAACCCCAAATCCCCCAACTCAGACCCCCATCTGAAACAGAGCACTGATTCAGTTTAGGAGAACCTGTTGGTATTGTTTTCTTGACCACATTATCTCAAGGAAGGGGGATCAGCTTGAATTCAAATTGGGGAAAGCATATGCCCAACAGGTAGGAAGGTGAATGGGACAGAGCTCTAAATTAGAAGTAACAGTGTTCACGTTGCCCTGATGGCTATATTTTCTTTTTTTCTTTTTTTTAAACTTTATTTTTATTTGTTTTCTTGTTTACATTATTCATTTTCATTACATTTTTGAATTACAAATTTTCTCCCCATTTTGCCCCTGCCCCACCCCTAAAACAGCAATCCTACTGTAAAGCCCCTCCCCTGCTCTGC
>CM053602.1:53085898-53105072 GCA_028646575.1 Pseudocheirus occidentalis
GCCCCGTCGCAGCTGCGCCTCCCTGAGCCGGCCGTCGGGCTCTGAGGTAGGTCGGAACCCGGCCGTGTGTGCCGGACTAGACAAGGAAGCGGGGGTTGGCCATGGCTAAGAGGGTCTGAGAGGAGTCCGGGGCTGGATAGAGAGAGTCAGCGTCGCCGTGAGCCCGCAGCCTTGGGGAGGAGAAGGAACGATTAGAAGCGGCTCGGGGTCCCTCGGTCACTGCCAGAATGGCTAAGAGGAAAGAGGACGATTTCTTCCCGGGGCTAGATCAGAAAAGAGCGAGGCCAGGGCCATCGCCGGGGCCAGAGTCAGATTCGGATTCAGATTCGGATTCGGATTCGGATGAGGAGATGGAGGGCCCCTCCAGTGAGGATCTGTCTCTTGACAGTTCTTCTGACTCAGAATCAGGGGACTTTGGGATCATTGAAAGTATCCAGCTGGAGAACTTTATGTGCCATGCCATGCTTGGACCTGTGAAATTTGGAGCTAATGTCAATTTTGTGGTGGGATACACTGGGAAGAGTACATTGTTAACAGCTCTCATAGTTGGTCTTGGTGGAAAATCGTTAGGTTCGTCTTTGAAAGAGTTTGTAAAAGATGGGGAGGATTCAGCCAACATCTCAATCACATTACGGAACAGAGGGGAAAAAGCTTTCAAATCTGAGGTTTATGGGGAATCGATAACTGTGCACCAACACATCAATGAGGAGGGGAGTCCAAGTTATGAACTAAAAGACCAAGCAGGAAACCTGGTTACTTCTAAAAAAGCAGAGCTTACTGCCATCCTTGATCATTTTAAGATAAGAGTAGATAACCCAGTGTCTATTTTACCACAAGAGATGGGCAGGCAGTTATTGCGAACCAGAAATGAATCTGAGAGATACAAATTTTTCCTGAAAGCTACAGAGCTTGAACGGATGAAACAAGAGTACTCAGAAATTGTAGAGAGAAAGGCCAAAAGCCAGCATCAGATAAAACAAGGAGAAGAGCAGCTGGAGGAGCTCAAACGGCAGGGCATAGAGATAGAAGAGCACTTTCAGACTATGGTTAACTTGGGGAAGATGTTAGAAGACATGAAACATGAGATGACTTGGGCAGTGGTCAGTGAAACTGAAAGACAGCTTGATGATATGATAAGTAATATAAATGTTGGAGACCAATGTACTATCATATTAAGTCAGGAATTGGAGGCTTCAAGAGTCATATTTAATGAAGCCTTGAAAAGGTATACCGCTATTCATGAGAATGTGCAAAAGTTAAGTGAAGAAGCCACTACTTTAGAGCCCAGATGCATTCAGGCCAAAGAAGATGCCATGAGAACATACAGGGCCTATAGTTTAGCAAGGGCTTTCTATAATTCTTCCCAGAATGAATATATTAGGTTGGAAAAGGTTGCAGAACAGCATCAAAACAAACTTGACATCCTGAAATCAACTCTAGAAATAGCAGAGTTAGAAAAACAGGGGAAAATTTCTATGTTGAAGGAAAAGATAAGAAACCTTAAGGATCAAGAAGATTCACTTGTTGAAGAAATAAAACAGCTTCACCAAGCTATAGAAATAGATGATAAAGAGCATTCTCTAGTTAAGGAAGATGTGTTATATGTGCAGCAATTACTGAATGAAGACCAACGACAGCTAGAACGATTGAGAGACTGTAAATCTCAGCCACTAAAACTATTTGGAGCCCAGATGCCAGCCCTTGTTGAGGCTATAGAAGATGCCCATAGACAAGGGCGCTTTACTTACAAACCTTTAGGTCCACTTGGAGCTTACATCCGTCTCCGAGACCCTGCTTATGCTTTGGCTATTGAAAGCTGCTTAAAGGGCCTTCTTCTTACCTTTTTTTGTGACAACCATGAAGATGCACACATTCTTCAGGAAATGATCAAAAGGTTTTATCCATCGATTTCTCCCCGACCGCAGATAATTGTGTCAGCATTTGAGTGTGAGTTGTATGATGTGACAGACAGGGCTCCCTGTCACCCAGAATTTCCAACAGCTCTCACAGCTTTAGAAATAGATGATGCAGTGGTGGCCAATTCTTTGATTGACATGACAGGCATAGAGACAGTGCTGCTTATTAAAAATAATGCTGTGGCTCGTAAATTGGTAATTCCTCATGGGCCCCCTAAGAACTGTACCAAAGTTTTAACTGCCTGTGGTGATGAAGTATTTCAGGGGCGCTATTACTCATGTGAAGAATCAAGACCTACTTACTTAGGTGATATAGAAGCAGAAATAAGTGAGTTGGAAAAAGATGTGGAAAAGAAAAGGGCACGGTTGTCTGCAGTAAAGCAGCATGTGTGTTCACTTGAAAAGGCTATCAGGAAGAATAGACAAACTATTGATAGTCATTATCAGCATTTAAAAGAAATAAAAATTAATGTAATAAGTATCACTGGAGAAATAAGAAATCTTGAGGATGAAGAGGATAGTCGAACAATAAATCTCTCGGTTCTGGAAGATGAAGCTCAAGAAATTAAAGAAGAGATGAAAGAGGTTGAGGAAAAGTTAAAAACTCGAAGAGAAGAGATGGAGAATTTAAGGAAACCAAAAGTAGAAGCTGAAAAGAGACATGAAGAATTGAAATTGAAATGTAGTCAAGTTTCAGAGTTAATGGAATCTCTTATTGAAGAACAAAATCAGACTGTTTTAGAAGTGGAAACCAAACACCAATCTATGCTGCATTATGACAGTAGGCTTAAGGAACACCTGGATTCCCTCCAGTTGAAAAAAGAAGAAATGGCTATGAAAGAGAGAGAACTTGAGAGGGAGACTGCTCAGGCCAGATGCATCTGTCCAGAGCGTAAAGAAGTTACAAAAAGTGCCTCTGTTCTTAACAGAGAAATTAATGCCTTAAAAGAGCGGATACAGTCAGAAAACTACACTCACCGAAGACGAGAAGATGTGATGAAGCAGTACCAAGAAGCAAAAGAAAGGTATCTAGATCTAGATAGTAAAGTAAAGAACTTGAAAAAGCTTATTAAAACACTGGATAAAGTATCGACCCAAAGATATGAAACATACCAGAAAGGTAAAAAAAATCTTTCTTTACAATGCAAGTTGTACTTTGACAGTTTGATTTCCCAGTGGTCCTTCTGTGGGAAAATGCTCTTTGATCATAAGAATGAGACTCTTTCTATAACAGTTCGGCCTATAGATGATGCTTTCGATGACGTGGCCGATGTATCGGGAGGTAAACAGTCTTTCTCTAACTTTATATTAATTCTTACTTTGTGGTCCGTCACAAAATCACCCTTCAGATGCCTGGATGCAATTGATGTCTACATGGACTGGGAGAGAAGAAAAATTGCCATGGACATGATCCTCAGGATAGCATGTTCCCAGCAGCAGCACCAGTACATCCTGCTCACTCCACGATACACTAGTCCACCAAATCCTCTAATAGAAATACACCAGATGCCAGACCTTAACAACCCTGAGGCAACTGTGCCTCCCAAAGCAGTCAATTCAGAAGAAGAAGAAGCCTGAATTTTTAATTAATGTGATTGTGTTGTCTGCTCATTGTGGTGTTTTATATTTTTTTCTCAAAGTGTCTGCAGTGTAGTGTGCAAAATCTCCCCACTTTGAACAAAAAATTAATAATTAAAAGTATTCCGGAGAGGCAGATTCGAGATGGCAGAATAGCAGGAACGGCATAACACCCCCACCAGGCCTCTTCCACGAAGTTCTAAAATTCACACCGTACTAAATTCTGACCAGGAAATCCAAGAAAAAAGTCACCAGCACCCGGCAGCAGAAGAAAAAAGACAGAGACCTGTGGACATTGGGGATGGGGACTTGGCTGGGAGCATTATAGCTCCAGGGGACTGAATGAGAGCCAAGACTTGGGTACTTGGGCAGGAACTAGCAGGTGTAATGAGAATAAGTTTGTTGCCTGTGACATAACTGACTCCATTTTTAATTAGGCTACCTTTTGTATTTAAGCATTTTGATGTTAGTTTTTCATAACTTGTTTTTCAATATTATGCTTATGTATAGTATATGTTGTAAACATGTATGTTTATAAACATCCGATAAACATATGGGATACCCATATATGACAGTCTACCAATGGGAAAATTTGATAAGTGACCTCACCATTAACTTATATCATCAGGTACAAATGAAATTAATTGCTAAACAAATTACTTCTCAGCCACCAATCAGAACTTGGGTATAACTAGCTAATGCTCCTAGCTAGAACTCTGAGAAACCTACAATCTTCATCCTGCTCTTTGCTTAAGACTGAGCCTGGCTCCTGTGTTCCCCACACTTGAGACTCCAGCACCCACATCATGTTTCCTTGAAAATAATATTGATTGACTGACAGAGATTTTCAGATTTGCCAGCCAACCACCTTGCTGGGAGACAGACCACTTCCAGCTGGACACAGAGAAGAAACTTCGTCATTCAATACCAGTTCAAGACCTCTTACTGGCAAGCCCTAGGGAATCAGGTTGGTGGGTTTTTTTTTCCCTAATGGAGTTAATATTTGTTTTTACTAAAATATCTATAAACCAGGGGTTAACATCCCTGTAGACCCAGTCTGGCTCACTGCTTATTTTTGAGTGTCCCGTGAGCTAAGAATTGTTTAAATGTAAAAAAAAATTACTCTTGCCTAATCTGTGCAGAAAAGGATTAAATAAAATAGACTCGGGCTCCTGCCTTGTACAGCATTATATAGATTACATATTAGCTAATGAACATGATAAGCACAGGTATTAGAAGTCATAAAACATATTGAGTGACAGTTGCCCAACAAATGGTACAGAAGGGTCAATTTTCAATTAAGTTCTAAGTGACAATTAGATCTTCAGAGGGAGTATCAATTCCTCATCCAGAAATAGAAAATATTTGGCTTTTCAAGCCTCAAAAGGAGAAAAGGGAGACACAGAAGCTAGTTAGATTGTTTGGATTCTGGAGAAACCATTATTTCAGGTATGATATATAAAGTTACAAGGAAATCAAAACATTTTGAATGGGCACCAAAACAGCAGCATATATTAGAGCCAGTGAAGGGGACAGCGCAGCATACCATGCCCCTTGTTCCTGTTTGTTTCTTCAAACCCCTTTTATATACTACAAGTCAGCCATGAAGGAGACTTCAGGACTTGGTTCTTATGGATCAAGCCAAAGGGAGGTAAACAAAGGGTTTTACATGCCAGTACACTTAGCCTAGCAGGGCCAAGGTCTCCCATCACATCCTGGGCCATCTCCAGTCATCCTGATAAATATTTGGCCACTAGACCCAGATGATACTGGAGGAGAAAGTGACCTTGTTCAGTCGTCCCTCAGTCAAATCAAAGTCATCTGAAAATCATGTCATCATTTCCCTGTTGTCATGGTCCTCTTTGAAAATGAAGGACAAACAGAAGAACAATAACAGTTTGGGGCCAAGAAGATGACTACTAGCCCTCATATTAAATGTACTATCGTGTGAAAAATTGTCCCTGTTAGTATATTATACTATCATGTCTGACTCAAGGTATTCCACTAATAGTAATAATACCAATTCCTATATTAACATGGGCCAGGAGTGGCTAGGTGGCACAGTGAATAGAGCACTGGCCCTGGAGTCAGAAGGACCTGATTTCAAATCTGGCCTCAGACACTTGACACACTTACTAGCCGTGTGACCTTGGGCAAGTCGCTTAACCCCAATTGTCCTGCAAAAAGAAAAAAGAATTGAGCTAGTTGAAAAAAAGGTGAAAAATTCATCCTGGGTTGATAGAGGAGTTTAAAATTATTGTTCTACCTCCCATTGATTTGGAAAAGAAGCAACAAATTCTTGTAGAATGAGCTAGAATGTGATGGAGTAGAGCTCCCCCAAACCAGCATCTAGTTCTAGTGGAGACCATTGGGGTGGAAAAATGGAATGCAATCTGGGTTACAGATGGATCTGTTAAAAGGTTTCAGGTCCTTTGAAGATAAATTATGTACAAAGTTCTGACAAATTCTTTTTTCTTTTTAACAGCTGTACAAGTGCTGTGATTTCATCATTGGTGCCTTCGTGACTCTACTGCTGCTCATCCTTGCTTATCTCATCACGTGACCTATCCTGTGTATCACCTCACTGTATCTTCTTGCTGCTCCTTGCAAGCAAGTATGGATTCACCCTCTGTTTGGTTGTTTGACATCCAGTTATTCCTGTAAATCACAGTTGTGAAAGCAGGATACATAAGGATACAAAACATTGCCAATATGGCAGAGGGGAATGCCACTTGCTTAGATACCCCATCTGAAATAGAGGGGTTATAACCTTTGGGCTTGCCAGAGACATAAAAACAAATTCACCAAGATATAACAGTGATTGCTTCAGTGTCACCTGATGGTGCTGCTGGCAATCAGAGACTTTGGCCACATCTGGCTTAAAGAAAGACAAATGATGGGAAGACAGAAAATCGCAGGTTGTTGGCTTGAGTGGGAAGAGATCAAGAGACCTTGAAATATGTTCTCTTATAAAAGTCCCTGGCTTGGTCTGCAAAGGACTTGACATGAGAGAACATACGTACAGAAAGACCTATCATCATAATGGATTAAGAACATTTTAAAGTGTTTATGATAAGTGTAATAATGGTGCTTGTGTGTACCATATGTTCTAACACTAAGTGATGTTTGATTGTTTGGAATTACTATTTGGATTGTATCAATGGTAATTATAATACTATTTATAGACTATCCTAGATGGCTGTAGGGCTAGCCAGCAGCCAGAGGATGGATGTAGTAATGTATATTTGTTGTCTTGATATACCTTACACCAGTTTTTTGATCAGGCTAACGTTTTGTGATGAAGTGTCCCTATGTTTGTTTTTCGTAGCTTCTTTCATTTTTAAGATAAGCATATTATTGAATAGATTGGTAAACAATGTGTATGTTCATGAAAAACAGATCATCCTATGTAACCCCCATGTAGGACAGCCCATCACTGGGAAAATCTGGTAAATAACCTCACCATTAGCTTATGGCATTAGCTAGCAATCACATTAATTAGGGCACCAGCTGGTAATCAGAATCTGGGTCCAACTAGCTAATGTCCATAGCTAGAAGTATAAGAAACCGCTGGAGCCCTTAACCCTCAGCCTGCTTTTGGGTTGACACAGCCTAGCCCCTCTGTTCTCCAGACTTGACATTCAGTTGCCCTAATCAGTTGAGCACAATGCCAATTGACTGATGGTTATTTGCCAATCACCTTGGAAGGAAACTCGGCTTCTGGCTAGGCAGAGAAGGAACCTTGCCTTCCAGTACTAGTATGAGACATACCTACTGATAACCTTCAGTTAATAAGTGTAGTGGTTTGTTCCTAATGGGGTTAATGTTCATATTGTTAATATAAACCATACTAACCTTGTGTTTGATAAACCCAAGGATCCAAGCTACTGGGACAAGAACTCACTATTCGACAAAGTGCTGGAAAAAGTCGAAAGCAATCTGGCAGAAATTAGGTATAGACCAACGTACCAGCTGTATACCCAGATAAGCTCAAAATGGACACATGCTTTAGACATAAAGAGTGATATCATAAGCAAATTAAGGGATCATGGAAAACAAATTACCTGTCAGATCTTTGTTTAAAGAAAGAGTTCACAAATAAACCAGAGGGGGGAGGGGTAGATCATGGGAAGTAAAATAGATAATTTTGATTACATTACATTAAATTAAAAGGCTTTTGCACAAACAAAACAAGTGCAACCAAAATTAGAAGGAAAACAGGAAACTGGGGAAAAATTATATCAAGTTTCTCTGATAAAGGTTTCATTTCTCCCCTACATGAGGGAACTGAGCCAACTTTATAAAAATGAGAGCCATTCTTCAGTTGATACATGGTCAAAGGATATGAAACTGAAGGGATGCCCATCGATTGGGTAATGGCTGAATAAATTCGGTATATTATTGTAATGAATTATTACTGTTCTGTAAGAAATGATGAAGGGGACAGTTTCTGATGAAAAGTACACAGTTGCAGCACTATTGTAAAAATAACCAGCTGTGAAAGGCTGCAATACTATCCTCAGTACTATTGATGAGAATTCCACAGGATTTGATAAAAAAAAATGCTACCCCTTCCAGAAAGAGAACCGATGAACTCTCATTGCAGATTGAAGCCTATTTTTTTCACTTTATTTTTCTTGTTTCCCCTCTCCCCTACAATACTAATGTGAAAATGTTTTGCCTGACTTTGTATGTGTAATGGGTGTTTTATTTGTTGCCTCAATGGGTGGGGGAGGGAATGGAGGGAGGGATAAAATTTGGAACTGAAGCTTTAAAAAAATTTAAAACATTTCAAAAATGAAAAAATAATGGGTATAAACTAATGTTTGCATGCAGTTAGTGAATAAAGTTTGATTGTAAGCATCAAAAAGTATGTCTCATGTTTCTGTCACACTGGTTAATTTAATGTTATGAGTAAAAAGTCTGAGAGACAAAGTTCCCGGTAATAAAAATTAATTTATTAAATAGGCCAGCCAATCAATCAATTAATGGTCAGTGATTCTCTTGATAATCAAAGATGCCAAGAGAGACTGTGAAACATCTTAAATGAGGTATGTTCCTTCTGATTGGGGAACTCCACTCACAACTGAAATTCTACCTCCATTTGGTGGACATTTAATGAGGAAGTAGGCTGAGAGTTCTCAGCCCCTCCCAATCACTTCATTGTAGAAGGGGGTGGGGTCAGCTGAGAATGAGGCCTGGTCAAGAGGCATGACTGGGTACCCCATCCAGTTCTGTCTGGTTTGATTTCTCCTTCATAAGCTGGGTAACCCCAAACTCTAGTGGAGGGGAAGCTCTTTCCCCTGGGGAAGGACCTAACTCAAACTAGTTATGCCATAGACATAACTCAGCCTCCTAAGTTGGGTGGGGCCCAGCCCAGATGCCTTGAAAGGAACTGGGATACTTAGGCCATTCTTTAGCTGGGGAGGGGCTTCTCTCTAATCTAGCCTTTTGACATAGAAGAGAATATTACAAATTATTATGAATAATCAAATGGTACAGCATTAAAATTACTTTCATTATGTAATGGTAAATTGGTTGTGCCCCTGCACTGTTCAGAAAGACATCCCAGGGGATCCCTGAACTAGTTTGAGGTGCAGGGATGGGGACCATTGGGCAGCTCTGTCACCCACTACCCTGGTCTGGGTCAGACTGAGCAGGGAGATAGGCACATTGGGGTGGTGGAGAGGAGTGGTCACTATCTGGCTGCTCAGCATGGAGCCAGTTCAGGAACCAACAGTAAACCTGTGGCTCCAATGCCAGGAGCAGATTGGGGCTCACTTCTAGCCTCTAGTCCAGGGTGGGATAAGCAGACCAAAGGAGAGCCTGTAGTCCAGTTGCTGTGAACCTGTGGAGCCTCCCAGCCAGCTGAGTCCAGCAGCATTGTCCTGAAACTCCCAAGCAGGGCCAAGCCAGCCATTCCCAAGCTGGGTCAGGAATTTGCCCAGCTCACAGAAGGAGGTAAGTAAGTGAGTGGTGTTTGGCCTGGATCACATCTCTGGGAGCACTGAAAGCTTGCAGGTCCCCTGGAGACCCAAAGGATGCCTACTTCCCCCTGAGGACCTTACTTTGATTGTGTGTGTGTGTGTGTGTGTGTGTGTGTGTGTGTGTATATCTCCCACATGTATCTGTCTGTCAGATTCATATGTGTTCCTTGTAAACAACAAATTGTTAGACCAACTTGTCAGACTAAGCCACTTTGCTATGATTTTCCTTTTTCTTGGGGGGAGGGGGTTTCATTCCATTCACATTCCCAGTTATCCGAAATAATTGTGTATTTCCCGGCACCCTATTCTTTTGTGCTTTCCTTCTCTTCCCGCCCTCCCCTCTTTAAGAGTTTGTTTTCTAAAGGGCAGCTAGGTGGCACTGCAATGAATAGAGCACCAGCCCTTGGAGTCAAGAGGACCTGAGTTCAAATTTGGCCTCAGACACTTGACACACCTTAACCCCAGTCACTTAACCCCAATTGCCTTGCCTTATCCCCTCCAAAAATAAAAAAAAGGTTGTTTTCCTTCTGACTAATCCCTCTCTTAATCTATGCCCCATCTCATTCACCACCATGCCCTTCACTCCCTCTTTCCCTCTTGGTTTCTGGGTGAGTGAAATGTATTTCTATACCCAACTCTGTTTATTTTTATTCCTCCCTCCTGTGACCATTACGGAAGAGAGTCAGGTTCCAGGGTCACCCATTCCCTCCTGAGTTCCTCCTCCTCATTGTATAGACTTCTATCCCATTGATGTGGGATAATTTTCCACATCCTTCCTCTCCTAGCCCCACTCCAAATATAGTGTTCTTCCTCACCTATTCTTTTCAGATCACTCCCAGTTCATTCTTTTTAGTTTTTTTCTAGAATAATTAAGAAGCATTTTTCTAGTCTAAAAAACCCTCTCCATCCCTGTCCCCTTAAGAAGGTAAGTAGTAGATCAAGAAAAAAAGGCCTTAGGGCCCACTAGGTGGCACAGTGAACAAAGCACCAGCCCTGGAATCAGGAGTGCCTGGGTTCAAATACCACCTCAAACACTTAACACAAAACTATCCATGTGACCTTGGACAAGTCACTTAAACCCAATTGCCCTACCTTCCCCTCTCCAAAAAAGGGGGAAAAAAGGATTAATTAGGCTCATTGGGGATTAGTTTATTAGGCTAAATAGTAATTCATTAGGCTAATTGGGTCTCCCAAGAGGCTGTTTGTCCTGGGCAGCAGCAGGACACAGTGACATCTTGGCCCCATGCATCAATCCTAGGCCAGGTCAGGTGGTCCACAAAAGCAGAACAAAGAAGGTATATTGAGGGGCAACTAGGTGACGCTGTAGTAAATAGAGTGTCAGACCTGGAGTCAGTAGGACCTAAATTCAAATTTGGCCTCAGACACTTGACACTTACTAGCTGTGAGACCTTGGGCAAGTCACTTAACCCCAATTTCCCTGCCTTCCCCACTCCAAAAAAAACAACAAGAAAAAAGACCTTCCTAAGAAATTAAAATAATTGTGGAAACCAAACTTTGATCACAGAGAGCCTCTTGTCTGGTTAAGGGCATCACCCCCCAGAAATACTTGACCTGTTGACCTGCTTTTTCTTCTTACAACTGGTTTCCCAGAACAATCTACTGGAGAACCAGATTTGTGTATTGGATCCCCCCAAGAGGTGGGGGGGAAGATGTGACTATGTAACAATTCATCAAAAAAAAAAAAACATCTGAGGCCTCAAGTGGAATGCTAACTCAGTAAAAGTCAACAGGGAAGTTGCCAGTGTAAGAGTAGCCAGACTAGGGAAATGAGTTCCAACTATCCCATTGAAACACTTCCACTTGACCCTGGGCCATCCCTGGCAATATTCCTTCTTTTTTTTTTTTTGACAGGAGGAAGGCAGGGTAATTGGGGTTAAGTGACTTGCCCAAGGTCTCACAGCTAGTAAGTGCCAAGTGTCTGAGGCCGAATTTGAATTTGGGTCCTACTGACTCCAGGTCTGACACTCTATTTACTACATCGTCACCTAGTTGCCCCTCAATATACCTTCTTTGTTCTGCTTTTGTGGACCACCTGACCTGGCCTAGGATTGATGCATGGGGCCAAGATGTCACTGTGTCCTGCTGCTGCCCAAGACAATCAGCCTCTTGGAGACCCAATTAGCCTAATGAATTACTATTTAGCCTAATCAACTAATCCCCAATGTACCTAATTAGTCCTTTTTTCCTTTTTGGAGAGGGGAAGGTAGGGCAATTGGGTTTAAGTGACTTGCCCAAGGTCACACGAATAGTTTTGTATTAAGTGTCTGAGGCTGGATTTGAACTCAGGTCCTCCTGACTCCAGGTCCAGTGCTCTATTCACTCCACCACTTAGCCACCCCTAATTAGTCCAAATAAAACCTATTAATAACCAAGCTGGTATGGACCCTTCTTTCTATGATATCTCCCTATTCTATCAGAAGGTATGCCACCCTACAATTGGTATAATTAGGGCAGAACACTTCTTCCCCCTTACATTTGGAGTAGTTAGCAGACTGTGAGTGGCCAAGCAGAGATTCCCCTCTGGCAGATGAAGATGGCCAGGATTTCCCCTTTGAAAGTCTCATTCCTCAAGTCCTTTTCTTTGAGATTTTGCTGACTACTCCAAATGTAAGGGGACAGAATGTGTTCTGCCCTAATTATACCAATTGTAGGGTGGCATACTTTCTGATAGAATAGGGAGATACCATAGAAAGAAGGGCCCATACTAGCTTGGTTATCAATAGGTTTATTAGGATTAATTAGGCTCATTGTGATTAGTTGATTAGGCTAAATGGTCATTAATTAGACTAATTGAGCCTCACAAGAGGCTGATTGTGCTGGACAGAAGCAGGAGAAAGTTACATCATGGATCCATGAACCAACCCTAGGCCAGGTCAAGTACCCACAAAATGCAAGTTGGCTTGCTTGGGGGGGGGGGGAGAAGAATCCTATATGCCAACTATTCTTGCTGCTTAATGGAGATTTATAACCTAGACGTAGATAAGAAATTTCAGTACTGTTAAGAGAGACCCTGAAACAGCAGTTGCCCTCTGTATCCTTGGATTAAGAACAGGGCATCTCCCTCTCCCTCTCCCTCTCTCCCTCTCTCCTTCTCTCCCTCTCTCTCTCTCTCTCTCTCTCTCTCTCTCTCTCTCTCTCTCTCTCTGTCTCCCCCTCTCCTTTTCCCTCCCTCCCCCTCTCATCTCTCTTTCTCCCTCCCTCCCCCATTCTGCATTCATCAGAGGGAGAGGAGAGAAGCAGAGTAGAAAAAAACTCAGTGAATTGAAGTTTGGGATGTGATTGATAAAGAAAGTGTCAGATCAGAATATGCCTGTGTTTATGTGTCTCTCACAGTTTGTAATTGTGTGCATGAAGTTTTGAAGGAAAATTTTTTTTTTGCTTTTTGGAGGGCAATTGGTGTACTAAGTGACTTGCCCAAGGTCACACAGCTAATAAGTATTAGGTATCTGATGTCAGATTTGAACTCAGGTCTTCCTGACTCCAGGGCCAATACTCTGTTCACTATGCCACCTACCTGCCCCAGGAAGGAAAATCTTTGCTGGCAAATCTATCTCTATATATCTTGTTAACTAATATGAATCTCTGTTAAGTTTTCAGAAAGACTCTTCCTTTCTCTTTATACTCCTAAACTGCAGCCACATTCAGGAAAGGTGGAGGGAAGGGCAGATAAGCAAGAAGAGGATCTTTTTGTTCTGACCCTATAATACAGTGTAAAAACATTGTAAACTAGTTTGAAACGGAATTTGGCACTAAAATGTAAATTATCTACTGTGAATTCCTAATTGTGACAAATGTTTTTTATAAATTCTGAAAATTTAGTTTGAACTAAGAGCATTTCCCACCTCTCATGCCCCCCCCCCAGAATGACCGGTCATCTCACTTATTATAGAGAGACAGGTTTGGGTGGGTGGGGAAGTTTCACAGGAAAAAATTAGACCCAGCACTTTAAAAGATGCCTACCTAAATTATTAACCCCTTCTTGGCTCACAAAAAGAGAAAAGGTACATTGTGTGAATCAGGAAACAACCAAAAAGTAATTGATTTTGATTTTGATTGGAACATCTAGTTAGATATTTAGAGTCTTCCAAACTAAAGTTAAGCACTGATCAGTTTAAAAATGTCTTTTGGGGGGTGGCTAGGTGGTGCAGTGAATAGAGCACCAGACCTGGAGTCAGAAGGATCTGAGTTGAAAACCAGCCTCAGACACTTGACACTTTATTAGCTGTGTAACCTTGGGCAAGTCATTTAAATCCAATTTCCCTGCCTTCCCCCCTTCAAAAAGAAAAAGAAAAAAAGTATCTTTTTGAATTGGTGTGAGTCCTGAAATTGGGAGTTCTGGCTGTCAATTATATGAGATTCCTACCCAATTTTCTAATAAATTATGTTTAACTTGAATTTTAAGATCTGTCTTGCTTTCTCCTGACAAATAGAGAAATTTATTTAAGGGAAGAGGAGGGGCAAGCTGGAGCCCTCCTGAGAAATCCCAGATAGATAAGCTACAATAGTTTGGGGAAAATCCTGGCAGTCAGGTCCGTTACTGAGTGATAATAAAGTTGGTAGAGCTGGTTGAGGTGTGATAGAATTCACTTAGACCTTCTCTGTAACCACTGAGAGCTTTATTGACTCAAACGCAAGAAAGCTAAGTGAGACCCCGATATTTGGGGGAGTCAGGCTTATATAGAGATGTAGTTTTAGAGGTTTTTATGGTGGTTGAAGATTAAGGACAGGATGAGGAAGAGAGATTATATAACATTAGGGAGACAGGAAATTTTATGACCCAGGATGGGGGGAGACAAGGAATTTTATGGTCCAGGATAAGGGGAAAGTTTTATGGTATTTCAAGATAAGAGGAAGAGGCTTTAGGACACCTTCAGATTAGAGAATAAACTTCACAAAGTACTGGAAAAGTAACTCAACCCTTAGGGCACTGTATCCTCATCAATAATACTCAGTTAAGGACTGGAAAAAAATTTTAAGGGAAGAAAAATTGATAAGTACTGTTGGAGAAAAGGTACAAAGAAAAGACCTTGTAGAATCTCCTTTATCTGTAAACTGAAACTATCTGTTTGGGCAAGGACATTAACCCTATGCAAAAAGGTTGTTATGGGTTATGGCAGTCTCACTGGCTGAAGGTTGTGAAGGCTTGGGTTATGGAATTCCTAGACAAGAAATCTGCTTACTGAGAGAACTTACAAGTTTGTTTATTAGGATTAATTAGGCTCATTGGGATTAGTTGATCAGGCTAAATATAGAAGTGATGTCTTTATTTTGGAGGGGGGAAGGCAGAGCAATTGGGGTTAAATGACTTGCCCAAGGTCACACAGCTAGTAAGTGTCAAGTGTCTGAGGCTGGATTTGAACTCAGGTCCTTCTGACTCCAGGGCCTGTGCTCTATTCACTGCACCATCTAGCTGCCCCTAGAAGTGATTTCTAATGATTGATCTTTACACCAGGAGGAACTTAAACTGAAGAAGAAGAAGATAAGCAAAACAAGTAAAGGATGTTAAACGAAATCTCTTATGTGTGTGAGTCCTGGTAAACTTTTATTGCTTATTGCAACTCTATGAGAGTAAAAATAATTGTATCCAACTCTAAGCTGTGATTAATAAAACTTAAGACATTGTAATTAATAGGGATGGAAAAATTTTGAGAAAGCAACAAGATCAGATCAAAATTATATATGGTCAATGTAAATGTAAATTATTCTAATGGTACATGTGAAAACCTAAGTTCTCTGAAGTTTCAAGTGAACTATGGGTTCCTAATTTGATGTTTTTATAGCTCTATTGCTAATAAGGTTTGAGCTGGTTTTCACCACATGAACTGCTTATTGGAGAAATAAAATTTGAGAGACTGCACTGTTGGAATTTAGTCCACCCAGGGACAACAAAAACTATTAGGATTTCATGGTATATTATGGGGGCACCATCTCAAAGAATTTACAGTCAGACCACTTCCAATCCAAGTATAGGCATTTACTGAGAATTGACACCCCTCTGAAGTAGGCTAGGTTCCAAGAGGAACTAGCAACATCAGAGAAAGCAAGACGGATTTTTATGGGGTAAAGATGCAATTACATAGCAGAAATTATGTATATTAAAAAGGCAGGATGGATTTGTCAAGGGATTAGGTAATGGGCAAGGGTCCCTTCTATGGTTTGGTGGTCAAACATCCTGGTCATGCTGCCCTCTGATTGGCTAGCTATTGTGGTCCTGTCCAGACAGGATGGATAATAGTTAGGTATTGTGGTCCTATCTTGGGCTAAATGGATGACGTGATTGTGGTTGAGTTTAAGAACACACCTGTTCAAATATGTGAATTGAATCTGGGGACAGTGGCTAACTAGGGTCAGTGGCTATATTGAGTCTGAGGACCTGTGATATAGTTAAAACCAGACTGTAGGTTAAATCAGGACTTACCTGCTGTTCACTGTGTCCCATAAGGAAGTTAGAATGTTGGGCCTGTGGGCAACTTTATTAGGATTCCATCAGTACCAACTTGTATTGAGATCTGGTTTGTAAAAGATTTTAGCAGGAACATCTGAGGAGTTTCTACGAGTAACTTGGAACCAGAAAAGAAACCTATCACACAATGTCCAAGAAAAGATGCTTCCAAAGACCAGACAACTACATGGGACATCTGAGATTCAAGTTTAAATTTTCTGATTAAATGAACATTGGGAGCGGGTTACTTTTTAGTAATCCCCAAATACAAAAAGACTTAATGTCAGCTGGTGTTTATGATTTTTATTGTATTACTTGGACTTTTTGTTTCACTGTTTCTTTATACTGAGATCTCTCATATTGGATTTTTCTTCAACTTATGTTTTCCCCCTGATCGTTCCAGTAAACACAGTAAGATGTTTCTTCAGTTACTTTAATGTTGTTTTATATTTAATGTATCTTTTCCCCCAGTGATTCTCCTCCCCTCACTCCTGCTCCCATTTTCTTGTTTGGTATCCATTTCCCTTTGGGATTTTCTTTATTCAGTCGTTTTCCTTTCCTGTTTTTATCTGGGTATAGAATTCTCCCCCTCCTCTTTCCCCTGTCATTCAAATAGATTTCCCTTTTCCCCTCTTCCTGTTTAATGATTCTTGTTTATTTGTTTTCGAATTTTCTTTTTTTGCACCTCTTCCCAAAAAGGATTTCTCTCACTTTCTTCATTCTCTCTGCTTTCTTTCTATCTGCTCTAGACCCTTATTCTCTGATTCATGACTCCTATATCAATCTGGTCTCTCTATTTTCTCTGTATTCTTCATGCAATCAAAGCTTCCAAAGTATATATTCTGGGCTCCTTCTAGGCACTTTCTGCCACAGCCTCATAGGGCTTGCATCACGAATTCCCCTTTTCTGTTGTGCCCAACTCCCAGAACAATGCCAATTATTGCCGGTTTCAGAGAGGACACTGCCCCATAGTGGAGCTCCTTCCTCACAACACCCATGATCGCACATCTGATGTATAACCTCCTTAGTTTATGTTCCTCCCCTTCTACCTTTGCCTCAAAATCTCCTCCCTGGGTCCATGGTCTCCCATTCCTCCAGGTGTCATTTCTTGTGGTGCAATAATATTTGACTACAGTCAGGTACCACAAGGGAACTAGTTGATATGGTGGATGGAGCCCAGAGCCTGGAATCAGGACACCCGGAGTTCCAATCTGTCCTCAGACATTTATGAACTGGGGCAGACACTGGGCGAGTCACCTAATATTTGGCTGCTTCTGTTTCTTCAACTGTAAAATGTGAATTCTAACAGCACCCACCTCACATAGTTGTTGTGAGGATTAAATTAAATTTAATTAATTAAATAAAATTAATTGAATTATTAAAATATTTCTTTTTTACATCTCATTTTTTCACAAATTGTTTATTACTTAGGGCACTGCATGTTTAATATACACCTTAACAATTTTTTTTAAGAGACTGGCAATGTGCTTTATTAGTGAAGCCCATGCCTGCTGCCCAGGCAATGGCTTCAAGGTCTATTTCCTGATATCAGAACCAGGCCTGCCGTTGGGGAGCAGCAAGGCTCCAGAGAGAGCCTGTGGCAGAGACAGCACCTGGTCATGAGGTGTCCGGTTACTCATCCTCCTGGCTCATGACATGGTGAGAATCTGCTTTGAGGAAATGAAGTTTCCTGGAGTTCTCCAGAGCTACCTGGTAATTCTGCAGTGGGATCTCAGAGCAGGTTGGAGCTGTTAGCTGCCCTCAGTGGATGAAGTCACACAGGGTGAGGACCATCTCCTTGAACTTGTCTGTGCCTTGGTTTTTCTTCCACTGAGACACCTAGAAGCCCCAGAGCTTGATGTCCTTAAAAATTAACGAGCTCACTGAGGCTGTGATTGGCTGCTTGGCCATGCCCCCGTAGGACACCATGGTGCCGCCATGCCCTAGGTGTCACATCAGTTCTGTGGAGCTCTTCCCACCAACACAGTTAAGTGCAAGTTGAGGCCGAGGAAAGTTCTTGAAGAAGTCTTTCATCTCTGGCCTTCTCATTTCCTCCTCTGTGAAGACATGTTCAGCCCCCAGGCCCTTCAGTCTGTCTGTCAGCTTCTGGAGGTCTGGCCTGTCTGGGGCAATGTTGATGGTCCTCAGGCCCAAGGCTTCAGCAATCTGAATGACTGCCTGCCCCACTCCACTATTGGCAGCGTTCTGGATGACGACCCCTGGTCTAAGCTGCTCAAAGTCCAACAGCATCCTGTATGCAGTGCAGGGGTTTATGCTCAGGGTGGCTGCACAATGTATGGGAATGTCGCTTGGGATCCCGACCAGGGAATCTTCGCTGGCAACAATCTCAGCCCGCCACGTTCCAAGACCAGTGTCAGCTGGGATCACCCAGTCCTCAGGTTTTACTCCCGTCACCGCACTGCCCACTTCTACCACCTGGCCGACCCCTTCATTGCCTCCAACAGCAGGCAGCTCAGGAAGGATGCCATAGCTCCCTTGGATCATATTTATGTCAGCTGGATTGACAGAGGCTGCCAGCATCTTCATCCGGATGTTGGATTTGCCCAGAGGACTTGGTTCCAGGTTCTTCAGTTCGACGACCTTGATCGGCTCCCCATGCTGCCCATAGACCAGCGCTGGGACCCCTGCGGCGCCGCGGGCCGTGGGGTGGGAGGACGAGAAGGCCACGCATCGGGCTGCGTCCGGCTGGGGCCCCCACCCGGGCCGGGGCCGGAGCTGACCCTGAGCCACCCGCAGCGGCCACATCGTCACCAGCACAGCAGTCCAACGGCCTCGCGTGGACCCCCACCTTAACAATTTTTAAAGATGGTTCCCGAATCTGACTTCAATAACACATCGCTCAACATGGCCAGATACAAATAGTGAAAGAATACATTGTGTGAAAAGTAAGAAAAGTCCAGTCTGAGTCAACATGCATTTTGCATTACATTTGCAGTCATTTTTTTTTTTTACAGATACAAATTACACAAATCTGTGCTTATCACTACTGCGTCTCTGTATATAACTCAGCTGGATTAGGGGCAAGCAGTGGCAAACCTCCTCACAGACCCAAGTCCCCAAGATTAGCCAAGACAATTCAAGCAGACTATGGAGTCTGGTGCCGACTACACCATTTTGCTCTGATTCAAGTTAAAATGCAACTTTTGACTAATACTTCTGTGAATGACCTGATCCTCAAGAACTCAGGGCTACATCTGGGTATTTAGATT
>CM053602.1:53105572-53122666 GCA_028646575.1 Pseudocheirus occidentalis
TGGATTAGGGGCAAGCAGTGGCAAACCTCCTCACAGACCCAAGTCCCCAAGATTAGCCAAGACAATTCAAGCAGACTATGGAGTCTGGTGCCGACTACACCATTTTGCTCTGATTCAAGTTAAAATGCAACTTTTGACTAATACTTCTGTGAATGACCTGATCCTCAAGAACTCAGGGCTACATCTGGGTATTTAGATTTCCTAGAATAAGGACAGCAGAGGTTTCTGAAACCAGAGTCCCTGCAAAAGGGGAGTGGTCTAGAAGTGAGGGCTACAGTCTTCTAACATGCTGTCCGTTATATAGCTGGAGTGAAGATGGCTTTCTTGGAATGTTTTCTCTTCATAGGTATTCACAGTCCAACCAACGACATGAATCCCTTTAGCTGACCACCTCTTCAAATAAGCCGTAGATACAAAATCCTTCTGCATAAGGAAAGCTGAAATTCCACAAAGGTACCACAAAGATATGTGGTACAAACTCCAGTCTAGAAGAATATCCAACAGCATATATAAAAAAATGTTTCCAAAGAGAGTCAAAGTGTCATTTCCAAATAGCTAAGGCTCCAAGGTCTTTGGGCTAAAGCTGTTACAACATTACAAACTGCCTGCCTCATCTTACAGATAACTTCTGGCATGAAAGACCAGACTGCACTGATGTTGTGCAACTTAGGAAAGTCCATGTACGTATGTTTTAGAGCATCAGCAGCCATAGCTGCATGGCTCTTGACATCAAAGTAAATTGTCAGGTTGTGATCTAGGCATTCCACAATGGCTTCCTTCAAAGGAGGTATTTTTTCACCAGGGAAATTATTCTTCAATCTGTGGTTTGCTGCTGGATTAAGCTTCCTAACATCAGCAAATGTCAAGTCACTCAAACGACCTGTTCCATCAGTAGTCCTATCTACTGTCTAATGCATTAGGACAGGAACACCATCTGCCATAAATTCCATGTCCAGCTCTACACCAGTTGCTCCATTCTTAGCTGCCTCCTGAATTGCTGTCAGCGTGTTCTCGGGGGCATCGTGGCTGCCGCTGTGGTGAGCAATGGAAGAGATGCGGCCATGGGGCCGGCAGTTGGGCACTGGCTCGAAGCTGAAGAAGCACAGCAGCAGGTAGAAGCTGAAGGTGAAGAGGCAAGAGTTGAAGGGGCTGCGGGTCAGGATCAGCAGCAGCAGGAACAGGAAGGAGAAGGAGGCCAACAGGCCCCCCCTGCTCCTCCCACAGCCGCCTGTCAGGGTTGGGGTTGGGGCCACCACCCGCAGCGTCTGCAACAGAGTCCCCTAAAATATTTCTAAAGAGCCTGGCACATAAGGCCTTCCCACAATTCCTTTCTCCATTCACCAAGGAATGGGGTTCTATTTTGACAAAGTGTTGCTGAAAATGTAAACTAATCAAGCTTAAAACTTCCCTTCTTGGCACCTTGGCTCGTATGTCCAGTATGCATACATCTCTGTAGTTAGGGAGGACTCATTTTAGTCACTTCATTAAAGTATAATTCCAAAGGGCTTTGCAGAATGGCCAGACCTCAAAAATACTCATTATGTGCTGTGTCCAGCATGGTTGTATAGCCTAGCTACCAGCTGAATAAAAGAGAGACGGGGATGTATTCCATAGTCTGTTTATTACAGAACCATTTCATACAGAGCCAATGACCCAAGAAAATCATAGGGCTTATGTTCCCTATAGCAGAGATTCTTCCATGACCAGAATGCAAGGACTCACCCTAGGTCTCCACCTTTCCCTACCCCAGTCCAAGGCTAATCATTCATTAAGATTATATCCTAGTACCATGTCCAGAGACACAAACAGGGAGTCACAATCAAGACTTGCAAATTAACTTTCTTAAGATATGCATAAAGCCAATGATAGCATCCACCCAGCAAGATTATACTTCTCCTGCATATCTGCCTGGTAACCTTGTAGAATGGAGGAACATTTTTAATGGGGCCAGGGCCCCTGAAAATCTGGTGTACTACATCTCTACCATTTTATTTATTTATAGGAGAGGGGAACATCCCATTTCTGGGAGTTCTCAGCTTCTCCCCTATAGTATCTATAGGAGAGGGGAACATCCCATTAATGAAGCCCTAGAGACTTCTGGGAGTTCTCTTCATCTCCCCTATAGTATCTATATATAGGGCCACGGGCAGAGTCATGCAGTTGGACATTATATACGACTTGTTGAATGATGTGAGAAAAACAGGAAATAAGGACGGGTAAACAGGTGCATAAAACCAGTAGTACCACCCCTATTCCTATGTAAGTTATAATTTGCTGTGTATGCCCAGGTAATATACCCTGAGCTCTCTTAATCCAATCAACAATGTTTTGTGCCTCTGGATTTGGTAGAAGTGACTGCTGTCTTTCCTGATCCATGAGGTGAGCCAAATTCTTCAAATCATTTATGTCAAGAGATGTGTTACGGTCACCCCATAGCCCATTAAGATGATTTCTAATTTGAGCTATGCCATATTCTGACTCATTATATTTTTTGTTTACAAATACAGAAATACATATATCTATAATCACATATTAACTTTTGATTAACTTGCATTAACTCAATTTCCTCAGCTAAGGCAATTACATCATTTCTGAGCTGTGTTATTGCTTTATAGAAACTCTTATTGATTTCTGATTGTAACAAAAATCTGCATGAAACATTGGCAGACAATTCATGCAAAAATTGAGCTCATACTATCTGATTTTGTACAGTGCTGACAGATGTAGACATAGCAACACTGCTTGCTATAGTAGAAATTAGAGCAATTATCCCAACAAAAATACAAGAAATACCACAATTATCCCAACAACAATAGAGGAAATACAACTCTTTTTTTGATTGAAACCCAATTGCTGATTAATTTGAGCAATAGAATGATCAGCACTAGAGTAAAACCAATGCTCATTCTCCACAGGAATCATAATCATACTAGGTCTTCTTATAACAAATAGCAATTGTCCCAAAGAAATATTATCATGACATTCAGAAACCTTACAATTAACACATGTGACATTATAATGCTTATCAACCTTAGTGATATTTACATTGCTAAGATTTCCCCACATGAACGCATACCTCCCTCCTAAACAAGCCTATACAAAGGTGTGGCCAATTTTGCTCAAGTATATCCCATTAGGAGCAAAAGTAGCAAAAACTGTTGTTATTGGGGAAGTGTCCGAACCAATTTGTTGAGAATACCATCCATGTCTCTGTTTAATGTTCGTGTTATTGTGCCAGGAAACATAGGTTTGCTGATCCACCTGATGGCCACCAGATACATCAGTCCTACAGTTCAAAAATGGAAGATTTGCTTGCCTTCATTTTGGCTCTGGCTCCTCCACTGTTGGCTTCATCTGGTTCTGATCCAGAGGGAGCCGAGTGTGGGGTCTCTGCATCTGTTCACACGGTCCTTGTTCTCCTTTCTGGTATCCAAACTTCCTTCTTATTATCTGTGGAAACACACAAAGAGCCTCGGCCATGCACAGAGTGCAGACCTCACCATTGTCCCTTAACATTTTTCCACATCACCCATTCAGTAACTGCAGTTGCTTGGGGCAGTGACCTTTTAGAATTGCCAATAGTATGGTCAGTAACACCCCCCAAATTTTCCGCTGGTGTTTTATTTTCATGATCTAATGTTAAATAATTTATTACATATAATGACAACCCCAGAATTCATCTCGGGGTACCCATGTACCAGGTCCCTCCTTTTAGTTTTTGAAGAGCAGTTTTAAGGGTGCAATTTTTTCTTTCAACAATAGCTTGACCAGCGGGGTTATAAGGAAGCCTTGTACCATGGTTAATACCCCATTGAAGACAGAATATAACAGTTTTTTGAGGTGTAAGTGGGGCCACTGTCAGTCTTTAATTATTAGTTTTGGCACACCCGAAGCAGCAAAGTATGTAATAAGATGTTCTTGAACATGAGAAGTTTTTTCTCCCGACATAGCAGTTGCCCATGTAAACCCTGAATGTGTCCTCAGTTACACGTATATATTTCAGAGGTCAATTGGGGTTAAGTGCCTTGCCCAAAGTCACATGGCTAGTAGGTGTGTCAAGTGTCTGAGGTCAGATTTGAACTCAAGTCCTCCTGATTCTAGTTATTAAAAAAAACTTTTGGGGTATCCTTAAGTAATTAATTCCAAAACAGTACATACCAATAAGTTGCTTCTAATAAAACATGCTTGCACCACAGAACACACAGTCTAAACAGGTATTATTTCCACAATAGTAACAAACTTTGAACTAAATTGACGTTTCCATTAATACAAAAATATTCCATAATTTACCTCCCTTTAAGAAATTTGCACTGAAACTCTTTTCCTCACATAGAAGACATTTCTGATCTCGTTTCAGTAATTAATAGAATAACAGCTAGGTCCCTCAATCAGTTGCACCAATACTCAATTATTCCAACATCATTTTGAAACATTTAAAGACCCTATTCCATACAGAAAAAATGTCTAGTGACAACTAGATGGCTAAACCAAACATCAAATTCTTTAATATACAAAAAATATGATCTGAGGCTGAACAGCCCAGATCCTAAACACACGTACATACATTATAGTAACTCAAACGTATCCCAGCCTTAGTTTATGGGATAATGATTCAACGTTGTGTTTCCACCTTTGCTTCACAAACTTCTTTTCCCTTAGTCTAATTGTTCCCATATTATTCAGACCAAAAACCAATTACTAGAAATTATACCAACTTTAAAGGGCCAGTTTCAAGACTGACTCATCAGTGGGACTGAGTGAGGCTCAGTGAGCGACTTCATAGCCTGAAGTAACTGCTGCCCCTCCCCACCTCCTTCCTGGTGGGGAGTGTAGAAATTCCTTACCTAATCAAGTTCACAGTAAGGTTGAATATTACAAAATCTATACACAATTAATAAAATAGCTAGAAATCTTACAAAGTCTTTGTAGAATTACTAACTTCCCCTTTACAAATTTTAAATTTCTTATTGCCCCTTTCCTGGGATCAATGAGGTTTCTAGGGGTCACCTGACCCCTCCTTCCTCCCATGCTCCCTAACAGTTATCTTGTTTCTTTAAAGGTACACAGTTAACTACAGATAATATCTAATGCACTAAGAGGCAGGCTTCTCTACCTGCTCTTTCTTATCTTGTGTCCCTCATCTTATTAAACCCATAAACACCACTCTCCAAATATTGGAGTCTGTTTCTCCTGGTCCCTTTATCTACTAATCTGTTTGTTCCCCATCATCTTAAAACAAAAGTTCTTGTAAAACATTTCTTAATAAGAATATTTCCCTTTTTCAAGAACAATTTATCCTAATATCATTAACTAATACACAGTTTCTAAATTCTCTGGTCATAAAATCTTTCCCACATAATTGACAGAACTTAGGTTTCACTGGTCTTTTCTTCACATGATTACCAGTAATTACTTCTCACAAATATATTTCATAAATGATAGCTGAAACTTCCTTTTAAACAAAGAAAAATTTGAAAGTTTATGATTTCTTAAATTACAATATTTCAAAATATAACACAACTATTTACCAATAACACAATTATTATGTTCTCACATTTAAACTTTAAAATTCAAAACCCATTTAATTACCAGTCCAGTGACCTTAATTCAGCTGGATGTATTTTTCAAATTGAGCCACATCCCTCTATATAAATATCTTTCTATATAAAGATATATATTTTAATTTGCTAAATAAGAGTTCTACAAAAACACATTTCCAATTCACCTTGCACAGAGGATCATTCATAACTACAGGTAAAGGTTTATATACCTGGTTTTCCGAATAGCAGAAGTAACTTGACATACAACATTACATTTTACACATTTTTTTCTTCATCTTTTAATTTCAGCCCAATTTAGATTAAAACTGAAACCATTCCTGGCTCACAATGGTCAGTTTTTACAACATACGAGGATTTTACAATTTAGATACCATTAATTGCATTTCCAAAATGAGTAGAGGCTTTTCTCCTCCACACCCTTCCTGTCTCTTTTTTTTCAAGTGGAGGGTAATTCCCTACCATTCCTAAGCCTTTTCTCTCTTATCAGATTAAGTGAATTTTACAGATTTCCCAAATTACAGTTATTTTAAAAATATATTAAAAATATTCCTCACTTTCTATTCCTTTATTTAATTATTCCCATAAAAGAATGTTCTGTTCCAGGGATTTACTAATTTGCCCAGTTGTTTGGGGTGTGGAATGACTACACATTCAGATTGAAAATAGCAAAATTTCACATACGTGCATTGTGCTCACATATCTTTCATTTCCGCTTGTTTTGATTACAGAACTTTGCCATAAAAAGGAAAGCAAGGACTTGATTAGATAGAAATGTCACAGTTTTCCAACCATGCATCATCAATTCTACCTCATAGCCAGAGTCAGGTGTGAAATATTTCTTTCCAAAGGAACATAATGGGTAAACTGAGCCAAGATCCCATCCTAAGCTGAGGCTAGGATTGTCCTCTCAGTTTTTACATAGATACCTGGAACAGTCACATTCCCTGAGTACCCTGTGGCATTACCGGTGGATTATTGACTACTGACTATTGATGTATTTTAATGACCCATCAGAAAACTCTCAAAACAGAATTCATTATAGTCCCAAGAGCTTTTTACCTCAGATGGTAAGTTTCACTAATCAAGAATTTTACCAGGACACACATTTCAAATTTAATCTTGTCCTCAAGGAAAAACCAATTATTAGAGATGATTAGTAATCAATTACCAACTTTAGGTTCTAACATTAAAACATAGCCAAGGGGCGGCTAGGTGGCGCAGTGCATAGAGCACCGGCCCTGGAGTCAGGAGTACCTGAGTTCAAATCCGGCCTCAGACACTTAACACAAAAAACTAGCCGTGTGACCTTGGGCAATTCACTTAACCCCAACTGCCCTCCAAAAAAAAAAAACAAATAAAAAAACATAGCCAAGCATCTTATAATTTTCACAAGCAATTGCCAAATTGTTTTAGCAATGGCACAAACAAGAAGCTTCAGATGATATCAGCTGTATTCATAGATCATATAATAGTTTTGGTAGAAGGATGGACTGTCTTACCTAGTGCTGACAGCTGCTGGCTTCTTAACTCATGGGAGCTATTTCCAGGCTTTCTGTGGCAGGGGCTCAGAGCCATTACCAGCCAGGCCCCCACAATAGCTGATTCCCCTTCCCCCTCCTTCTTTTGCCAGGTGAGGGAAGGTGAGTTTACAGGTGAGGGAAAGATCAAACCCTCTTTTCCCAATCTGATCTGGGATGAGAAGAGTTAACAGAAAAGCTCCAGGGCTATTTACAGTTGTACTGAGATGCCCTCTTGACTCAGGAAGAGCGAATGGGGAAAAGGGAGTGACCAGGGCTTTTCAGGAGTGTTTCAAAATTCCTTACAAGATCAATCACAAAACCTTGAAAAACAGTAGAATCTGTTAAGCTTTTTTCAAACTTTTCACTACTATGTCCATCCCTTAAAATTTAGAGAGGGACAATGGAACTTATTTTCTGACTGACTAGTTATGAGACTAGTGCCCTTTCTTAGGATACCTTAAGCAGGAATCAGTGACCCTGTTTTTCTGAAAGCAACTATTTAAGGCTACAACCAACCTAGGAGAGAAACTTAAAAATTCACAGTAGGTTTTAATATAATTGTAAGCATTATCAAATTATTGCAACAAATTAGCTTGCACACAAAATTTTGCAAAACATTTCTTTGTAAAAAGGATTTTTCCTTTTCTAAAACAAAAAGGTTTACAATTTATCCTGGTGTTAAAAGAAATAGTCACTAAACTTTAATAAAATAAATTAGATGGAAATCTTAAAGATTGGATTTATCAACCATGTTTGTATAAAATGTCTTTTAAGCATCACAAATCCCAAAGAGCCACAAAAGCAAAATTCTCAATAATCTGTACAAATTCCTAGGTACCAAAAGATGTTTACATTTTTCTAGGCATGAACCTTCCCAATTAAACTAGCCTTATCACAATAACAAAGCTTATAAGGCCTTTAAGAACTTAGTAGGAATACACAGGGTTGAGCAAATCACATTTGGATTCATAATCACTAGTGGTAAAATTTTAACTTCTAAGGCCCAATACTCTTAGCACTTTAAAAGAAAAGACTAGGAAATGCATAAAAAGTTTTGAGTTAACAACACAGGGCACAGGGACCCTGAAACCGGGGTGTAGGAATCCCCAAAGAAAACCAGGTGCAGAGGCCAATCTCCACACCTCCCCAGACTCCCACAGGGGAGGGAAAGGAACAACACAAGTAAAAAGTTCACTCAAACAGAGAAAGGTGCCTTTTCTTTAAGTTTTGGAGACCAAATTTCTTATTAAGCTTGTTTAGTTTAGAAATTACCTTCACAAATCAGTTTTCTAGATTATTTTGAAGTCAGGCTGTGTTGCAGTGGAACACTAGGCACTTTCCCTTAAGACCTCCTTCCTGAATTTCCCTCCTATCACCCTCCTAGCAACTTCTCACCACTTGTCCCAGCATCCCAGTACAGAGGGGAGAAAACAAATGTGACTGACCCAGCACAAAGGCGTCCCCTTGTACGAGGGTCCACAGTCCGACTGATCACCCAGAAATCAGTGGAGTTTCAGACGCTGCTGGCAGTGTCTGGGCACTCCAGGGGTCTCACTGCCAGGGAGATAGTAGGAGCAGAAAGGTCTGGGGAAGAGAACAAGGAAAAGAGTGCTTACTGTTATCCCAGTGGCTAGGAGAAGATCATCAGAGTCCAATACTTGGACTCCCAGGATTTGTCACCAAAATGGTGGTTCAAGGTTGGGAGAGCTGGTTCAGATTTTGAAAGAATTCAATCAGAACTTCTCCTTAACCAAAGGGAGCTTTATTAAAGCAAAAGCATGCAGTCCTGAGACTTAGCAAGGAACTAAACAAAGGCAATGATATACGAAAAGGACTAGACTTTATAAGGGAAAGGAGGACTAAAGCACCTTCAAGTTACATAGTGGACTAAGAATTAGCCTCAAATCCTCCTTGGGGGGCCATTACTATAGACCCTTAGGGCACCTTTGTGCTCACATCAGAACCAGAATCACTCTCCTACCCATTGTCCTTAAAATAATTAACTAATGCCTCTACCACTACTTCCCAATCAGGTCCTCTGATCTGAGAACAGCTTGGGAACCATGGGGCTGCTTGATAGACTACTAAAATTTTTTTTTTAGAATCTGTTTCTTAATGGAAATCCCTTTCTTACAGACTATAAGTTGTAATATTCTCAGATCTTTTCCTTCATCTTTTAAACCCTTCACCAAGGTTCCTCCCGTTTTAACGTCTCTGTGAGCTCCGAATTTTTTAAAAACTGAAAAACTGAGCCAGCCTGTGATCGCTCTTCATAGAGCCTTCCCCTCACCTTGAATGAGATCCGTTGTCCCTGAGCTCTCCTGTGGGCCCGCTGCCGCTACCTGCTGACAATTCCAGGGGGACTGGTTGCTAGAGACTTGACTGCCATTCTGATGACCCAACGTTATGGATGCCATTTGCAGTGTCCAGCACAGCTGTATGGCCTAGCTACCAGCTGAATAAAAGAGAGAGACGGGGATGTATTCCATAGTCTGTTTATTACAGAACCATTTCATACAGAGCCAATGACACAAGAAAATCATAGGGCTTATATTCCCTATAGCAGAGATTCTTCCATGACCAGAATGCAAGGACTCACCCTAGGTCTTCACCTTTCCCTACCCCAGTCCAAGGCTAATCATTCATTAAGATTATATCCTAGAACCATGCCCAGACACACAAACAAACAGGGAGTCACAATCAAGACTTGCAAATTAACTCTGTTAAGATATGCATAGAGCCAATGATAGCATCCACCCAGCAAGATTATACTCCTCCTGCCTAGTGACCTTATAGAATGGAGGAGCATTTTCTTAATGGGGCCAGGGCCCCTGAAAATCTGGTCTACTACAATTATGTACCTACAACTGTTGGCCCAACCAGCATCCTAGGCATGGGGGGAAATATCAAGTTTAGATGACACTGTCCCCACCCTCTTACCTTTTAAGGCATAGGAGGAAATTAAGAAGAATTCTATCCTGATGTCCAGTGTTACACTAAAAGCACATCGGAAAGGTATAAAACTAAAGTCTGTTGTTTGTCCTTTTTTCAAAATCTTTATTACTGGGCGTCTAGGTGGCACAGTGAATAGAGCACTGGCCCTGGACTCAGGAGGAGCAGAGTTCAAATCCAAGCCTCAGACACTCAACACTTACTAGTTGTGTGACCTTGGACAAGTAAATTAACCTTAATTTGCCTGCCTTCCCCCCTCTGGAAAATGCAAGAAATATTTTTCTCACAAGGGATGGCTTGTGGGATAATGGAAACAAGAAATATTCAATGGAAACAAGAACAATTCAGACAACAAGAAACGGAAAAACTAATGGTAGTAACACAAATGAGATACTTAGGCATATATCTATATCTATACGTGTGTGTGTATATATACATACATATATGCATATGTGTACATATATGCATACATATGCATATTGTGGGGTCATAAAAACCAGGAGGCAGAAACTATCTCAAGTTAATGAGAAGTTCATTGATTGTCACACACAGTAGCCAGAATATGTACATGTGGGCTGGACACATGCCTGCACGTGCTCCCTCTAAGTTGCCCCGCTTGGTATGTCCTGGATCAGACAAATCTGGCTTCTTCTCTTTATCAAACATTGTTCCCCAGCTGACGTAATATTGACTCACATTTTTTTTAATCCTTAAGACATTCTATTCTCAAGACCATCCAAAGGTCTCCTTTACAAACCATCCTGCAAAGCTCTAATGCCCTTCTTTTTCTGTTTTCCAACCTGGTGTAAGCCTGAATTTTATTCCCTTTGTATCAGAGCATTCTGTTATAGTCTTAGGCAAAGATGTAGCCCTTTGGTGCATCCATACCTACTTACATACATGTAAATAAATAGCTTTTCTGGAGACTGGCCATGGGGAGACCCTGCTGAGACCCTGTGACCCTGGGGTCACACATCTTCCATTCTCAAGGAGAAGGAGGCTTGGCTGAGCTGGGATGGGATCCACAGTCACAGGTTCTGCAAAAATCGTCTCAAGGTCTCGGGTGCCCATTCTGCCCTCACTGCACCCATGTGCCTAATGTCACCCGTGGAATGTAAGCTCCCAGAGGACAAGGACTGGCTTTTCATCTTTGTGTCCCAAACTGAGCCCACAATCTGGCATGGAGTAGGTGCTTAATACAGAATTAAAAGTAAAATTAAAAACGGCAGCAAGGCCTTACTTTTTTCTCTCTCTTCTAAAAAACCTTTTTCTTTTCACCTCCACATTCTCTCCTTCTCTCCAGCCCCTCCCCCACTCACTGAGAAGGCAAAAAATAAAATGTTGAGTATACACATGAAGACATTCAAACCAGGTTGTTGGGGGTAACTTTGGTTTGCTTTCTTTTTTGGAGGAAACTCTGAGAAATCAGAAAAAGCTGCTGAGAGGCAATTGGACTGAATTTGATTTTTAAAGGAAGATTCCCCTCAAAATCTGGAATGAAAAGTGATGGGGGAAGAAAACCTTGTCTTAGCTTGCCCTAAGTCAGGACAAATGCTCTACTTTCTCATCACCAGCTGAGCATAAGAAAACAAAATCAATTTACCACTCAGCCTTCCATTGGGGAACAAAGAAAAAAACTACACTCAGACTCGACTAGAACATCACTGCAGGGTAAACTGATGCACACACATAAAGATCCATTTTAGAAGATGTTCTTCCTCTAAATCCCCTGCAGATAACAAGGGTCCTGTCTGGGTTGTGATGTGAAAACCTTTATAAGGTAGGGCAGGCAGGGATCATTTTGAAATTTAAAAAAAAATCAGCAGCAAGCACAAACCATTGTTACAGACCCCACAGAAGGGATTTGAACCAACGCAAAAGAGAAAGGAGAGTATTTTATTTCCATGACATTGCAAAACAGTTACACAAATAAAATTCACATGTCTAGTACGAGAAGCAGTTAAGTGCAAAACAATCTTTGCATCCAATTTCTCTGGTCCTGATTTGTTAACCAAGATAGAGAGATACTTAACACTCTCGATAGAGGTATCAATCAGAACAGACATTTTGGAAAGTGGTATGGACTGCTCCAATTAAAGACTTAAAGCATCCATATCCTTTGTCCTAGAGATTCCATTACCAGGGATGTATCACAAGGAGGTTATGGAAAAAACAAAGGTTCCATTTCTACCAAAGTATGACTTATTTACCTGTTGAGGGAGCAAAGAAGTGGGAACATGGGGCAGCTAGGTGGGACAGTACATAGAGCACTGGCCCTAGAGTCAGGAGGACCTGAGTTCAAATATGGTCTCAGACACTTGACACACACTGCTTACCTTGGGCAAGTCACTTCACCTCAATTGCCTTGTCTTGCCTCCTACAAAAAGAAAAAAGAGAGAGAGAGAGAGAGAGAGAGAGAGAGAGAGAGAGAGAGAGAGAGAGAGAGAGACGGAGGGAGGGAGGGAGAGAGAAAGGCAGGAAGAAAGAAAAGAAAAAAGAAAAGAAAGGAAAAGAAAAGAAAAAAAAGAAAAGAAGAGAAAAGAAAAGAACTGGGAACAATGTACAAAAATATTTATTGCAGCTCTCTTTGTGGTGGCAAAAACTAGAAATTAGGGGGATGCCCATCAATTGAGGAATGACTAAACAAGTTGTGATATATGAATGTACTGGAATACTATTGTGGTATAAGAAATGAGGAGCAGATGGACTTCATATTTACCTGAAGAGACTTATACAAACTGATAAATTCGTACACAATCACAGACACATTGTATGTGCGATGACTGACTTTGATAAACTGGACTCTTCTCAGCAATGCAAGGTTATAAGACAACTCTAAAGTCTCAGGATGGGAGGAGATGTCTACATTCAGAGAGAGATCTAGAAAGAACAGAGTTTAAATGGAGACTGAAGCAAACTACATGCTCTCGTTCTTTTCCATGCTTGGTTTTGTTTCTTCTTTCCCATTGTTCACTCCATTGGTTACTGCCCTTCTATACGACCAGACTAACGTCCAGTGTAAAAGTATTTGCAGATCCTATACTTGATTGCACGCCTCCATGGTGGGGGGTGTGGGGGGAGGCAGGGAAGGAGTGAAGAAAATTTGAAACTCAAGGGATTGTGGAACTGAATCTTGTAAACTAAAAGTAAATAAACAAATCAGTTTAAACAAAACAAAACAAAAAAAGAACTGGGAACAAAGTAGATGTGCATCAGTGGGGAAATAGCTCACCAAACTGTGGTCCATGAATGTGATGGCATTCTATTGTGCCATATGGAAAAATGGTGATGATGATGATGAATCATAGGAGGGATGGAAAGTCTTACCTGAACTGATGCAGAGTGAACTAGGTAGATCCAAGAAACAGCATGCGCCACAAAGACAACAATCCATCCAAAAAGAGAGACTCCTACCCAACAAAGAACCGTGAATGTTGCAAAATTATGACATGTGAGCATGGCCCCCAGGAGAAATAGGGGAAGAACAGCCCTCTCTTCCACTTTGCAGAGGTGAGAGGTCCCCAGATGTGGAATAGTACCTAGATTTGCAGGGAGGGAATAGTTAATATATTTTCAGATTTTTCAGATGTATTAATTGATTTATTTGATATTTTCCCCTTTGTTATATGAGATGGTTTGCAAGGAGGGAATGGGCAGAAAGATATAGGCATATATTCAGGTGGAGGGAAAAGAAGTGCTCTCAGTGAAATGTATTTTGTGAAGAATCCTCTAGAAGGATTTGTGGTGAAGTTGGCAATGGGACATGTCAGACCTCAATGCAGATGGGCCATGTCAAGCCCAGGAAATATCTTCAAAATGGCTCTATAAATGCTAGTGATAAGAAAGCAAAAGAGAAGCGGACATAAGGCCCTCCACTAGGGCCTTATCAGAATTCTTTGATGAGATGGCCAGAAATGGAAGCTGGGGGTAGGGGGGCTGTCAGGTAGATGGAGCAGAACTTGGTCTAGGTAGGATGAGGTGGTACCACTGGAAAGTCAGTGCAAACTCTGTAAGCCAGCCAAGGGTGGGAGAAGAGCCAGAAGGGAAGGGCTGGGAATTCACACAAGTGTACCAGAAAACAGCCTTAAGTGCAGTATGTATGTGCGTATGAGCTATATGTAAGCATGCATGTATGTGTATGTATACACATGTTCATGTGTGTATATGTATGCATGCATGCATGTATGTATGTTTGCAGGAAACAAATCAGATTACCTCTGCTGGTGGATGGGAAGGCCCTAGAAGCTGAAGATTCCAGGAGAAGCCTCCTGAAGAAAGGGGAGCTTGAACTGTGTGTTGAAATGTTCCAAGGACACCGTGACCTAGAAAGGAGAAGGGATCACACCAGGTACAGGGTGGGAGTCAGAGGGAGGGGACCAGGGGCCACCAGTGCCCAAAGAAGGACAGAGCAGGACTGATGTGTGTAAGCAACAGGAAGTCCACCAAGATGACGGGGCTGCAGGGGGTGTGAAGGGGATCAATGAATGTGAACTGGACCTTGTTGGGGCCCTCCTGACCACTTCCCCCTCCCCCAGTCAGTATAGCGTTATACAGTTCTAAGGAGCCAATCTAAAGGAGTAACAGCAGGCAGACAGATTGCCAAGGGGAGTCTGAAGTCATGGACAGACCATGCCAAAGATTGAGGAGCAGAATTTCCAAACTCAGCCATAGAGCAATCCAAATTCGCAGCCTGCTGAATCAGTAGAAGCCAGGGACCTGCTGCCTCAATCTGTAGACTGCAGGCCTCCCCAGCTCTAGAGCAGCAGGATATGGAAAAGGGGCTGAAAACGGGGGTTCAATTCTGATGTTTTGCTGGTACCTTGGAGATGATTTGGGCCTGTTCAGGAACATTTCCAGTTGGACGTGCTGGAGGTATCTGAGAGTCCACAGGTCAAAAACCAAACCCCTCCTCTTCCCCCTGAAGCCCTCCTTTGGCCCACACTTCAGACTTCTCTCCAAGGTGCCACCACCCTTCCTGGGTCTTGGGTTGGTGCCCTCAACTGTGTCCCTGAATCCTCACGGGCTCTCACCTCACATGTGCCATCGGATGCCACATCTTACTGTCTCTGCTTTCACAAACTTCTCTCTACTCACCCAGCTTTTGCCTTCATCCAGGCCCTCATCACCTCTGGCCCAGATTATTGCAACAGTCTAGTCCCTCTCCTTGCCTATCATTTCTCCTGTCCATATAGCTGTGCTCTGTCCCCAGTCATTTTCCTTGGAGCACAGCTCTGACTATGTCACTCCCCCAATTCAACCAAGTGCAATGGCTCCCTGTTGCCCCTAGGACCAGATCTAACCTGCTCTACTTGGCTTCTCAAGCCCCTCCCAACTTGGCTCTGACCCATCTTCCCAGGCTCTTGTCCCTCCTTGCTCCATACACCCAGGTCAGAACAAGAGCTGACCTTCACACAGTCCTGGCACTTTGGGCACTCGCACTGACTCCATCCACAAAGACTGGAAGTTGGGTTGAACCAGCATTGCTCCATTGGATAGAGTAGTGTATACAATCCTCATTGAATGGAACAGGACACAGACTCAGAGGTAAGGCTATGATGGGCCATCCTGGACATGGTCAGGGTCTGCATCTGGGGCCTCTGGCTCTTTAATCCCTTGGTATTTACTGGGTCTGGGTATCCGGCTACCTCCCTAGGGTAGCCCCCTGAAAAACACCCCTTGAATCCACTTCCCTTCCCAGGGAAAGCACAAGGGAGGTCTCACCTGTGCTTTTGCTATCTGCACAAGGCACCAAAGTTTGAAGATCCGTGGCCCAAGAAGCTCAATCCTCTCCAGTGTGTTCAGCATGAGGGGTATAAAAGCCAAATGACCCAATTCCTGCTGCTGCCTATTCTCAAGTGAATGAACACTTACCCTCAAGAACAGAGACTGAGGAGGTCAATAAAGCAGTTCTTACTTCTACTCAAAAGTTTCTCTTCCTTCAAACACTTTATATTTAAATATTTTTAAAATATGAATAACAAGGGGCGGCTAGGTGACACAGTGCATAGAGCACTGGCCCTGCAGTCAGGAGGACCTGAGTTCAAATCCGGCCTCAGACACTTAATACTTTCTATCTGTGTCACCTTGGGCAAGTCACTTAACCCCAACTGCCCCTACAAAAAGTGAAAAAAAGAAAAATGAATAACTAGCTGTTGCATATAGCTGACCAGTAACATTGGCCACTTTCCTGTGACTTGTTTCCAACAGCTACACTGAGGAGGGAAAAGACATTCCTTCTTGGTTTTGGACCAGTCCCTTTACTTCATTTGGATTGGGGAGCTCCTAGTGAACGCATTCTCTCCACTGATGCAGAACAGCCCGTGCCCTGTGGCTTAGGCTAGTGCACCAAGTGCTTCAGAGACTGGTCCAGGGTCGCACGGGGTCGCACGGCCAGAATGCGGCAGAGAACACATTTTCTTTCTTTTTTCCTTTTTGTGTCTTTTCTTTCTTTGCCACATTTTCTAAGGATCATTCTCCACATCAGTCAAAAATGGTTTGAGGGTAGAATCCTGCTTCTTGTAGCAAGGCCTCTCACCTGTCCCTGGCCCCTAGGAATGCTGAACTGGCCAATGATTTCTTTGCCTTTTTCTGCTCCAGCTTTTGATCACAGGGCAGGGAAGTGACATTTGCTGACCTGAACATCTCTCTCCACGTTTGATGTTCTGCCAGGTCCTCTACTCTCTCATGTCTCTCTGATGACACTTCTTAGCAAGAGGAAAAAGAGCTGAATAACTTTACATGTGTTAGTCAGCAGTTTGAATAGAAACATCGGATTGGGAATGACCTTGTTGCTCAAGGGTGCACGACCACATTGTCATGAAACCAAGGCTGACCATGACCAACAAGTCCTAGAGTTTAAAAAGCAACTTTCATTCCAGATACAAAGAAGCAATTCTTATCTGCTCAGTTCAGAAAGAAGATGGACTTCTCAGGCTCTTGCTCTGGTCACTCCTTTACTTGCTACATGTTGGAAAACCTTGGATTTCATTTTTCAAATATCAGAAAGAGTATTTATTGGTTTTAATTTTTCAAAGGTTCATTTCATTCAATTGATTTTTGCA
>CM053602.1:53123166-53148286 GCA_028646575.1 Pseudocheirus occidentalis
GCAACTTTCATTCCAGATACAAAGAAGCAATTCTTATCTGCTCAGTTCAGAAAGAAGATGGACTTCTCAGGCTCTTGCTCTGGTCACTCCTTTACTTGCTACATGTTGGAAAACCTTGGATTTCATTTTTCAAATATCAGAAAGAGTATTTATTGGTTTTAATTTTTCAAAGGTTCATTTCATTCAATTGATTTTTGCATGGGGGAAATAGCATGTTGTTTTATTTTAAATTTTTTATTTTAAACATTTTATTTTAATCCCTTATTATACCTCTTCATAGCAACTTGTTTAGCCAAACCCCAAACCCCAAGAGATGATGTTTTACCATAAACACCAGTTTGCCTTGAACACCAAGGGTCACAAAGAGGCATCAGTAACTTCACCTGAATGAAACAAAGTACAAAATGATCACAAGTGTTGAAGGTTCGGCAAAGCCTTCCCCTTTACTCTTTCAGTTGGATGTGAAGTTGAAAGTGCGTGAGATTACTAGAAGCTTGTGAATCTGATGTGGGGTATGTGGCAGTGAAAAACTTCCAAGGTGAGATAATCATACAATCCAGTTATTGATTTTAGAAGGCTTGATGATCAGCCTTTTGCTGGACATCATTATTATAATAATGCCAGAGTCATAGATTTTGTAGTCCTTTCATGTCTCTGATGAATCAAGAAAAACATATCTTCAAACAAAAGCCACCTGTATGGCCCATCAATTCCTACAATTCAGAACTCCAAGTGGAAAAAATATTAAAATTCTTTTCAGAGGATAACCCGCCCCCAACCAAAAGTGGTCCAAGCTACCACTTGCTTGAAGGCCTTTCACGGTTACATTTCTTGCTTGGGCATAAGATTGGTCTCTGCTTGTCCTTTGTCGGCACTTCCTCTAGTAGGGAGGTTCTGTTTTTGTCCAGCTACTATGTTGCTTAGAGGAATACTGAAAAGATGGAAATGGTGACTTTGCCAGTGTTTGAATACATTGTCAAGAAATTTCAGGATTACCAACCTCTCTTCTTTTTAAGCCCATCTGTCTACAAGGTCGCTTGAGTTTTATTGCCAAGCAACTCAGCTTCCTAAGGCTTAGAATCTCTGGTCTACCTGGTCTTGGCACCTGGAGCCTCCACACTTCTGTTTGATTTCTCAGCTAGAAAACTAGTTAGATAATCTGAAGAGCAAGGAAACCAGTGAATATGTAACTGCCATGAACATGGGGGGCAGATGGATGGATGGATACACTGGTAACTTTTAGGGTCCCAATTACACTGCCTCTAGAAATACAGACTTTACTCTTGAGTGAAGACTCCTGATATAGAGAAGGACCAAGGGTCCTTCTGGTAAACCACTTTGGTAAGCACTCTTCCCCCAAAAGCATAGTACTAGGTACATTTCTACATCCTATGGACAGCTTTCCCCTATAGATAAGAATAGGAATAAGGACTGGAGTGGTGGTTTTGTAGGCATAGGGAACTTGCAGTCCATCAACTTGCATTTAAGTACCTGCTGAGTAATAGAAAATACTCTTTACAAACACTTACCAATGCTAGGTCAGAGAATAGTATTCTGTAATTAAATTCATTTATTAAAAATCCTGTCTATTGCTGTGGCTAGGTGGCACAGTGAATAGAGCACTGGCCCTGTAGTCAGGAGGACCTGAGTTCAAATCCAGTCTCAGACACTTAACACTAGCCACGTGACCTTAGGCAGGTCACTTAACCCCAATTGCCTACCCTTCCCCATCCAAAAAGAAAAAAAAAAACCTAAAAAACAAAACCCCAGTCTATGGCTAAGATTTAAGAGGCAAATCCTTAGTTAACACTGCCAAGACCCAAGCTGGAATCCAATCTATACCAGTTTGGTTGAAAAGGAATTCTTTCTGGGTGCTTTCTTATCTTAATGTGAGTCTCTCTTCCCGCCTTTAAGGCAGGAAAGTGGAATGTGCATGCCTGGAAATGTTTCAGTCCCAATGGCACTTTGGACATTCTTACCAGCTTCTGGTCTAAATTAACATTTTGATAGTGTAATGTGACCAGCCACCCTTTCTCTTGAGGACTTACTTTGGGTTTTGCAATAGTGTATGGGTTTCATTCAAAGTCCTCTATGAGCTAATAGATAAGATCAGTAGTTAAGCTCATGGGAGGTGGTTAATTTCCTTCCAATGATACCAGCACACAAGAACGGCATTTCAGCTACTGGAATGGCTGGAATTACTTCCCCATGGCATTAATGCTGAACAATGCTATGACTAATGCAACCATTAGTAATACCTCTGATTCTCTGTTCAGTGGCAGTGGTGGTTCTAGAATCATCCAATATGGATAATTTCATGTCCCTCCTTGAGTATTATGCCTATCCTTCAGCCCCTCGAACCCTGATTATTGCCATTTTTTGAGATCTTTGCCAATTTTCAAGGTGTTAGGTCAAACTTCAGGGTTATTTTGATTCATTAGTAGTCATTTGAAGCATTCTTTCATGTGGTTCTGTATATGTTGATGTTCTTTTGAGAAATAATTTTCCATATCCTTTTGTATTTATTAATTAGGGGAACGATATTGGTCTTTTATCTATCATCCATCTACCCATCCATCTGTCCATCTATCCATCATATCTCTCTCTCTCTCTCTCTGTGTCTCTCTCTGTCTCTCTCTCTCTCTGTCTCTGTCTCTGTCTCTCTCTCTCTCTGTCTCTGTCTCTCTTTCTCATCTAAGTTTTTGATGTATCTTGGGATACTCAATCCTTATCAGAGAAATTTGACACAGAATTTTTGTCCCATTTCACTACTTCACTTCTTAGCCTTTGGACTCACCCCACTGTGAATCTGCTCTTCTGCCTGGTTTCAACTCCAGTGTGTATGATGCCCCACTCAGCAGGAAAAAAGACAAATATGTTTTGTTTTATGTTTGAAAAACACATAATATTGTTTATGTTATTGTTAGGCTTCTAATTTTTCTTGTATCAATTTTTGGGAAATCTTTGTATATGAAATGCTTATAATTTGAAAAATGATAATCAGAAATGATGCAACTGGATAATTAGAAGATAAATTTCTATTTTAATCTGGATGCTGTTAGATTATGACTTGAGCTGTAAAGAACGTGGTCACAAAATGTAAAACTGTTAAGTATTTAATTGGGTATAGCTTGCTTTAAAATGGATAATTTATTGTTGGGGGGTTACCACAGATCCCATGATTTGTGAAAATTTTTGACAATTTTCTATTTCAGCAATATATATAATATTTTATATATAATATAATAAGATCTTATTTGCCCCACTAATGAAATGTTGTGAAGTTCTAAAGTAATGAAGTTTGAGAAACTAGAACCACTCTGAGGCAAAGTCAAGGGACTTACGAGTTTTCTTATCGTAAAGAATGAATTTTATCTGATAGACTACTAGTCATTTAAGACAACTTAGTATCAATTGTTTTCTCTAAGAAATAGGTTTATGTGTGTGTATATGTATGTATGTGTGTATATGTATATATGTACATTTCATGCGAGCATGTGTGTGTGTATGTGTGTGTGTGTGTGGCTTCCAAATGATTCTAATAGGATATATAGGCCTTGAGTATGTTTTAGTAATAAGTTCTCAAAATTGGATTAAGAATTTTACATGTAAAATCATATTAAAATTTGTTATTTGTGGGGAGCCAAGGAGGCCTGATTCAGGACTCAGATAAAAATCTTGATAGGGTGCCCTAACACCCCTGGAGGTGACATGGCTTGTAAAACCTTGCTCCCTGGAAACCCCTCACCCGGGGCTACACTTAAAAGGACTTTTATTTGGGATCCTGACATCAAAAGGCTTTACCCCCAGACTTCAGGCACCTAAAAAACTTGTCCCTTATCAAATTATCCATTCTGTGTTGGTTTCAGGATATAACAGACTAAAGACAATGATAACACCCAGATAACATATTCCTTATAAAATTCTGTTACTTCCATAATCTAACAGACAATGATAGTAAAACTTGAATCCTTTCATCTTTCTGTATCATTTTGCTCTATAAAAACCTTGCTCAAAGAATCATTAAATGGAGTTCTTTCCTATGAACTACCCACCTGGTTAATTCTCTCTCACGTCTTGGCTGGTACCCAAGTGGCCCACAACATATGGCTCCCAAAGTGGGGCACATAGGAACCTGAAAGGAAGGTCCACAGCAGAGATGGCCCTTACAAGCAGACAGAACTTCTAAAATCACAAGTCACAGGGTAAGGGAACTAATTGCAATCAACCTTTTCATAAGTCATTCTATTCCAACAGGTGGATACAGGGATTTTCAAGCTTTCTATCACCATGGGTCAAATGCATGGGGTTCTAAGATCAGGAACAATATTTTCAAGTATTAAAGAAAGTAGTGTGGGAAAGATGAATTTTGTTATTATGAAGGAACAGTTAGAGGAGTTTTATTTTATGTGTTTGGAACATTGTTGCCCTGGGTTTTTAAAGGGTGGTGCAACAATATAGGAACCAGAAGGAAAACAGATAACTAAAAAAAATTAGTAAAAGAAGGAACCCAGCATTTCCCTATTTCTGCCCTTTCTCTATGGAATATATTAAAGATATGTTTTACATTAGAAAGGAAAGTGCCAAAGGTGGCACAGTTAGGTATAATGCAGCTGTCTTTACACAGTATTTATAGCAAATCAAAAAAGTACATTAAAATATCAGGATAAAAACTAGAAAAACTTAATTGCTTGCATGAAAAATGTGAACAGAAGGTTTAAGGTTTAAGGGTCTCCTTTCCTCCAGTCCAACTCTGGCCAAATTTGATTGCAGGAAAGGCTGTCAAAAATTAATAAAAATAATAAAAAGGAAAAAGGGAATATCTCCCTCAGATCAAAGTGACAGACTAACAAGCATTTAACTATTCTCCTGCCTCATCTAAAAGAGAAAAGTTTGGTGTATCAGGATGCAACCGAAGTTTGATTTCATTTGGCACTAAGGCAAATATAGAACATACAAAGATTTGAAAAAAATTCAGAGGATAAAGCTTTTAACTCTAGTATAGGACAAAGATTGGCACCACTGGAACTCTTGTCCAGCTTCTCCATACTGTACTTCGACATTAAAGGCCTTTTACTTTCTAAGAAAAAAAATTTATTTTAAGAATCACTGTTACACCATAGGTTAAATTAGTTGGAAACATTTTTTTAAAAAGTCTCTTGTCACTAAAGAGAAAGTGCTGAAGGATAATTAAGGTGTTCAAATCACCTTCCCCAACTTGGATAAAGGAAAGTTGCATCACAAATTACATGGAGCTCCACTAACAACAGCCCTGGGGGCATACATGCTACCCACATCTATTAGGCAGTCTGAATCCACCATTCAGACTTTGCAACTCTGAATATAGGATAAAAAGCCTACAATTCTCTATCAATAACTTTTGCATGTGATGATTTGAAACAAAATTTCACATATTATCTATGTTCTGTTGTATCTTTATTTTGTTAAATATTTCCTCAAAATTGTGATACAGATCCTCCCCCCACCTCAGAAGCTTTACTTATAGTAGGTCATGAATCTAATAACTCTGAAAAAGGGTAAATAGTAAGGCACAGAAAACTAACTAAAAGTTTCGTTGTAGGAAATCAGGTATTTACAACTTTTACCTTGCAGTTACAAAAGGAGGTTATAGTATGTCCCCCTTGAGTCTTCTTTCATCCTAGATCAGATTAGGAAAAGAGATTCACCCTTTCCCACACACTTGCACATCCACCTTCTCCCATTGGGCAAAGGAAGTTGGGGGAAGAGACATGACCTACTGTGAGGGCTTGATTGACCAAAGTTCTGAGCCCCAGCTACTGATAAAAAACCAGTAGCTGTCTGTACTGGGTAAGACAATCCATTCTTTTTATCAATCATTTTATATGATCTAGGAACTCACCTGACTTTATTTGAAGCTTTCTGTTTTTACTACAGCTAAAACAATTTGGCTGTCACTTTTGGAACTTGTAAAATTTATCATTTTAGTGTCTTACTACTAAAACCTAGAATTATTAGTTGATTACTGTATGTGGAAAAGAGAAAACTGGGTGAAAACTTTATTACATTCCTCCTGCATGTATGAGATTTAACAAAGCAGGAGCAGGGGCGGCTAGGTGGCGCAGTGAATAGAGCACCGGCCCTAGAGTCAGGAGTACCTGAGTTCAAATCCGGCCTCAGACACTTAACACAAAAAACTAGCCGTGTGACCTTGGGCAAGTCACTTAACCCCAACTGCCCTCCAAAAAGCAAAAAAAAAAAAAAAAACAAAGCAGGAGCATCGGAAAGTGATTTTCAGCCCCTGGTCTCTATCAGTTCCTCTTGTTCTTTAATAATGTTAAGACCCCTGTAAACTATAGGAAATATAAGACTAGGACAGGAACTTGTTTTAGTTATGCAATTCTTAAAAATGAACCTAACTTGCAAAAAAGTTGCAAAAGATCAAGGATCTTTAGCAATTGCCTTCTGCATCAGGATGTTTAAATTTAAAAAAAAAACCTGTTAAATGGTATATCCCTTATGTACTAAAAAGATCTAGTAGATCTTTTACAGCTAGATGAGAATAAAATTAACTCGAAGCTGTTATTGGTGAAAATTTCTGTTTAAGATAAAAGGCATTTAAGACCATATTCACATATTCCTACTCTTTTTCTTCTTAGACCTGATTCCTATGATCAGACTAAGTAATCAGTAAAGGATATGAACTCTTTTTATGTTATCTTATTGGAAAATTTAATTTTCTTTTACCTAAGATTAGGAAAAGTACGTAAAATTGTGCAAACCACTTAAAAATCACCTTAAGATATTCCCATTGACTAAAGGAATTTTAGAACTAATAGCTTTTAAAAATACAGTGATTGACTTTGAACTGTTTGAGATTCAGTATCTATATTCTTCTTTCCTTTGGCTAAAACACTTTGTGATACCTAAATTAGTTTTGTTAAGTAATAAGTCAAGAAAATGGAGAATGGTCACTGACCTCTGGTAATCATTTAATATCATATTTTGCCCAAAACTGCTTTAGTCAATTCAAAATGCCTTTCCCTGTATTAGCAGCTTCAAAGACCAGAGGTGAGATTCCCCTTATTTTGGGATTAACTCCACCTGAGAGCAAAACAGACATCCTCAGACCATAAAATGTAAAGAGACCAAACTTTTTCTCTGAGGATACCTCTCCTTATGTTAACAAAACTTACTTTATGGTCCTTAAGGACCAGACCATCAACTCAAGGAAGTAATTTGAGTAAAGGGACTTAATCTTAAGATTTTCTGGGCATATATCATGTTATGGAATGTTAATGGTAAAGAAAACATAAATATTCTGGATCATAATTTCAATCAATACTTTGTCAGATTTATCTTGTTTTATTGTATTTATCATTTATCCAATTAATAAAAATTCCTTTCTCATACAAGGATTAAACCATTATGGGGATCTTAAATTTGTGTGACTCAGCCACCCTGTATTGGGATGGTCCTAAAATATACTTAAGCTCTCTCATCTTTTTGTCTGTCAGTTAAGACGCTAGTCTTACACTCCATGTACAAGTAGTAAAGCCAGCCTTGAGGGAATTTTATATTTGTCTCCTTTAAGCCAAACCCTTTTCAGATGGAAAGATAGACTATAGGAAGCCCTTCCATCAGACTTTTCTGCTCCCTCTATGATTTCAAAAGAATGGCCTTTTTTGGACAATCGATTTAAAATATTGTTTTAAAAAAATATCCCATTACTTAAAGACGATTTGTCAGTATTTTGCTTTTTCCCTTCCATCACAAGGGATGAAAAACAGTCCAACAATGTGCCAGAAATTTGTTGCACAGGCATTAAAACTATAAGAGATCAATATCCATGGGCATATCTTATCCATTATATATGAATGACACCTTGTGTGTACATCCTTCAAAAGTGGTTTTACAATAAATACTTCAAGCCACTCAGCTTAGTTTATCTCAATATGGGTTATGCCCCCTGATAAAATTTAGTTGTAATCTCCATACAATTACTTAGGACATAAAGTGAGAAATAAAATTATTGAGCCTCAAAAAATAGTAATTCAAAGAGATAACTTGAAAACTTTAAATGACTTTCAAAAACTACTTGGAGACATCCAAGACATCCAATTGGATCAGACCTTATTTAGAGGCTGGAAAACATAAACTCATTCACTTATTTAATACGGGGAGACCCAAACCTCCATTCTCCTCAAACTTTAACAAAAGATGCAGAAGAACAACTTAAAATTATTGAAAATGCCATTTAGCAGTGCCAAGTCTATAGGGTAGACAGTAAATAGCACTGTAGAAATCACTGTACTGGGGACTCCTTGGGGACTTGGGGGCCCTTTGGGGCCATATATAAGCAACAAAATATCTTAGAACGGATTTATCTCCCTCATCAAAGCAAAATAAAAATGTGTCCCCCGTACATATTCATCAACCTTTTGTTAAAGCCTAAATTAAAGTGCTAATCTAAAGAAATCCTTTCTGGCAAAGTTTTCCAACCAACAATAGGTCACTTTCCAAAATAACATCTTTTTCTCCTCTCTTGCAAGGGAATAAGGCTTTTACTAAGGCCTCAAATAAACAGATAACTAGAAGAGTTATTTTTGCCATGTCTTTTAAGGGAACAATCTCAACCTCTTAATGTTTTTATGGATAGTAAATATTGTTATTATACTGTAAGAAATATTGAGGCTGGGGTGACTAGGTGGCGCAGTGAGTAGAGCACCGGCCCAGGAGTCAGGAGTACCTGAGTTCAAATCTGGCCTCAGACACTTAACACAAAAACTAGCCGTGTGACCTTGGGCAAGTCACTTAACCCCAACTGCCCTCCAAAAAAGCAAAAAACAAAACAAAACAAAAAGAAAAAAAGAAATATTGAGGCTGCAAATATAAAATATTCTAACAATCAAGAGTTATATCAATTATTCTTGCAGTTACAAGTGGTTAGAAGTGGAGAAAGTCCTTTGTGGATTTCTCACATTTGTCTGGGCCCATTCAACAAGGCAATGCTTTAGCCAACAAATGAACAATACAAAGCTTACCCAATACTTCTTTCTTTATCTCTACATTCAAAATGCAAGGATGTTAATAAGTAATTTCACATTTACTCGTGAACAGACCAGGCAAATACCTCTACTTATCTTACAAGTCTAAAACCTAAAATAGTTTTTGGAAAATGGATGTAACTTCTTATCCCATCTTTAGAAACTTATAATATATCCATGTGACTAGTGAGCACTTTTTTCTCATATACTTTTGTTTTGGTAACTTTGAAGGCTGGACAATCTTAGCTGTTTAAAGCAAAATAAGAATTGAGGATCTCTACTATCAGATATTTACATTCATAAGAATTGGCACGTACTAATATTTGGAGTGAGATGAGTAATATCAAGCACAGTTTAAAAATTTGTGAGCTAAGCAATTTGAACAAGAAAGCTTAGTTTTCTTGAATCTAAAACTTTAATTTTTTTGTCATATCTCAGCATTGTAGTTCTTTTTAGGTTGAAGGTTAACAATTTATCATAACTATGACTTATATACCTCTTTGAGGTGTATGAGAAATGGGAAAGAAAACTTTCAGTGTATTACTAGGACCCTCTAATTTAAATTTTTATTGTTGCCATTTATTCAAGAATTGATCTTGTTAGATATTTTCCCCTGATAGAAGATACTATGTAATCATGTAATTAAATAATGAAGAGTCCTCTCCCTGTATCATCCCTCAGAAACAAAAAGGCAACAGTCAACAACTCTATTTCCATTCAAAAAATGTTAAACTTAAAAAACATTTTAATCATTTTCTGTTTCTTTGTAACTGTGAAACCTCCCATTCATTTAATTTAGTAAAGCTACATTATATGGACAGAGCAACACTATTGTCATTCAGTTTTATATGATTGCACCTGTAGCTTTAATTCAGTTAAGGAGAAAAATTGCTTTTTGCTCCATTTCCATTGTTCTTCATTTCTTAGGTCCCCCTAAAGAAATAAAAACCGATAATGCCCCTGGCTATACTGGCAAATCATTTCAATCTTTCTGTGAAACCTATTTACAAAAATAAAAAGGAGATTTGGATTTGGACACATAGCTCACAAGGGCAATTGCCTACTGCCTTATACTCCCTGAATTTTTTAAGCATCATTAAAAATGGTTATACACCAGCAGAATAACAATGTGAAAAAGTACATATTCCCAAATTAAGTAATGGAAAAGACTTGCCCCTTAATTATGTAGAGGTGAAGTTGTGATTATATATTTTTAGATACTGATGAATGACCACTGAAGATGCCAACACAGAATGTGCAGGTATTTTCCACCAGATGCAGAAACAGAGAAAAGGATCAAAGGTTCCCTCACAAGGACAACCCCAGAGGAAATGACTTGGTGTCCCACCTCTTGATAGTATGATACAGTCTTCTAATAGAACATCACAGACTTCAGAAGAGACTGCAGTTCAAGAGATATTTGATTTTCTAATAAGAACTGAGTTTGGATTTTTTAAAATCACAGGACTAATTGCCTCCCTCTTAATGTCAGCAACTGTATCTTCTGCTAAGTGGGATACAAACTGCTTAATTTGTGAATGAGTTGACAAGGAATATTACCTTGGCTTTGAAAACCCAAGACTCTATAGATAAGACATACTATCGGTTTGTCATAAAATCAATCTGTTGGTACAGTTACAAACACTTAAGACCAGACTCCTTTTCCAATGTAATTATGGAGACACCTGTCTATGTAAGAACTGTTAATTGTACTGATTTTACTTTTGTTCAATGTATATCTACTATCTTCATTTTGCCTTTTTTCCAACTAATTTCACTTATGCTTTGTATCAGACATCAAAGGTGTATGGATTGCATCAAATTTCTGATGTCTTAAAAAAGGGGGGGAAACGTTTGTCAGATTTCTTGTTACTAAATTCACTGTCCTAATATTGATAATGGTTGATATTGGTAAACACAGCACAAAACTGCTGTGTTTGCAATCCAAACTGCACAATAGTTTATGAATTATCAAAAATGCTTCTGTAGCCTTTAAGACACAAAAATGAATTTATTACAACAACTAATATTATGCTTAGGTATGAGTTAAAAGTATTAAAAACTCAATTGTTACTTAGATGTGATTATAAATGCACATGTATTTGTGTTACCCCTAGCTTATATAATTCCTCTCATCTCAACACCACATGGGACAGGATCAGAGTCCACTTATTGGGAGCATGGCATAATTTCAACATCACTTTGGAAATAAAAAATTTTCAATCAAATTATTAAGAAATTGAACATAGTGAGCTCCCTGGGATTGACCCAGAAGGAGTCACAAGAACAATTATTTGATACGTTGAAACTCTCTATGCATCTACTCCCTTTATTAATCATTGTAATAGCCTGTTGTACATTTGAACCCTGCGTTTTTCGAATTATGACCCAAAATATTAAAACTTTAGGTACTGAATTACATGCCTTTAAGTCTTCCTTAAAAGGGTGGGGGGAATGTGGGGAGCCAAGGAAGCCTGATCAAGACTCAGATAAAAATCTTGATAGTGTGCCCTAATACCCCTCGAGGTGACATGGCTTGTAAAGATTTGCTTCCTGGAGACCCCCAGGAATACTCTTAAAAGGACTTTTATTTGGGATCCTGACATCAAAGCCTTTGCCCCGAGACTTCAGGAACCTAAAAAATGTCCCTTATCAAATTATCTATTCTGTGTTGGCTTCAGGATATAACAGACTAAAGACAATGATAACACCCAGATAACATATTCCTTATCAAATTCTGTTACTTCCAGAATCTAACAGGCTTAAGACAATGATAGCAAAACCTGAATCCTTTCATCTTTCTGTACCATTCTGCTCTATAAAAACCTTGCTCAAAGAATCATTAAATGGAGTTCTTTCCTACGAACTACCCACCTGGTTAATTCTCTCTTACATCTTCACTCACACTTGGGGCTGGTACCCAAGTGGCCTATGACAGTTATTGTCAAGAATTTTTAAAATCATGGGTTTTTTCCTATTTTGAAGTGTCTCTCTGATAATATTAAGAAACAGAAGAGCTCATTTTACAAGTCAGGTCCTCATGGATCCATAGATTCTTCCTTTTGTCTGTACAGGGTTCAGGTAAGGATAGAAAGAGCAAGCAGTATGTAACAATTGAAATTCTGTATGTAAAAATGAAATTCTCCGAACTTTCAGGTGAGTTATTGGTTTCTCATTTACTATATGGACAGTTGGGTGGTGCTACAGTGGATAGAATGCCAGGCCCGAAGTCAGGAAGGCTCCTTTTCCTGGGTTCAAATCTGGCCTCAGACACTTACTAGCTGTGTGACTCTGGGCAAGTCACTTAACCCTGTTTGCTTCAGTTTCCTTATCTGCAAAATAAGCTGGACAAGGAAATAGCCATTTTAGTATCTTTGCAAAGGAAACACCAAATGGGGTCATGGAGAGTTGGTCACAACTGAAAACAACTGAACAACAAAAATTTTGTGTTCTTCCTAAAATATATGTTGATATATGTTGTTCATATGATTAACTCCATAAGGACTGAACTGGTTTTAAGCACATTGAAAAACCAAATTTAGGAACTTGTATTAAATTGTATTAAGTCTTCTTACTGGCAGATTTTAGCAATGTTAAAAAGTGAATCTCTGTAATTGACTTGGAACCAGAGAAGTGAAACTACTAGGACAGGAGTGGGAAACCTGTGACCTCAAGGTTATATGTGACCCTCTAGGTCCTCAGCTGTGGCCCTTTGACTGAATCCAAACTTCATAGACCAAATCCCTTCAATCAAAGGGCCACACTTGAGGACCTAGAGGCCTACATGTGGCCTTGAGGCCATAAGCTCCCTAGTCCTGTGCTAGGAGAAGCATCCTAAAGGCCTAAAGAGGTCTATTCCAGAATTTCTAAAGGGAAGAAGTTTCCAGGGACCAGATACCTCACCACGATCAGATGGACAAAGGTGATAAAAAATGGAAAATGCAATTTTTTAGAAGGGATTTGGAAGGACAAACAGCGGAATTGTAAATTGAACCAACCATGCTGTAAGTCAGTTTGGAATTCTTTTCTATGTTATAAATCTGTGCTTACCCATCAAACATGACTTGGTTTACCTATTGAGTCTCTTTAGCAAGGCTTATCTCTTTAAGGGATGAATGAGATTATGACTGTTGAACCCTTTGGCATTATGATTTTTTTTTTGTGATACTCATGACCACGGTAAATTTGTTTCCTAAAGACATGGAACAAACAGGTGGGACTCAAGATGAAATATGCTAATTTAATAGATGTTGGGAGTGGATTTACCCGGAAAAAGGAGATTTGATGTTATTTAATGTGGATAATCATTATCATACTACTTTGGCTTTTATGTTTCATGGTGTTTATGTTTGTCTGCAAGAGAGGTATGCCCATATTCCTTTTATTTATTTCTCAGGGATCAGGGACATTCTTCCTACAACTTTCTGCCAACTGAAAGCCTGTTCTCTGTTTTTTTTTTTAAATTAATCTCACCTTACCAAAACCTGACATATGGAATATTGACTGTTTAATATTCCTCAGGGAAAAGCCAAAGGGAAATATAAGCCTCCTAAAGTGACTTAGCTGTCAAGCTACTGTAGCTAACTGTATAAGAGAGTAATTCTCTGACAATTTCCTTGATTATCTTCATTTATAACTCTTCCTTCTCAATCAGTCCATTGTGAATCCTTTCAATGCAGTTTAATCTGTAACATGACTTGGTTTACCTATTGAGTCTCTTTAACAAGGTTTATGTCTTTAAGGGATGAATGAGATTATGACTGTTGAACTCTTTGGGATTATGATTTTTTTTGTGTGATACTCATGGCTACGGTAAATTTGTTTCCTAAAGTAAGTTTATTGACTTGACTTATAGGTCCTGTTTGTTGGGTTTTTTTTCAGTCCTTTTTCAATTGTGCTCGACTCTTTCTGACCCTTTTGGGGGTTTTCCTGGCAGAGATACTGGAGTGGTTTGCCATTTTCTTCTTCAGCTCATTTTACAGATGAGGAAACTGAGGCAACCAGACTGAAGTGACTTGCCTGGGGTCATACAGCTAGTAAGTGCCTGAAGCTGGATTTGAACTCAGTCTTCCTGATTTCAGGCCTGGTACTCTATCCATTGTGCCACCCAACTGCCTTCTATAGACCCTGAGACTTACTAAAATTGATCCCTCTGACTATGAGGCATTAGGAAAAGTTTGTCACCAATCTGGACCCTTCCACCTCTTAAAGGAATTCCACCGAGTTCTAGATAAGCTAGGTAATGAGGTTGACAACATGTAGAGTTCTTTTAACTCTCTTTGACATCACAGCCTCCCTTTCTGCTTCTCTAGTTATGTTTTCCCCAGTATAAGAATGTTGGCTTTAACTAGCCCAAATGGTGGGAATGTTGTGGAAAATGCTTTATCATAGTGTTTTGAAAACTTAATTATTTTACTGTTTGAATCTAACTTTATGTGACTAGAGATTGTTTGGACCCAGAAAGTCATAGTAATCTTAGTAACTTGCTAGGACTGCCTGAGATGGCTACAAGGAATTTGGGGTTCCCTTGGGTTTTGGATCCACCCCAAATAGTTCTATTTTAGGTTAGCACACTTAGGTCTTGCTCTGGGCCCACTTGTTTTGTGTGGACCCGCCAGAGCTTATGTTTTGGATTTGCCTTGTGTCTTGTATTTGGCCAAATTTTATTGAATATATTTTACTGATATCCATTATCCTTCAGCTGAAGTAAAAAAAAAAAGGTAGGGATAGCCATTGTGATCTCAGATAGAGTGTTGTAAGATGAGGTCCAGTGGTCTTGTGACCATCATGTCCTATATATTTGACAAGTCTCAAGTGTGGCCAACTACCAGTTTATCTTTAATCCTGGTACCTGTGTACCTAAAAAAAATCCACCAAGGTGTCCAGAACCTTGATATGCAAATCAACCAGCTCTAGGTGTTCAGGATTAGGGTTTAATTTAGGGTTTTAGGGTTTAATTCAGGATTTAGGGTTTTACCACTCTCAGAAGGGTATTTTGGAGCACATATCCTCTCCCAGGGAGCCAAGCCATCTGATTTCAGTGGACCCATACCCATGTTCTCTCTAACCCAGTGTCACCTACACATGAGTTTTATTCTAATACGTATATTGACGTGTATATCAGGTTTCCTTCCCCTCCTCTCCTATACTATTACTACCCCTTTCCCTCTATTATTTGCCCATAAAATGAATATTGAACTGGCCCCCATTATTAACTGACACATTATTCAGGGCAATCTAACTTACTAAGGGGCTTGTTTTCCCAACATCTCTGGCTGGTCCATGGGCCTTTCCTTAATCATAAATCTGGTACCCAGACAAGTACTTTCCCTTTTGAAATCACAACTCTAGATTCCCTGGATCCCATTTCTGCCTCAATGGAATACACAGTAGAGGCATAAGCAATTTACCATTCTATATGCTAACTAGTGTGGGGCAGAAACATGAAATAGACTTACACTTCTTAATGCTGACAATCACACTTTATTCATTAGGAGCATGCAAACATTCATTTATATCAACTTTTTTTTTTAATTTTTAGTTTCAAATTTTCTCCCTCCCACCCACCAAGAAGGCAAGAAATACAATACCCATTATACATATAAAGTCATGCAAAACATATTTCCACATTAACCCTGTTACAAAAAATAAAAAGCAAGAAAAATAAAGTGAAAAAATATGCATCAATCTGCACTCCAAGTTGAACAATTCTCTCTCTGGAGGTGGATAGCTTTTTTTTTCATGAGTCCTTTGGAATTGTCATGGGTCATTGTATTGATCAGAATAGCTAAGTTTTTCACAGTTGATTATCGTTTACAATATTGCTGTTACTGTATACAATATTCTCCTAACTTCATCAGTTCCTATAAATCTTCTCAGATTTTTCTGAAGTCCACCTGCACATCATTTCTTACAGTACAACAGCATTCAATTACATTCATTGTAATGGCTTATTCAGCCATTCTCCAACTGATGGACATCCCCTCAGTTTCCAATCCTTTGCCACCAAAAAAAAAGAGCTGCTAAAATATTTTTCTACATATAGGTCCTTTTCTTTACTGTGATCTAGTAACAGTTTTGCTGGGTTGAAGGATGTGTCTAGTTATATAACTGTTTGGGCAAAGCTCTCCAGAGTAGATAGACTAGTTCACAACTCTATCAACTACATTAGTGTCTATTTTCCCACATCTCTTCCTGCAAGGGTCATTGTCCTTTTGTTGTGTTATCCAATCTGATAGGTTTGAGGTAGTATCTCAGAGTTGTTTTAATTAGCATTTAAAAAATTCTTGGGGATTTAGAGCATTCTTTCATAAGACTATTGATAGTTTTGATTTTTTTCTTCTAAAAATTGCCTGTTCATATGCTTTAACCATTTATCAATTAGGGTATGGGTTTTATTTTTATACATTTGGATCAGGTTCCTATATATTTGACAAATAAGACCTTTATCAGAGAAATTTCTATGAAAAATTTGTTTTCCAAGTTTCTGGCTTTCCTTCTAATTTTGGCCACATTGGTTTTATAAGTGCAAAAACTTTATAATTTGATGTAATTGAAATTATCCACTTTACCTACTGTGACCCTCTCTAGCTCTTATGTAGTTATGAATTTTTCTCTTAACATAGAACTGCAGGTAATGTTTTTCCATGCTCCCCTAATTTGTTTATGACATCACCCTTCATATTTAAATTGTGTAACCATTCTGGACTTATCTTGGGATGCAGTATGAGATTTTGTTCTATGGCTAGCTTCTACTAGACTACTTTCCAGTTTTCCCAGCAGATTTGTCAAACAGTGAGTTATTACCCCAATTTCTTGGGTCTTTGGGTTTATCAAACACTAGGTCACTGTGGTTTATACTAAATATCACAAAATAAAACCCCATTACAAAATTAACCCCATTAGGAACAAATCACCAACCTTACTTTCTAGTGCTTACCAGTAAGTGGTACACAAAAACATGGTTCCTTTTCTTCCCATCCAGAGGACATCTCTCTTGAAGGTCACTTACTGGCAAATTGGCAAATCACCATCAGTTAATTGGCATTGTCCTCAAGTGAATCTGGGTGTGGGTTCTGGGGAGGGTAACTTGAGTCTCAAGTGGGGGGAATACAAGTGCCAGGTTCAGTCTCCATTCAAGAACAGGCTGAGGGCTAGGGCCTCCACTAGGTTTCTTATAGTTCTAGCTAGGAACATTAGCTAGTTATACCCAAATTCTGATTAGAAGCTGGTAACCTAATTTGTTTACTAATTAATTTGGCTGATACTTGAAGGCATAAACTAAAGGTCAGGTAAAAAGGTAAAGAACCAAATCTTCCTGTTGGCGATGGCGATTTGTCCTGTATGGGGGGGTCACATATATTTATCGGTTATTTAGGAACACAAACATGTTGTTTACCAACCCATACAACAATATTTATAATCTTAATATCTAAAGAGAAGTTACGAAAAACAAACATAAAAGCACTTCATAACAAAATAGTGACCTAATAAAAAGCAGAATCAGTTAAATATCAAGGCAACAAATGTATTCTCACTATAACCACCATCTGACTGCTGGTTATCCCTGCAGTCATCTAGGATAGTCTGTGAAAAGTATTATAATTATCACTAATACAATCAAATTGCGATTCCAAACACTCACTGTTTACATTGTGAGAACATATGGCACATATAAGCATCAATATTACACGTAGCATTAATACATTTTAAAATCTGTTCTTAATATATGATGACATTTAGTTTTTCCATTTTGTCCCATGTTCTCTCACAGCAAGTCCACTGCAAACCAAGCCAGGAACTGATTGATGTAAGAGAACATGTTACAAGGCCTCTTGATAATGTCCCACTCAAACCGACGCTCTGCAAGTTTCAGTCTGGTGATCACTGTCCATCATGTTCTTCTTTAGGCCAGGCATGGCTAGAAGTCTGATTGCCTGCACCAACTCTCGGTGATGTTAACAATCGTTGTTACATCTTGGTGAGATTTTCTTGTATCTCAGGCAAATCTAAAGTTCAGCACCCCACTATTTCCAGTGGAGTAGATAAGAAGGTAGCAGTCCCCACTGCCATATTGGCAAAGTTTTGTATCCTTTTGTATCCTGCTTGTCACAACTGTGATTTACAGGAACAGTTGGATATCAAACAAGCAACCAGAGTAAAGCCATTCTTGGTTGCAAGGGGCTGCAAGAAGGTACTTTGAGGTGATAGGATAGGATGTGCAATGAAATAAGCAACGATGAGCAGCAATAGGGTCACGAAGGCACCAATGATGAAATCACAGCACTTGAACATCTGTTGAAAAGAAAAAGAATTTTTATGCATATTTTTGTATATAACTGGTCTTTAGGGGACCTGAAACCATTTACCAGGTCCATTGGTATCCCAGACCATATTCCACTTCCCCACCCTAAAGGTGCCCACTATAATTAGCTGCTGGACAGGAGGTTTTAGTTCACCACATTCTGTCTCTCTCTGTAAGGATTCCTTGCTTCTTTTCCAAATCAGTGGCAAGTGGAACAATGATTTTAAACTCATCCACCAACCCAGGATGAATTCTCCTTTATCTATTATTCAAGTAGCTGGCTGCTTTTCCAATGACTACTTCCTGGTCAGTAGACCTTATATCTTCTAAGATTTTTTGATTAGAGTAATAAGCATCTTTCTATTATTCCTCCAGCATATGGATTTTAAGTTAGGTGGAAATTCCACATAAAAACCTGGGCCTTCACCCAGTCCTCGACCTTATGGGCTGTGAAATACAACCTGCCATTTCTCTCAACCATTACTGTCTGGATATTTTAAAAAGCCTTTCTGTGATCTTCAACACCTTGTGCTTATCATGTCCCCTAACTAATATGGCAAATATATAATACTGGCCATGTTATCTTGATCTCTGCATAGAAAAGGAATGCTGGATTCTACATTGAAGCTTATGGGTCATACAAAATAAGGATTGGGCCAGATTGGGTATACAGAGCCATAGTATGGCAATTCTTAGCTTATATTATATTTTAGGCAAAACAAACATTAGCCCAACTAGGAACAAAACACCAACCTGATTTCTTAGAGCTTACCAATAAGCATGACTTGGACCGCTTCTCGACAACAAGGTTCCTTCTCTCTCTCCAACTAGAAGTCATCTGTCTCCCAATGAGGTGGTTGGCTGGCAAGTCTGAAAATCCTTGTCAGTCAATTAGCAATGTCTTTAAGCAAACACGATGTAAGCGTTGAGTCACAAGTGCGGGGAAAACAGGAGCGAGGGTAGTCTTGACCCAAAAGCAGGTTGAAGACTGGGCCACCAAGTTTGGGCATTAGCTGGTTATGCCCAAGTTCTAATTGGTGGCTGGTGAACAAATTGGTTTACCAAGTAATTTCATTGATCACTGATAACATAAGTTAATAATGATGTTGTTTACAAATTTACCCACTGGCGGATTGTCATATATGGACATCCCATATGGGTTTATCAGTTGTCTATCAATACACACATTATTTACCAACCTACAATACATATAAGTGTTTTATTTTAACATCGAAAAATAAGTTATGAAAAACAAACATCAAAACACTTTAACACAAAACAGTAATTTATGAAAAAGAGTCAGTTATGTCACAGGAAACAATTTTGCTCTCATTACACCTGGGCAGGAAGCCCAGGTGCCCAGTTTTGGCTCTCTTTCAGTCCCCAGATGCCATAATGCTGCAGGCTAAGACCCCATCCCCAATGTCCACAGATCTCTTTTTCTTGGATTTCCAGGTCAGAATTTTGTCTGGCGTGTTTTCTAGATCTTGTAGGGGAGGACTGGTGGGGGAGTTATGCTGTCTTCCTTCCTGTGACTTTGCTTTTCTGAAGCACTTTTAATTGTTAAATATATTTCTTCAAAGTAGCAAGATTTTGAACACAACACTACAGACATTTTAAGGAAAAAATGTAAACTACCACAATGAGCAGATAGCACAATCACATGGAACTAAAAATTCAATCTTCTTTTGGATGGATAGATCTGTAAGGCAGGGCGTTCTCATCATTCTCAATCTCTGGCATTTCAAGTACTTCAACAAGTGGACTTGAAGGAAAAGAGCTCAGGTACTGTGGACAGAGCAGGATGACCTGGTGGTTTCGGCAGGACTGTGCTGCTACCCAGAGGATCATTTCCATGGCAATTTTTCTACTTTTCCTGTCCAGGTAGATATCAACAGTATCCAGGCATCTGAAGGGAGACTCTGTGACAGCCCACAAAGCAAGAATGAACAAGAAGTTTGAAAAAGAGTGTCGATTTGCTGATAAGGCTCCCATGTCACAGCCATCGGCCTCTCTAGGTTCGACTGTTACAGAGAGGGTCTCATTCTGGTGATTAAAGTGCATCTCCCCACAGAAGGACCACCGAGATAGTAAGCTGTTAAAGAACAACTTGCACTGGAAAGCAAGATTTCTTCTGCTTTTCTTGTAAGCATCATATCTCTGTGCCAATACTTCATCCAGTGTTTCAATCAGAGTTTTCAAATTATTCACTCTACCATTAATATCCAGGTATCTTTCTTTTGCTTCTTGGTACTGCCTCGTTATGTCTTCTCGCCTTCTGTGGGTGTAGTTTTCTGATTGTATCCTCTGGGTTAACAGACCAATTTCTATGTCAAGAACATTAGAAGATCTTGTCACTTCTATACGCTCAGGACACATGCAGTTAGCTTGAGCCATCTCCCTCTCCAGTTCTCTCTCTTTCACTGCCAGCTCTTCTTTTACCACCCGGAGAGAATCTACATGTTGTTTGAGCCTATTTTGATAATGCAGCACAGATTGGTGATGGGCTGATACTTCTAAACCGGTTTGGTTTCGTTCTTCCATAAGGGATTCTACTAATTCTGAAATTTGACTGCATTTCAGCTTAAACTCTGCATGTCTCTGTTCAGCCTCTATTTTGGGCTGCCTTAAGCTCTCCATCTTTTCCCTTCTATTTCTCATCTTTTCCTCAACTTCTTTTATTTCTCCTTTAATTTCTTCAGCTTCATCTTCCAGAACTGAGAGATCTATTGACTGGTTTTCTTCTTCATCCTCAAGATCTTTGATTTCTGAAGAGATACCTATAACTTTGACCTTTATTTCTCTTAAGTGTCGATAATGACTGTCAATAGTTTCTCGATTCTTCCTGATAGCATTCTGAAGTGAGCATATACGTTCTTGAAATTCCAACAACTTCACCATTTTATTTTCCACTTCTTTCTCCAAATTACTTATCTCTCCTTCCATATCACCTAAGTAGATAGGCCTCAGATCTTCACAGGAGTAATAACGTCCCTCAAAAACTTGGTCACCACAAGCAGTCAGAATTTTGCTGCAATTCTTGGGGCGTCCCTGTGTATGCATAGTAGCCAAAGAGCCACTTTCGATGAGCAGCACTGACTCTATGTTCCTCAAGTCAATCAAAGTATTGGCCACCACTGCTTGGTCTATTTCTAAAGCTGAGAGAACTGTCGGATAGTCTGGGTGAGAAGCTGCTCTGTCTGTTACATCATACAACTCACACTGAAATGGTGCCACAATTATCTGGGGCCGATCAGAACAGTTAGCTGGAAAAAACCTTTTCAGCAGCTCAGAGAGGACCTGCTCATCTTTGTTGTTGTCACAAAAGAAATCAAGAAGGAGACCTTTTAGGCAGGACTCAATAGCCAAGGCATATTTAGAATGCCGGAGACGAATGCAAGCCCCCAGTGGACCTAGTGGTTTGTGGGTAAAGTACCCCTGTGTGTAGGCATCTTCTATTGCCGCAATAAGGGGTGGAATCTGAGGCCCAAATCGTTTTAGGGGGTCAGATTTATAGTCTCTCAAGTGGTTTAATTGTTCTCGATCCTCATTCAGCATTTCCTGCACAAATGCCTCGTCTTCTCTAATTCTAGAATGTTCCTCATCATCTTTTTCTATAGATTGATGAAGATATTTTATTTCTTGAACAAGTGAATCTTCTTGGTCCTTAAAGTTATTTATCTTTTCCCTTAATGCGGCGATTTTTTTCTGTTTTTCTAATTCTGCCTGTTCCAGACTCTTTCTTAGCTCTGCAATTTTTTCCTGAAGCTGCTCAAAAGTTTTGTCTAATTTTAACAATTCATTCTGGGAATAATTGTAGAAAGCTGTTGCTTGACGGTAGGCCCTGTGTGTTCTCTTAGCAATTTCTTTTGCCTCGATGCACTTGGGCTCTAATTCAGCAGCTTCTTCATTTAACCTTACCACGTTCTCGTGGATGGCTATGTACCTCTGCAATGCTTCATTATATGTGACTCTGGAAACCTCCAGGTCATGATTTAACATGGCAGTATGTTGGTCTTCAACATTTATTTCATTTATCATGTTACTAATGATTCTCTCAGTTTCAGTCACCACTGCCCAAATCTTCTCATGCTTTAAGGTCTCTAATTTCTGATCCAAAGCAACCATAATCTGAAAATGCTCTTCTATCTCTACACCCTGACGTCTGAGCTCCTCAAGTTGCTCTTCTCCTTGTTCTATCTCTTGCTGGCTTCTGGCCTTTCTTGCCAAAATTTTTGAATAGGCTTCTCTCATCTGTTCAAGCTCAGTTGCTTCCATAAAAAATTTGTATCTATCTCTTTCATTGTTGATCCTCAATAACTGTCTGCTCATCTTTTGGGGTAAAACAGACATTGGATTATCCACATGAATGCTAAAATGATCAAGGACGGCAGCAAGCTCTTCTTTATTACAAGTGACCAGGTTTCCTGCTTGGTCTTTTAGTTGACAACTTACATTCCCGTCTACACTGATGATTTGGACAATAGTTATTGAGTCTCCGTAAACCTCAGGTTTAAAAGCTTCTTCCCCTCTGTTTCGTAATGTGATTGCAACGGCGCCTGAATGCTCCCCCTTTTTCACACATTCTTTGAAAGACAATCCTAACGATTGCCCACCAAAACCAACGATGAGAGCTGCTAACAACGCGCTCTTTCCATTCTGTCCCACAACAAAATTGACATTAGGTCCTAATCTCACAGGTCCAAGCCTGGAATAGCCCATAAAGTTCTCCAGCTGGACACTTTCAATGATCCCAGCTTCCTCTGAGACTGACTGAAAAGCAGAACTTCGATGAAACACAGACCGAGAGAAGACCCTCTCCTGGTCCTCATCTGAATCCCCATCTGGCCCTGGCCTGGCTCTTTTCTGATCTGCAGATAGGGGGAAATCGTCCTCTTTCCTCTTAGCCATTCTGGCAGTGACCGAGAGACCCCGAGATGCTTCTAATCGTTCCTTCTCCTCCCCAAGGCTGCGGGCTCACGGCGACGCTGACTCTCTCTATCCAGCCCCGGACTCCTCTCAGACCCTCTTAGCCATGGCCAACCCCCGCTTCCTTGTCTAGTCCGGCACACACTGCCGAGTTCCGACCTACCTCAGAGCCCAACGGCCGGCTCAGAGAGGCGCAGCTGCGACGGGGCGGCCACCGACCAGGTCCAGGAACGCCAAAGTCCGACAGGGGCGGCGGGCACCAGAGAGGACCGCATACGCCAAGACCCGCAGAGGCGGCGGCGATTGGGGGAAGGAAAGGGGGCGCAAACGCCAAGACCCGCAGAGACGGCGGGAAACCGGGGGGGGGGGGGAAGGCGGGGGACGGGAACCACGAACACCAAGGTCCGACAGAGCGGGAGAGCAACTGGGGATGGGGATGGGGACGCACGTCAAGGTCCGGCAGAGGCGGCGGGCACCAGGGAGACCCGCAAACGCCAGGACCCGCAGAGGCGGCAGTGGTAACGGTCAGTGTCCCGGGGACTCAGTCCCCGCCACTCGCCGCCACGCAGGCACCCACCCTTTCAAGACCGCGAGAACCCGCGGTCCTGCCTTCTACACCCGCTCCCGAGACTAGGTACCCATCTCCACTCAGCTCGAGAGGACCAGCAGCAATAAGGCCCAGACCCCAATGTTTGACAGATACGCCACCAAAGTCCTCCTCCTGCGCCTGCGCAGAGGACAATGAGAGGGGATTGGAGCACTGGAGTGCGCCGAAGCGGAAATCTCTCTGAGACGACCCCCGCCCTCATTTTGCCGCAGTAGCACTCCTTCTGCGCTTGCGTTAAATCCGAGAGAAGCAAGGAGGTACGCCTTGTGTGCGCCTGCGCAAGGGCCTATCAGCGCGACCCCGTCCCCCAGAAGCTCAGAAACGCTAATTCTGCGCCTGCGCCGAGCCCAGAGACGGGGAGGGAGGGAGCGTTTGGGTGTGCTCCTGCGACAGACTCCCCCCAGCAACAACGCCCTCAGTCTGCCGCAGTAGCATTCCTTCTGCGCCTGCGCAGGCATCTAACAAGGGGGAGGGACGAGGGGTTTTAGTGTACATGCGCGACCACCACTCACAGCGACCCCCACCCTCAAACTGCCGCAGTACTACTTCTTCTGAGCCTGCGTGGAGACTGGGTGACGGAGAAAAGTACAGAATGTTTATTGGAGCATGCCCCAAAGCCTCTCCTCTGCGACCCCCGCCCTCAGTTGGACACCATAATATTTCTTCTGCGCCAAAGCAAAATTTGGGAGTGGCTGTGGGCCTGAGGCGCTGTTGTGCGCCTGCATAGAAATTTCCAGTGCTCAGACCCATCCCTCCCTCGGCAGCCACAACTCCGCAGTGGTATTCCTTCTGCGCCTGCGCTGAGGCTGTCAGAGCCTCAGGAATGGGAGCAGTGTTTGGTTTTCGAGTCAACCCCTCCATTGCCGACTTTTCTCCTGCCCAACCCCAATAGTGTGGCCTCGGGAGTGGCAAAAGAAGGTTTCCAATGGGCCATGAGGAAATAGTGCATCTGGTGGCCCCCTGTCTGTCGTCCCTTGGGCCCCAGCTGCTCTCTCGGTCCGTGCCTTCATTCCCCACCCCTCTCACACTTGTCAGTTCCCAAGGATTCCCTGATTATCCCTGGCCAGAAAACTGCCAGATCTCCTGCACCTGCAGACCCTCCTCACTCTGCTAAGCCCCTGCAGTCCTCCGTCTGTCTGTCTGTCTCCAAATGGCTGCTTGGCATCTCCAGTGGAATGCCCCAGTGATCTCTCAGACTCCCTCCTCATCTTCTCCCCTCAACCCGCCCCTGCCTCATTTTCTCGTCTCTGTTGG
>CM053602.1:53148786-53171498 GCA_028646575.1 Pseudocheirus occidentalis
AGCCTCTCCAGGTGAGTATGAAGTCCATCTCCTTCCCATTTCTTATAGCACAATAATATTCCATCACATTCATATACCATAACTTATTCAGCCATTCCCCAATTGATGGGCATCCCTTAAATTTCCAGTTCAAAAAGGATTTTAAAAATCAAGTAAGAGAGGTAGAGGAAAATTGGGAAGAGAAATGAGAGAGATGCAGGAAAATCATGAGCCAATACTGATGAGAGTAAGGTTCAAGCAATGTATAGTCTTCCAATTTGGGGTTTATTTGGGGATACCCCTCAAACCCAGGAAAATATTGTTTGTAATTCACCTTCCTCCCCGCCTCCTTCCCACTTGTGATTTATATACATAATCTCTGTCTTCACTTCAGCAAGATGGAATTCTGATCAGAATTCCTGATTTGCACATCTTTTCCTCATAATGAAACTTATTAATTAAAGGCAAACTGTTTATTGGCACTTAGTCTCTGGCCTGTTGTTTCTGTCATTCTCAAGTTAGAGACTAGTTCAGTAAAATCCTGTTAACATTAATTCGTGTCAGAAGTTTTTAAGGGTTGGGTGTAGGGTGAAGCTTTGAGTCTTCCAGTACTGGGGAGAAAGTAAAGGCACCAATAGATCTTTTTCCAGGGTCCCAACTCACCTGTCTGGCAGGTTTAACACTCACTCTCACTCCACTGGGCTCAGTCTTTCATCAAGCCCACTTTTCATTGTGAGGAATGTTACTGGGACCTTTTCTTGGTCCAGTTTACTCTGGTAAAGTCTTTAGCACACAGACTTGGCTTTTATGTGTGTCTTTTCTCTTATAATGCAAGGCCAGCTCTGATCTTTCTCTTCTCTCTTTTATAAATGCATATCTGAATGATTGACCGCAGCTTTTATTTCGGCATGTGGTAAATATTTTTGCTTAAGAATTGCCTGTGCATGAATAGAGCACCGGCCCTGGAGTCAGGAGGACGTGAGTTCAAAATCCAGCCTCAGACACTTGACATACTTACTATCTGTGTGACTTTGGGCAAGTCACTTAACCCCAATTGCCCTCCAAAAAAAAAAAGAATTGCCTGTGCAGTAGGTCTTGTATGTAGATAAACTGGTTGAACTTCTAACATTTTAATTGCATGTTTGGTCTGAATTGTGGAATGTTTACTTCTGTAATTCAAGTGAATTGCGAGCACAATGTGGAATACTTGTATTTGTGTACTTGTATGTTGTGTATTTATGTTATTATATCCACTTATAAGTAATGTGTATATTGTGTGTGTACTTGTTAAGTGGTATTATTAACTTTGTATGTTCCTTTAAAATGGAACAGATGTGTGGTAAAGGCATGGGGGAAGATACAGCAGTTCCTATTAACAATCCCCCAGAACAAACATGTGCCTTTCAAATGTATGAAAAAACATGGCCTCAACTGTCCCTTGTATTGCCAGGATTGGGTTGATTTGACTACTGAGGACCCTAAACTTTGCTGACCCCATTGGGGAAGTTTTGATAAATTAGAGTATTTAAGGCAGAAACTGATAAAAGGAAACTCAGCCTCTTGAGTGGGACAGCTATGATAAATGGTATTCAGAGACAAAGGAAAAAGAGCATAGATCTAAGTTAGAATCGGTGAAAAAAAGGATTAAAACATTTTAAAATCTTCTCCTTAAGAATTCCCAAACTACCTAACTACCAAAATAGACCCAATTTTACCAAAAGATTTCACCAACTCCCCAGCTTCTCTGTTCCCTTTCAGAGTGCAAGCCAAAGTTCTCCCAGGGGGAAAAATACCCCAAGGAGAATGGTTTAATCAAGACTTGTGGTCTCAAACCCTGGCAGTGAGGAGAACTCCAGGCTGTTCCCAAGAAGTATACCAGCCCCTGGGTGGGGAGGGGCGGCGGGAATCCTGTAGGCTTTGCTGAGCAGTTCCAGCTCACCCTGTGTTCATACAGACCTGGGTATTGGATCTTTATCAACTCATGGTTGTCTCAGTCAGCAAAGAGGAGACTAAAAGTTGGTACTAGAAAGCACTGAAGGACCTTCCCTGCAAGCCAGATCACTCAGTATGACTAGGCTCCAGGGAGGGCTGGCAGGAGGGATGGCAAAAGGAAGGGGATGGACAGGCCATGCCTATCCCTATGACTCGTGTTGGAGATGGCTCCTTGCTCAGACAGGGGCCAGAGGTGTCTGCTCTAGCTGACACAAGTGCCACACTTTCAGGGGTGAACCCCTTTGCCATCCCCACTCCCCTCCCTGGGAGTGGAGAGTACCGCAGTTGTGGGGATTGCTAATAAGATCGTATCTCAGAACCACTCTCCTTTTCTATTGGAGAGCTGTGTGCCTTTCATCCTTTCTTCCTGGTCCCTGAGGCCCCCAGTCACTTATTAGGACAGGTCACTATTTCCTTTGACCCAGGAAGGACCACTTTCTTGTGTCTTGTATCCCCGACACTCTCTACATCTGAAAGTGTCCCCATTCCTGTAGGGTTTTTTTCCTCAGCCCATTCCGATCATCCAAGTTCCCTCCCTCAAGCTTGTGGACTCCAGATGTTACTGATATGGTTCTGTGTCCCACCTATTGTGCAGTTAGAGCTCCCATCTGATTTAATCACCTCAGAGAAAGGAGGGAATGTAGTTGGTGTAAGCAACACCTACCACCTATCTATCTGAGACGGAAAGTGAGGATGAGACTTTGGCATACAACTTTGGGATGCTATGGAAACATTGGGGCTCCCTCGCCTCCTCAGGACAGCCCATTACAAACCAGAAAGAGGTTTCCCATCTATTAAACTATTTACTGCTTCCCCAGGCTATAGCAGCAATTAAAATTCCAGGGCACAGTCCTGAGAACAGGATTCATGCCTTTGGTAATGACTTGGTTGTCCATGCAGCAAAAACGAAGTTTTAATTCCTCAAACTCCTGAGAGAGTAGCCCCCATAGTACAGGTCCGGGTGGAACTTTCCCTTTGTCCCATAAGAATGGCCTTAGCTTTTTCATCTCACCCTGAAGTTCTGCCTAAGCTTCTTAGCCTAATTAGAGAAGAAATAGCCACTGTTCAGAAAAGAATGCTTATCACAAAGCAGGAAAACCTTCAAAAGCAGGATGTGAACTTTCTAAGAGTACAGGACTATGGATTGGGAGTTTTCCCAGGTCTGCTGTCACTGCGAGAGAAGCGTTCCACCTGCCTCAAGCACAATGCATCCAGCCCTCTGAAGCCAGCTCGTGGGCCATTTCCTCTCCCAGATGAGCCCTTTTCAACTTGGCAGATCAGCTTCATTCAACTGGCATCTGCCCGTGGTTACAAATTTCATTTGGTTATGATCTGTATGTTTGCCTGGTGAGTGGAAGAGTTCCCCTGTCATACTGCCACAGCCTCTGGAGTAGCAAAACTCCTCTCAGGAAAAATCATTCCATGGGGTTGGGGGGGGGAGTTGCAAAGTAGATAATATAGTGATAAATGTACTCACATCACAGGAGTTTCATAAGCTCAGCTCCTTTCATCCTTGCTAATTACTCAGCACCTCCAGAGTGCCTATCACCTCCAGTCATCAGGAATGGTTGAAAGAGTTAATGGGATACTTAAAACCTCTTTTGCTAAATTCTCTGAGGTGCTAAGTAACCCCTGGCCCAAAGCCCTCCCTTTATCCCTGCAAAGCCTTAGGTCTAGACCATCTGGTTCCCATAAGTTCAGTTCCTACAAAATAGTAACAGGACACCCAATACCACTGTACCCATGAGTGGGAAACATAGCAGCCAAAGGCTCCCTCCTACAATACCACATTGGGTTGGCTCAGAAAGTATCAAAGACTCACCCACTTGTCTCAGTCCCATTCTTTAGAAACTCCAATCAAGACTCAGCCCCTGATCCAACCCTGTGACTGACTGGGTACATTGGAAACACCATCTCCAAATGCACTCCTTGGAGCCACAGTGGAAAGGCCCCTCTGAAGTCCTGCTCACCAACCCCACTGCAGCCAGACTCTGGGGAGTGGAGTCCTGGATCCACCTTTCACATCTCGAAAGGGCAGTACTGTCCACCTATATTGTGGAACCCACAAGTGACCTGAGCCTAAAGACAGAGTTGGGTACAGAAATAATTTCACTCACTGGGGACCCAGGAGGAAAGAATAAGAGAGTAGATTAAAAGATGGATTAGGCAGAAGGAAAACAAACTCTTAAAGAGGGGAGGGGGGGAAGAGAAGGAAAGCATAAAAGAATAGGGTGCAGGGAAATATACAATTATTTCTCATAACTGGGAATGTGAATGGGATGAAACCCCTCTCCCCTCAAGAAAAAGGAAAATCATAGCAAAGTGGCTTAGTCTGACAAGTTGGTCTAACAATTTGTTGTTTACAAGGAACACATATGAATCTGACAGATACATGTGGGAGATACACACTCACACACACACACACTCACACACACAGACACATACACACAATCAAAATAAGATCCTCAGGGGGAAGTAGGCATCCTTTGGGTCTCCAGGGTACCTGCAAGCTTTCAGTGCTCCCAGAGATGTGATCCAGGCCAAAGGCCACTCACTTACTTACCTCCTGCTGTGAGCGGGGCAAGTTCCTGACCCAGCTTGGGGATGGCTGGCTTGGCCCTGCTTGGGAGTTTCAGGACAATGCTGCTGGACTCAGCTGGCTGGGAGGCACTACATGTTCACAGCAATTGGACTACAGGCTCTCCTTTGGTCTGCTTATCCCACCTTGGGCTAGAGGCTAGAAGTGAGCCCCTATCTGCTCCTGGTATTGGAGCCACAGGCTTACTGTTGGTTCCTGAACTGGCTCCATGCTGAGCAGCCGGATAGTGACCACTCCTCTTCACCATGACCACTCCTCTTCACCACCCCAATGTGCCTATCTCCCTGCTCAGTCTGACCCAGACCAGGGTAGCGGGTGACAGAGCTGCCCGGTGGTCCCCAACCCTCTACCTCAAACTAGTTCAAGGATCCCCTGGGATGTCTTTCTGCCCCAATGGAATGCATAGTGTGGGGGCCAACCAATTTACCATGACATATGCTAACCAGTGTGACAGAAACATGAACAAGACACTTGTCAATGCTAACAACCAAAATTTATTCACTAACAGTATGCAAACATTAGTATATTAACTGTTTTAAATTATTTTTCATTTTTATCTTCAATTCTAAATTCCTTCTCTTTCCCTCCCTTCTCCCACCCATTCAGAAGGTAACAGATATGATACCAATTATACCTTAGAATTCATACAGAACATATGCCAAACATTAACATTAGCCAAAAAAAACCCCATAGAGAACACAGGAGAAAAAACTCGCTTCAATCTGCACCCAGAGACTGCCAGTGCTCTCTGGGGGTGGATAGCATTTCTCTTCATGAGTGCTTTGGAATTCTTGTGGATCATTGTGTTGATCAGAGTAACTAAGTCTTTTACAGTTGGTTATCATTACAATATTGCTGTCACCTGGGGGTCACATATATTTATGGACATATAGGTTACCATGTAGTTTACCAACCTATACCACAATATGCTTTTCATAATATGAAAGAAGCGACAAAAAACGAAATGGCTCATTAGAAAATAAGTCAGTCAAGTCAACAGACGTACTTGCATTACACTTCACCCTCTTTCTGCTTACTATCCTTGCAGTCATCTAAAATGGCTTACTTACAGTTTTGCTAATTATTACTAATACAATCCAAATAGCCACACTGCTTAGGATTAGAACATATAGTACACACAAGTATTAATATTACACTTAGCACTTTCAAATTGTACCATGTTCTCTCGTGGCAAGTCTTCTGCAGATAAATCCAGGAGCTAAAAAAAAGAACATCATAAAGTCCTTAATTTCTTCATCATTCAAGCTGGCGTTCTGCGATTTTCTGTCTGATGATCTCCGTTATGTCCATTGTCATTCTTTAGTCCAGGTAAGGTTAAAGTCTCTGACTGCTCGAATCACCTCTCAGTGATGCTTAAGCAATCATTGTTGTATCTTGGTGAGGTTTTCTCGTGTCTCTGGCAAGCCCAAAGGTTGTAACCCCTCTGCTTCCAATAGTGTCCATGCCACTCTTATATTGGCGATGTTTTGTATCCTTGTGTATCCTGCTTTCACAACTGTGATTTACAGGAACAGCTGGATATCAAACAACCAACCAGAGGGCAAAGTCATTCTTGGTTGCAAAGGGCTGCAAGTTCTGTGAAGTGCCAAAGAGGATAAGGTGCGCGATGAGATATCCAAGGAGTGGCAGGAACAAGGTCAGGAATTTACCGATTGTGGCATCACAGCACTTGCACATCTGTTAAAAAGAATTTGGTATATCCATGTATGAAAGATGTCATCAAGGGACCCAAAACCATTTCACAGGTCCATCAGTGACCCAGTCCATACTCCATTTTACCACCCCAGTGGTCTCTACTAGAATGAGCTGCTGGTAGGGGGCTGGAGAATCTACTCCACCACATTCTGTCTCTTTCTGTGAGAATCTGCTGCCTTTTCCCATATCAATGGGGAGTGGAACAATAATTTTAAATTCATCCACCAATCGAATTTTCCTTGGCCTACTATTCAACTAGCTCACAGCTTTTCTATGACTGCTTTCTAGTCAGTAGACTTCTCATTCTCTAAGATTTAATTCACTTGAGTTTCAAGCATCTTTCTATCTTCTCTGCAGCCTGGGCATTATAAGATAGAAATTCCACGTAATAGCCTAGGTCTTAGCCTACTTCATAACTGTACGGACAGAGAAATTCGATCTGTGATTGTTCTCGGTCATTACTGTCTGGACATAATAAACTACCTGTTTGGGGGATAGTACTGCTCTAATATCTTAGAAGGTTAGGGGGTCATACTTCTCATAGAGGGCATGTCGGTGAAACTGGCTGCTACCTCCTCATGAAGATGGCTTATTCTTGTACCCTCAGCATTGAATCTATTGACTTTAAGTCAGTGGTTTTCAAACTTCCTAATTCCTCGACCCTTTAATATTCGTATGTGGGCATATCTGCATGTAGGCTGACCCACCTGGAGAGGGATAGAGGAGTGGTGTCTTGGTTTCTAAGACCATCGGAAATACGTGTTTTCTGATGGTCTTAGGTGACCCCTGTGAAAGGGTCATTCGACCCCCAAAGGGATCTCAACCCACAGGTTGAGAACAACTGCTTTAAGTAATTTCTACTTCAGCACCAACTGAGTGGTGGCAGCTCCAATATGTCTGTTGGGTGATTTTGGTCCATGCTAATATACGAACAGGTGTTTCTACTGTTAGCAGGGCCTCTATCCTTGGTCTACCTGATAGGACAGTATACTAACAGGGTCAATTTTTCCCCACAGTGGCATATCTAATCTGAGGGCCAGTAGTTAGCTTTTTCATCCCAAACCCTAGTAGAATATAAGCCTTTTCCTTATATCCCTTTGGTTTGCTCCACAAGGACTAAGTCATAAAATATCCTTCATAGTTAACTTCTAGTTATGAAAATAATTTGAATTGGTATAAAGGGCACGGCGTGCTGTACTGCCTCCTTCACTAGCTCTCGTGCATGCTGCTGTTTTGGTCCCCATTCAAAATATCTCCATATTTTCTTCTAACTCTATACACTGGTGCTAGCATCATACTTAAAGGTGGAATGTTTGTGGAAAACAAATAATCCAACTAGTTTCTTCCGGGCCTCTCTTTTCTCATTTTGGGGTTTTGAAGACAGTTTTTTTCTGCTTCTGGATGAGAAACAGATACTCCCTTTGAAGTTTAAGTCATCCCTAAGAATTTAATTGAAATAGATTGAAACAGAAATTAATTGAAGTAGAAAATAACAATGAGGAGGAGAAGGAGGAGGAAGAGGAGGTGGGAGGGAAAGGGGGAAGAAGAGGAAGAAGAACTAACATCTGTATATCACTTACTATGTGCTAGTTCCTATGCTATGTGTTTTACAATTATTGACCTTTCTGTACCATTTTGGGGGCAAATATCTATCCTCTATTTGTTCATTGTTTCTTTTTTCTTTTTTTGGAGGTGGGAAGGCAGGGCAATTGTAGTTAAGTGACTTTCCCAAGGTCACACTGCTAGTTGAGTCAAGTTTCTGAGGCCAGATTTGAACTCAGGTTCTCCTGACTTCAGAGATGGTGCTCTATTCACTGCACTACCTAGCTGTCCCCCTGTGACCTCCAATATTTTGTGTTTATCATGTTCCCTAACTAATATGGCATCTATATACTGCTATCCAAGGCAGGTGCCTGAATCCATGTTACCTAGATCTTCTCTGTAAAGATTATAGAAGAATACTGGTCTCTACATTTCAATAATTCTTGGCTCAGAAGCCATACAAGCACAGGGAGGGGGCCAGACTGAGCCCATAGGACCATACTGTGCCAACCCTTGGTTTAGATAACCATTTAGGCAATACAAAAATTAGCTCCATTAGGAACAAATCACCAACCTGATTTCCTTGAGCTTGCCAGCAATTGTCTTGTACCGGTATTTACTGTCAAGGTTTCTTCTCTCGGTCCAGGTAGAAGTCATCTGTCTTCCTACAAGGTGGTTGGCTGGCAAGTCTGCCAGTCCCTATCAGTCAATCAGCATTATCTTCAAGCAAACATTAGTCTCAAGTGTGGGGAACATAGGCAATGATGTGCAGTCTCAACCCAAGAGCAAAATGAAGGCTGAGCCCACTACCAGGTTTTCTTACATATCTAACTATGGCCATTAGTTGGTTATACCCAAGTACAGATTGGTGGCCAGGAAACTAATTTGTTTACAAATTAATTTTGTTGACATCTCTACATGTAAGCTAATGGTCAAGTTGCCTACCAAATTTTCCCACAGGCGGCCTATCATGTGGAAAGCCCATATCTTTATCAGTTGTTCATGAAAATATACATTGCTTATTAACCTAAATTACAACATGCTCCTTCTTAATATTGGAAAACAAGTTATGAGAAACAAACATCAAAAATACTTCAACATAAAACAAGGGCCTGATAAAAAATGGAGTCAGATATGTCACAGTCACAAACTTATTCTCAATCCATCTGGTGCTTCTTGCCCAGGCACCTAGTCTTGGTTCTCTTTTCATCACTGGGTATTCACTGTAATATTCCTGGCTAAGTCCTTATTTCCAATGTCCACAAATTTTTGTCTTTCTCCATCAGCTGCCAGGTGCTGGGGACTTTTTCTTGGATTTCCTGGTCAGAATTTGGTCTGGTGTGTTTTTGGGGACTTTGCGTGAGAGAGGCCTGGTGGGGGTGGGGTTGGTAATAAGTTGTACTTGTTCCTGATATTCTGCCATCTTGACTCTGCCTCTCTGAAATACTTTTAATTTTTAAATGTTATTTCTTCGAAATAGGGGTGTGAGGTTTCAAACTATACTGTTGATACTTTTAGAAGAAAAAAAAATAAAACACCACAAAAAGACAGTATGATCACATTAAAGATTCAATCTTCTTCTGGACTGACTTCTTGGAAAGACAGGGATTCCTCACCACTTTCAAGGTCTGGTATTTGCTGTATTTCAATGAGTGGACTTGGAGGAAGAGACCTTATGAATTCTGGAATGATTATGATGAACTGGCTGTGTCTCTGGGAATGTGCTATTCTGAGGATAATGTCCAAGGCAAAGTTTCTTTGGTCATTGTTCATGTAGATATCAAATGAGTCCAGGCACCTAAAGGGTGATTCTGTGACGGACCACAGAGAAATAACAAATAAAAAGTTTGAAAAACAGTGCATATTTCCAGAGAAGATTTCCGTGTCACTGAAAGCAGCTCTGCTCCCCTCTGCAGGCTGGACAGTTAGAGAAATGGTCTCACTCTCATGATCCAAGTGTACCTCCCCCAAGATGGACCACTGAGATAGTAAGTTCTTAAAGTTCGACTTCAATTGTAAAGTAAGAATCCGTTTACGTTTCTGGTATGCTACATATCTCTGGGGTGACATTTCATCCAGTGCTAAAATAAGTTCTTCCAAATTCCTCATTTTGGCATTTAGATCTACATATCTTTCTTTGACCTCTTGGAATTGCTTCATCATTTCTTCCTGGCTTCTATAAGTATAGTTTTCTGTCTGAATAGTCTGTTTTAACACCTCAATTTCTCCCTCAAGAAGAGAGGCAGCTTTTCTAACTTCTACACGCTCAGGACAGATGTATTTGGCCAGAAGAGTCTCCCTCTGGAGCTCTCCCTTTTTAATGGCCAACTCTTGTTTTTTAAGTTGGAGAAAATTCAGGTGTTCCTTGAACCTACATTCACAATGCAGCACAGATTGTTGTTGGATTTCCACTTCTAAAGCAGCCTGGTTTTGTTCTTCTGTAAGTGACTGTACTGACTTTGAAACTTCATTACATTTGAACTTAATCTCTTGGAATCTCTCTTCATCCTCTATTTTCAGTCGCCTTAAATGCTCCATCTTTTCCTTTTGGCTTTTCATCTTTTCACCAACTTCTTTTATGCTTCCTTTATTTTCTTGAGCTTCTTTTTCCAGAATTAAGATATGTGTGGCCTCCTTTTCAGTTCCATCCTCAAGATCTTTCATTTCTGAAGACAGAGTTATTTCTGTAGTTCTCAGTTCTCTTAAATATCGATAACGATTCTCAATAGTATCTCGATTCTTCTTTATATCCTTTTCAAGTGAGCACAAATGTCTGTGATATGCTGCCAACTGTCCTGTTTTATTTTCTACTTCTTTCTCCAAATTACTTATCTCAATTTCCACATCACCCAAGAAAGCAGATCTTAATTCTTCACATGAGGAATAGCATCCCTCATACATTTCATCACCAGAGGCGGTTAAAACTTTGCTGCAGTTCTTGGGGAGTCCATGCCCCTGCATCACCACATGGGCCAAAGAGTTACTTTTAACAAGCAGCACAGTCTCTATGCTCCTCATGTCAATCAATGTATTGGTCACCACTGCATTGTCTATTTCTAAAATTGCAAGAACTGTTGGAAATTCTGGGTGACAAGCTGCTCTGTCTGTCACATCATACAACTCACACTCAAATGCTGACACGATTATCTGTGGTTGTGGAAAGCCTAATGGATAAACTTTTTCCATCAGCTCCCTAAGGACTTGCTCATCTTTGTGGTTGTCACAAAAAAAGGCAAGAAGAAGGCCCTTTAAGCAGCATTCAACAGCCAAAGCAAACTCAGGGTCCCGGAGACGAATGCAAGCTCCTAGTGGGCCTAGAGGTTTGAAAGTAAAGTGTCCTTGTCTATGGGCATCTTCTATTGCTTCAACAAGGGCTGGAATGTGGTCTCCAAACCGTTTTAGCGGCTCAGATTTACAATCTTTTAATTGGCATAGCTGTTGCTGGTCCTCATTCAGTGTCTGCTGTATATATGCTTCTTCTCTCTTAAGTCGAAAATGTTCTTCATCATCTTTTTCTACAATTCGATGAACCTGTTTTATTTCTTGAAAAAAGGATTCTTCTTGATCCCTCATGTTCTTTAACTTTTGCTTTAACCTGAATATTTCGTTCTGTTTTTCCACCTCTGTTAGCCCCTGTCTCTTTTTCAGGTCTTCAATTTTGTGACGAAGCTTCTCTGCAACTGTTTCTAATTTTTTCATTTCACTTTGGGAAGAATAAAATAAAGCCTCTGCTTCAATATGAGCTCTGTCTGATTTCTCAGCATTTTTTCTTGCTTCAATGCATTGGGACTCTAATGCAGCAACTTCTTGCTTTAACTTTTGCATATCTTCTCCAATGGTTCTCTTTTTCTTTTCTGCTTCATCAAATTTGGCCTTTGAAGCCTCCAGTTCCTTTTTTAATGTCACAGTATGTTCGTCCCCAATAGCTAAATTCGTTTTTGTCTCAACAATGTCTCTCTCAGTTTCACCCACTAGTGCCCAAGCCATCTCATGTTTCAAGCACTCTAATTTCTCCTTAAAAGCAATCATAGTCTGAAAGTGTTCCTCCATTACGCTACCCTGACGTGTGAGTTTCTCAAGCTCCTCTTTGCCTTGCTCCACCTCTTGCTGGCTTTTGGCTTTTTTCTCCAAAATTTCTAGGTACTCTTTTTTCATTCTGTCAAGTCCAGTTGCTTTCATAAACACTTTGTATCTGTAACTATCATCCATAATCTGCAATAATTGCCTGCTCATCTCTTTCTGCAAAACAGCCGCGGGATTATCCATCCTTATCCGAAAATTGGTAAGAAGCGCCATAAGCTCTTCTATATCAGAAGAGACCAGGTTTCCTGCTTGGTCTTTTAGCCTGTACTGTGGATTTCCATCTATGCTGATGTACTGCTGCACGGTTATTGATTCCCCATACATATCATATCTAAAGGCATTATTCCCTGTGTTCTTTAAGGTGATTGAGATGATGGCTGAAGTCTCTCCTTCTTTCACAAAGTGTCTCAAAGGCAATGCTAAAGATTTTCCACTAAGACCAACGACTAAAGCTGACAGCAATGCACTCTTGCCCTTACCTCCCACCAGAAAGTTGAGATTAGGCCCAAATCTCACTGGTCCTAGCATGGCATAGCACATAAAGTTCTTCAGCTGAACACTCTCAATGATCCCAATTTCCCCTGACTCAGAAGCAGAACTTTCAGAGGACACATCACCAGAGAGGACACTCTCCCGGTCCAAACTCGACTCACCCTCTGTCCCTGAACTTGTGCTTTGTTGCCCCTCATCAGCTGGAGGGAAATTTTCCTCCTTCTGGGCCATTGGGTCAAGCCTGCCTAGACTAGACGGCGCAACGGAGGTTTCCTATCACCCTTGGAGCTCCACCCCTGGCCCAACTTCCTATTCTAATCCAGCAGGCCAAACTTCCGTCAGGTGGGGTCACCAAGTAGGCTCAAGATAGTGAGGCCTAGCAGAGATGGCTGCAACGACCTTAGCTCACAGTCCTTCTGGACCCCGCCCCCCTGGCCCAATTTCCTGTTCTAATCCAGCTGAGAAGCAAGAAGCCCAAACTCCCTCAGGCGGGGCCACAGAGTAGGCCCGAGATGGTGAGGCCTAGCAGAAGCAATGGCGGCAATGGCGGCAATGGCGGCAATGGCGGCAATGGCGGCAATGGCGGCAATGGCGGCAATCCGGCAATGGCGGCAACCGCAACCTTAGCTCACAGTCCTTCTGGACCCCGGCCCCCCTGGCCCAAATTCCTGTTCTAATCCAGCAGAGAAGCAAGAAGCCCAAACTCCCTCAGGCGGGGCCACGGAGTAGGCCGGAGATGGTGAGGCCTAACAGAAATGGCGACAGCGGCAACACTTGCTCATCTTCCTTCTGGAGCCCACCCCCACCATCGCCGCGCCGACCCCTGCCCCCCTCAAGACCACGGCACTGCCTCCCCAACCTGCCCCTGTGACTGGGTCCCCCTCACCGCTCAGCCTGACACCACCAACGACGCAAAGGCCCAGACCCCCAGCTCCGTCGTCAAGCTACCACAGGCGACAACCCTGGGGAGAAAGGGGTGTGGCCAGAGCTCTGGAGTGCGCCTGCGCTGCCCCCAGGCTTCCTGTCCTCCTCCCACTTCCCATCTTCCCTGCGCCTTCCCCCTCCCCTTCCCAGGGTGTGGCCTCAGCAGGGCCGAGATGAGGTTTCCTGTGGGACTTGAGGAAACGGTGCCCCTGATGGTGCTCTGTCTGTCTGTCTATCCTGGGCCCCAACTGCTCCCTGCATTTGTCGGGCTTTCACCCCTCTCCTTGTCAGCTCCCATGAGTTCTCTGCTCATCCTTCCTGCTAAGGAGTCAGAGACAGTTGAGAGTCTTCCTCTGGCTTCTTAGCTGATGCCTGTTCAAGGTCCGAAGTAAATTTTCACATACGTGGGACAGGCTGTGGTCAGTGGAAGTTTATATTAACAGAAGACAGGCTTCCAGCTAACCAATAGTTGAAGAAGGCATGGCCCTGAGCCCTCAGTTATAACCATTAATAAAAGATAATCAAAAGTCCACAGTTCCCTCTATAAAGCCATCCTCCCACAGCTTCCAGATTGGTATTTGATCCTGAAGCCCAGCTCTGACCCTGTCACTCTGCTTCTCGAGAAGCTTCATTGGCCATACTTGCCTCTTAAGATAAAATACAAATGGTTCTGTTTGTTTTTTTCAAGCTCTGTGAAGGAGACTGTGAAGTCTCCATCAAGCCTACCTTTATAATCCGACTACTCCATCCCCACCCCTGCCCCCACTCAGGCTTCTAGCCAGCCCTGTCATGGTGCTATTTGCTCCGGCTGGCCATTAAAGTAAACTGTCTTTATCAAATGGAGTAAGGTGAATAAAACTCCATTCAACTTGGAGTCAGAAAGACCAGAGCTCAAATATAGACTCAAAATCACTAGCTGTGTACACCTCAGCAAATAATCTAGCCTCTGTCTGCCTCAGCTTCCTCACCTGTAAAGTCAAGATGAGAAGAGCATATACCTCCCTGGGTTTCTGTGTGGATCAAATTGCTTTGCAATCCTTAAAGGACTCCAGATATGGTAGCTATTCACTCTACATTTACCACAAACTTGGAGCAAAGGCCAAAGCATAAACCTAACAGAAAGCCAAACAGAGAAAGTGTAGCTTCCAATTAAAACTCTTGTACCCTGACCTATTCCAGTGTGTTATAAATGGTCAAAAAGGGGATGTGGGTTGACAAAAGGACCTATACATCAATGATTTTCATATAGAATTTGACTTTTTATTATATTTCATTGTATTTTTATTTATTTTGTTAAATATTTCTCAATTACGCTTCAGTCTGGAACATGTCACACTCAGGAATACTGCAGGCTTGTAGGCCATACATTAGACATGTCTGCTCTAGTCTTCCAAGATCTTTTTGAATACAACACTCTTTTCCAATTTGTTAGTTTTCCCTCTCAGCTTCATATCATCTGTTAATTTTATCCTTTATCTAAATCATTGATAAAAATGCTGCACTGCATTTGACTAAGCCCAGATTATTGAGGTTCTCTGCTGGACACCTCTTGCCACATTGACATTGTACCATTATCGATTACTTTTCAGCTGTATTTATCTAACCAACTCTGAATCTATTTGCATTATCAACTCTCATCTCCATCTATCCATCTTTTCCATAAGAAGAGCACAAGATACTTTATCAAAAGCTTTGATAACATCTGGGGGGAACACCTACACAACTATTCATTAACTACATTAAAAAAAGGAAATGGGACCAAATTGGACAAGACTTGTTTTTGAAGAAATCATGCTATCTCTTTGTAATCATTGCTTCCCATTCTAGATGTTCACCAATCATCTATTTAATGAGTTTTTCTAGAGTTTATAAACACACATACACACACATACATAGAATTTGGAATACTGCTGTACTATAAGAAATGATGGTTGACTTTAGAAAAACCTGGGAAGATTTGCATGAAATGATGAAGAGTGAAATGAGCAGAACCAAGATAATGTTGTATACAGTAACAGCAATATTGGTCCAAGAACAACTGTGAACGACTAAGTTATTTTTAATATTTGAGTATTATAAATACTCAAATAAACTACAAAGGCCCCATGAAAAAAGATGCTATCCATATCCAGAGAAAGAAATGATAAATAGTAGTATATACAGTATGGTTTTCATGTATATACACACACACATATGTCAAATGGTGGTCTTCTCTAATGCAGGATAGGGAGGGAGGAAGATAATAGGGAAACAGTTTGGAACTTAAAATGTAATCAAAAAATTAAATTTTTAAAAAGGAAAACATTTGACATACCAAATGTGGAGAGGCTAGCACCCTTGCAATATCTCAAAGAAAAGAATGTGAATAGGGGTGTGAAAGGAAGTGAGGAATCCAGGATGACCCCCTAGGTTGTGAGCATAGGAAAATGAGAATAGTGATGAAGGAAATTTGGGAGAGGAGAGTATTGAGGGAAAAAAAGAATGAATTTAGCTTTGGACATGTTGAATTTAATATGCCAACTCAACAGCCAGTCTCAGACATTCAATAGTTAGATGGAGATGCAAAATTGGAAGCCAACAGAGAAGTTAATACAGAAAAGATGAATTTGACAATTGTCACATCGAGATGATCATTAAATTCATGGGAGCTGATGAGATCACCCAGCGAAGTAGAATAGAGGGAGAGGAGGAGAGGGCCCCTTGTCATGGGAATCTGAAGATCTTCCCTGCCTCTAGGTCCTTTGCTTAAGTGGTTTAAGTGACTGAGAACCTTCCCTGATTTGAAAGTATACTCTGCCCCTGAATAGGCTGAATGCGGTCACATGGAGCCTGTGGCGGAAGGCTTGTTCCTCAGGAATGCCCAGGACTTATTACTTTGTGATTGGGCAGTGGGTCAAGAGGGCTGTGACATTCTCTGAGCCAGGAGAAGGCTACATATAGCCTGATGTGAGGTTTTGCTTTGGGGCTCACTTTGGAAAGAGTTGTGTGATTTGGCCAGATGAGACTCTGGGAAGCCGTTGAGCACCCCAGCTTTGAAAAACCCAGATGTTGGTGCTTCCTTCTCTAATAACTAACTAGTAATGGATGCAATGGTCAGACAGTTAGAAGCCCGTCTGCTGATCTGTTTCTTTGTCTGCTTGTAACTTCTGCTTGTAATTTCTGTTTGTATTCCATTTTCATTCTCTGAACTTCAGGGGTGTTGACTTTTTCCCCTGAATAGGTAAATGAGATGTTTGATTAAAGTAAGATTGTTAACCCATTTTGAGTTGTTTTCCTTTAGAAAAGTAGATCTAAAAACCTGTGCTAGCAACCATCCTGGGTATGCTAGGGTGCTTGCTGATATACCCCCACAGGACCCTGAGAGATGCCTGTTAATAATGCAGACTTAACTTATAGAAATGTCATGCATACTCTTTTCCCCAAAAAAAGGCAGTTGTTAAACATTTACAAGCTCTCCCCTGAATAGTAGCGTCAGATTCCTCTAAATCGGTAGTCCTCAACCTTCCTAATGTCGCAATCCTTTAATACAGTTCCTCATGTTGTGATGATCCCTAACCATAAGATTATTTTCATTGCTACTTCATAAATATAATTTTGCTGCTGTTATGAATCATAATGTAAATATCTGATATGCAGGATGTATTTTCATTGTTACAAATTGAACACAACCCACAGGTTGAGAACCACTGCTCTAAATCCTCTTTACTCCATGAACAACATTCTTTCCACTATAGCATTCTGTGTTCAGTAAGTAAACAATTTTTAATATTAGTCCAAGAAAAAACATGATAGAAAGATACTTTTTCTAGGGGAAAACAATTGATCATTTTCTGTGAAGGGTCATAGCTGTATAACTGGAAAGGACCTCAGAGACCATATAAGTATTGTTTTGTGCTGTTCTAGAACATCAAATAAGACTAGAGAGAAGCATATAGATCACAGAAAGAACTTCAAAATAAATCACTATTGATTCAAAAAATGCAAATCAAAACAACTTTGAGGTACCACATCTCACCAGTCAGATTGGCTGAGGTAACAAAACAAGAAAATGACAAATGCTGGAGAAGATGTGGAATAATTGGAACACTAATGTGTCATGGGTTCACCCAAGACCCAGTCTCAGGTGTGTGTGGGGATGTGGGTGAGAGGATAGTTCAGGAAAGAACCATGAACTCCACTTAATGATTGTAAAAGTTACTGTTATGCTATTCAGCAGGCAGGAGGGCTTAGGAAGCCTGCAAAAGTGTAGGAATTAGAAACACATATTATATAGCCATAATAACATAAATCAGGTATCAATTATGCTAACTAGGTGAATAAGGGTGGTTTTAGGGAGGAGTTAAGGACTGGTCAGTGCTTAAAGGGACATGCACTTTTCATATCTACTGAGCAGGTGTATTGCCCATAATTCACTAGGGAAAAGCCCGGGGGACGGGGGAGCTACCAGGAGGTGTGGTTTTTGCCTTTAAACATCACCTAAGTCAACTAGTGGTCAATTCTGACTGAGAGGTGCCCAGTCTGTTACCCATCAGTGTCCTGTTTGACAAGATGAATGTTGGAAGCTAGACTAACTGGGGATCTGGGATATGCCTAATTGGAGAAGAGTTAGCTTACTGATAGTGCATTGAAAGATTCATAGGTGCGACTGACCACTAGAACAAGGGAGCTTTACATTTCTCTAATTGCTTATAGATGGTTAGGTGAAGGATTCATAGTATGGCTTGTTATTGTAACAAGCAGGGCTGATGGCAGCTAAGCAGAGGGCTGCTCAGGGAAGAGGCAGAGCTAATAGTTTTATGGATGGGGGAGGTGTGACTTTACAACTGAAGTTGCAACTGGATATTACAAACATAGACACCCCAACACCCCATCAACAGGGTTGATAATCTAATAAGAGACTTGTCTTTTTCAGGCATCTGAAGTTTGGGGGTAAAAGCCTTGGTTGGAGTCAGGATCTCAGACAAGAGTCTTTTAAAGTGTATATCCCAGGGTGCCAGCCTTTTCAAGTCACAGACACCTGGGAGGACACATTGAAATCTTTATCTGAGTCCTGATCTCTGCTTCACTAATGCATTGTTGGTGGAATTGTGAACTGATACAACCATTCTGTAGAGCAATCTGGAACTATGTCCAAAAGGCTATAAATAATTGCATACCCTTTTGACCCAGTAATACCACTTCGGGGGTTGTATCCCAAAGAGATCATAGAAGTGGGAGGAAGACCCATGTGTACAAAAATATTTATTGCAGCTCTCTTTGTGGTGGCAAAAACCTGGAAATTAATTGGAGGCCCATCAATTGGGGAATGGCTAAAAAAGTTGTGGTATATGAATGTAATGGAATACTATTGTGCTATAAGAAATGGGGAGGAGATGGACTTCATATTTACCTGGAGAGGCTTATACAAACTGATGCTAAGTGAGAAGAGCAGAACCAGGAAAAATTTGTACATAATCACAGATACATGGTATGTGTGACCACCAACCCTGATAAACTGGACTCTTCTCAGCAACACACAGTTATAAGACAACTCTAAAAATCTCAGAATGGAAGGAAATATCTACATTCAGAGAAAGATCTAGAAAGACTAGAGTTTAAATGGAGACTCTGAAGCATTCTACATGATATCATTCTTTTCCATGTTTGGATTTATTTTTTCCCATTGTTCACTCCATTGGTTACAACCCTTTAACGTCCAATGTGAAAGTATTTGCATATCTATACTTCATTACATGCCACCATGTGGGGGAGGGGGGAGAGGGAAGGGAAAATATTTGAAACTCAAGGGATTCTGGAACTGAATCTTGTAAACTAAAAGTAAATAAACAAATCAATTTTTAAAAATAAAGAACTTCAAAGTGAATAAAAATAGTCTAGCACCCTTTTCACGTAGTTCTATGTATACACTGCATTTTTTCAGAATTAGTTTGTGTTAAGAAGAGATTGTAAGTTGAAGAAGGAAGGATATTGGCACCATTGACATCTTTTATTGACTGTATTGCCTCAACCAAAATCAAGAGCAGTGGCAGCAGAATTTTTATTCTGTTAGTAATATTTTACTGCTGATAATAATGTTAGAGTTTCAATGTTTTGCATACATTCTCTTATTTAATGGTTTATAATTTGATAAAAGGGCATCTAGGTGATGGAGTGGAGAGAATTCTGGGCCTGGAGTCAGGAAGGTTCATATCTTTGAATTCAAATCTGGCCTCAGATACTAGCTGTGTGACCCTGAGAAAGTCACTTAACCCTGCTTGCCTCAGTTTCCTCATTTGTAAAATGAGTTGGAAAAAGAAACGGCAAACCATTCAACTACTTCTGCCAAGAAAACCACAAATGAGGTCAACAAAGAATTGGACACGACTGAACAACACCACCAAATTGAGTAGAAAGTTTGATGTAGGCCAGTTAGAAATACTGAACTTATTATTTGACAGGAGTAAAATCAGATGGCACTAGTAACTTGAAAGGACTCATTCAAGGTAAACAATCAAGATTTGTTTCTTATTCTTCATGTTCAATCTGTTAATCTGCTGAGGGGACTTTGTAAACTTTTAGTTATATTTGTGAAAGGTGCCTGGTAATTCTAATATAAGTGAATTTCAGGTTCATGGGTTCATTTGCTAATACAACGTGACTGTAGAATTTTTTTAGAACCAGGAAAAAGTGTGCTCATACTGTAAAAGCTATCTGAATGACTGTAGGTCCCATCTCAGAATTTGGAAAAAGTTTAATCCTTATTTTGTTTTAGTCCTCCATACAGATCTTTGGAAAGGAAGACATGGAGAACACAGATGATGAAACATTGTTAAAAGAGTGGACTTTGAATCAACCAATCAGTCTTTCAGATCAGGACAATAGCCATAGTAGAAGTAAAAGGAAGCCTAGATGTTCTTTGGATCCCCCTAGGAGCTGAAGCTTTAAGTATGTATTTTCTTTTAAAAAACATTTCTTACGTGATAACACAATGTTCCTATAAATGAACATTTATAATAAACTTCTCTTTGAATTAGCCTTAGAGCTGAATAATAGCATGGAAAAGAAAGTCAAATTTTACAAAAACTTAACAAGTAATTACTATGTGCAAAGAATTGTGCCCTGAGCTGAGGCTACACAGCTGAAAACGAGCCCAGTTCCTGGCATCGGTGACCTTACCATCTATACCCTATGCACAAATAAGCATGATCCAAAGCAGACTGTGAGAAGAACAATGGAGAAATCCAGACAAACATCATTAAAACATGAATCTGGAGGAAAGGAATGGGGATGTGTTCAGGTTAGCAGCTGCTGGATCAATTCTATCAGCCTTCCAAAAATGAAATCACAAAATGTGGCTCACAAGTTCTTGAGCTGATGTGCCTACAAGTGCCAACCAACTTTTTTCATCCTGCATCTCCTAATTACTCCTGTGCAACACACATGCTCCTACACTTATAGACACCCACACATCTGCCCCTCCAGTACTTCATTTCATAAGAAATTTTTATTGATATCAAATAGTCATCATGGTGAGGAGATGAAAGGGTCTTCCAAAACATCTGATTGACTTGAGAAGTGGAGAGGTCGGGCAGACAAATGCAAAACAGGCTGAGAGCCTGAACTCCTGAGGGACAGCTCATGGACAAAGATGGTGGATTATTGGGACACATCTCCTAGTAGATGAGCATTCCTAACCACCATGTGTATTTGGCATGTCCCAGTGCTCACCTCTTCTCTCACTGTATCCATACATCTGAGTGTTGATAGGTTTTCTTTATGTATCAGTACTGCTCCACACCTCCCTGCTGTTCACATTTCATTATTCACGTATCTTTTTTATATATTCAACGACATATGGGGGTTCCTCCTTTTTTCTCTATAGAAACATAAATTGAGCAATGGTATATTCAATGTATATAAATGTACAATCCAGGCTCTTCTGGCTCATGTGTAATCTTTCATGATTTCTCTCTACATGGTCCCATACATGACCACTTAGTCTTTCTCTATTCCTAGAACTCCATTAATGAGAACTCATTCCGTCCATATCCCTTTACCTAAAGATATCATTTCTGATCTGGGCAATGGAGGGAAGGGCAGATTTGTCGGGAGGAGACCCCTGCCTCCCCAAGGTGGATGCTGACATCACCGGCCAGGGGCACTCGGCGGGGGATCCACCTTTCCCAGGCTCAGCTCCCTTCTAGGGAGGCTCTCTGAGGATCCCGAGGGATGGGAGTGGATATCTGACAGGGGAGAGAGACCCAAGAAGCCACCAAAAGTCTGCCTGAGGCTCAGGAATCTTCCCAAATCCTCTCACAGGAAGAGAATCAGGGAGATATTTTCATGTATTTAGGGAAGATATGAGAGGACTCTTCTCAATGATCATAGTGAGAGAATGTCAGCACATGCATGCAAACATATGCATGAAAAGAGAATGTGAGCACTCCTATGGATGAACAGAGAGTCTGAGAAGAAGGATAACTTGAGGCCAGGAGGAGGGCAGGGACATGGCCAAGGTCACACAGCCAGTAAGGGGCAGACCAGACCATGAGCCCAGGTCTCTCTTGCCTGCCAGGCTATCTGGCTGCCATCTTGGATCTTTCCTCCTCTGACAGCCAAGCTTCATGGGCTGAAAGTCCCTGGGAAGGCTCTCCCCAGAAGCCTGTAGGCAGATTACCCATAGAAGTAGGGCTTCTGGAAGTCCTCAGTTATGACTGTTGGCTTAAGTAAAAAGCAAACTAGCCCCCCTTTTCCACACCTTTAGGCCAGCCTTGGATACACACTTTCCAGAGAGAGCCTTAGTAAAATTCATGCCTTCCCTGAATGAGTTACTTCCATTTATGAAATAAACTGCATGACCCTTGGCTACTTCACCCAGAACCTTACTTGAATATTAACCTCCAGCTTGAAGATATTAGCCTAGGCAAGTTCCCTGTTTCCTGCTCTCAGAGAAATCCTGGTCGAGTGAGGGGAAAGATGTGCCTTGGACATGGCAGTGGTGGCAAGGCTTTGGCCAAAGGAGGCCAAACTTGGAGAGGCAGGGATCAAGAATTGCTTGGTGGAGGGGGTCCGGCTGGCACTTGGGCTTTCAGTGATGGGACAGAAGGAGCATATTATCAGCAGAACAGAGGTGGAGATTTTCAGCTGTACAGAGGGACCTCCTTGGACTGCAGAAGGGGTCTTTCAGAATCAGGGTGGGAAAGCAAGCCCCAATAACCCCTTGACCAGAGCTTGTGTGAACTTTTATTTCCCACCCTGGGTGGGTTGGTGGGGCTCTGCCCACCAGGGAAAAAGGGCTTCTTCCCCAACCTGCCCAGATCTGCCTCAGAGACATCTATGACTAAGACTGTCCCCTCTTGCAGACAGGCTGAATAGGCCAGAAGCGGGAGCCAAATACAATTGTTTG
>CM053602.1:53171598-53217285 GCA_028646575.1 Pseudocheirus occidentalis
TAGGGGTTAGAGCGTTAACACACACTCACACACACACACATCTGACTGACTTGGGAACTGGACAGCTCAGGTAGACAAAGTCAAAAGAGGCTCAGAACCTTAACTCCTAAGGCACATCTCATGGACAAAGATAGTGGAATATTTGGACACATCTCCTCATAGGTGAGCATTCCTATCTTCTAGGTGTATTTTGATATGTCCCAGTACTCACTTCACCTGCATCTGAGAATTAATATGCTCTCATTATATATTGAATTACGAATTCTCTCCTATACTTATTTGTTATTTACATTTGAGCATTCCTGTCCTCTCTATAAATGAATCCATATCTACCTGTCTGTCTGTCTTCTGTCTTCTTATCTAATCTACCTATCTACCTATCTATCTATCTATCTATCTATCTATCTATCTATCTACCTTCTATCTATCCATCTATCTTTCTATCTATCTTTCTATCATCTGTCTAACTACGTGTCTATCTATCTATTTATCTATCTATCTATCTATCTATCATCTGTCAAACTACCTGTCTGTCTATCTATCTATCTATCTGTCTGTCTGTCTGTCTGTCTATCTATCCATCTCTCTATCTCTATCTATCTACCTATCTATCTATCTATTTACTATCTATCCATCCATCTATCTATCTAACTGTTTATCTGTTCCTCCATGGACTGTAGATATAAGTAAATGTATAGAGCAAACATGGGTACTCTGATATGAATAGAGAGTGAATATGTGAGTACTTATGTACAAAGGAATAGAGAGAATTATTACTAATATTCTAGAGGAGATAAAATGTATAAGTGATGTAAATCAGTTTTTAGAAAAAAATAAATATACATAAGATTGAAAAGAAGAATGTGAGTACTTATATATACAGATACATTCTCTTCTCCATAAATCGAAGTTGTCTTCCATTACCGATATATTCATTTTCATAAGTAAGGAGTGGTCATGCACACGAGAAACACTGTAGTTTTCTTTATGAGTATATATAGATGAAGATGGAGGATATATCTAAATGTATCTCAAAGCAACATACACGTTCTTTCCTGTATATAAGACAATATAAACTTCTCTCTCTCTCTCTCTCTCTCTCTCTCTCTCTCTCTCTCTCTCTCTCTCTCTCTCTCTCTCTCTCTCCCCTCTCTCTTTCCCTCTTCCTTCTCCATGTATGTATATAGAGAGAACTAGTCAGTTCTCACAGAATAGAGAAAATGGAGGATTCCTCCATTACATGAAAATAGAGGGGGCATATTTGAGCCCTCTTGGACAAGAATGCACAAAGCCCGGTGGTTTTGAAGAGGGGGACAGAGGGCTGCATAGACACACAGCAGGGGGTCTCTGGGCATCAGTCCCATCCCCAAGGTCCTCTCCCTCTTCCCTCCCCTTCCTCCCCCAATGGCTACAGTCAGGAAACCACTGGCAGCTCCAGACACTTGTAGCCACAGTGGGGGAGGGGGAATGAGCTGGAGAAGGTGTTTCAGAGAAAGGAAAATGAGCTGGAGAGAGTGTGGTGGCGGGAAGTGGGGGGCAATGAGCTACAGCGGGTCTGAGGGAGAGAACAAAATGAAATCAATAGTTCATGACGGGGAAGGATGCCGTCTCCATGGAGACGGGTCAGTGGGATGCTTGATGGTGACTAGCATTGGCGGGAGGAGGACTGCTGCCTCCTGAAGGTGGGCATTGACCTCAGCGGCCACTGGCCCTCGATGGGGGTGGGGTCTGCCCTTCTCAGATTCACCTCCGTTGGGCTTGGGGAATGTCTTGAGAACCCCGAGGCCAGAAATGAATATGTGCATGGGGAGATAGGCCAGAGGACCCACCCAAAGCCCACCTGAGGCTCAGGCTCCTGAACAGGAGAGACAAGGGGCCAGGAACATAAGTCCCTTGACTCCTGCCTATGACAGAGAAAGGGTCTTCAAATGATCCGTCTAATATCTTGCCCCTGGGATCTGAGGTCTGACAGCCCCTGTGAGATGGGGGCAGGGCACTTCTGGTTTGGCAGGCAGGTCCAGGAAGAACCAGGGGTTTTATTCCAATCTTTAGAGTTAGAATTAGATGTTGCTGACTTGGGGCTGCCCCAAGGGAAAGTATTGAACTAGCAGGGTTGTCTCAGCTGGACAGTGAGGGGCATTTGGCTTACATTCAGAGACATTATGGATGTGGGGCATAGAGTCTGAAAGCACTTATAGGTGTGGATAGAGTTTAGGGTTAAAAGAAACCGCAGAACTCATCTGTTCCAGCCTCTTAATTTAGAGAACAGGTAGCTGAGATCAATAAGATGGCAGAGATATGACCAAGGTCACACAGCCAGTAAGGGCCTTGAGTCCAGACTCCACCTTGTCCTCCTCTGACAACCAAGCTTCATGGACTGAGGGTCCCTGGGAAGGCTCCCCAGAAGCTGGAGGGCAGGTTTCCCATAGAGCTAGGGGTTCTGGGAGTCTTCAGTTAGGACTGTGGGGTTAAGGGAAGGCAAACCAAGCCCAACCCATACCAAACTTTGGGCCAGCCTGGAATACACAGTTAGCAGGGGGAGCCTTAGAAAAATCTTTGCTTTCCCTGAATGCTTTGCCCATTTAAGAAGAAAGGGTGATGACCCCTAGCTGCTTCACCCAGAGCCCTACTGGGACTGGGAGGTGATAGCAGAGGGCAGGCTGAAGAGGCCAGAAGCAGGAGCTAAATCCAATTGTTGGTCAAAATGGGACCAGAAATATGGGAGAGCAACTGCACCAGGAGAGCTATGAACACTTCATCACCAGGCTCAGTGGCTGGACTCCACAGTTAATCACTTAATTCAGTGAAGCAAACACAGAAATTAATTCTAATCTAAGGAAAGCTCAAGAGAGTAAATGTGGCTTATGATAAAAATCCTTCTAACCTGACCTATTCCACACTATTATTCATGAGTGAAAAAAGGTTGTGCATTGAAAGGAAAGGGCACATATTCTCTGTCCCTCTGTCTTTCTTCTTCCCTACTTTTTCCCTTTCTCCTCTCTCTCTCTCTCTCTCTCTCTCTCTCTCTCTCTCTCTCTCTCTCTCTCTCTGTCTCTCTCTCTCTCTGTCTCTCTCTCTGTCTCTCTCTGTCTCTCTCTCTGTCTCTCTCTCTCTGTCTCTCTGTCTCTCTCTGTCTCTCTGTCTCTCTCTCTCTCTCTGTCTTTGTCTGTCTGTCTCTCTTTCAAACACACATACACACACACACACCTCTCTTATACAATCATTTCCTATAGTATTTTGCTTTTCTATTTAGGTTTTTCAGCCATGCTGCATAATGGTTTTGGGTTGTTTTTAATTTTTTTTTGGAGGGGGTAATGCAGAGAAATTAGGATTAAGTGTCTTGCCCAAGGTCACATGGCTAGTAAGTGTTGAGTGTCTGAGGCCGGATTTGAACTCAGGTCCTCCTGACTCCAGGGCCAGCGCTCTATTCACTGGGCCACCTAGCCACCCCCATACTGCATCCTGTTTTACTGGTTTTGCTTATTTTCCTCTGTAAGTATTCCTAAGGTTCTCTAAATTTTTGTTTATCCTTTCTTATACTGCAGAAATATTCTATTATAGTCTGGTACCAGTAGGCAGCTGGATATTACAGCGGTTAGAGCCCTGAGCCTGTAGTTGAAAAGCCCAGAGTTCAAATCCAGTCTAAGTTACTGAACTTGTGTCTGCCTCTGTTTCCTTAACGGCAAAATAGTGCCATTGTGTGAAGCACATGATATCCTATCTGTAGAGCACTTAGCTCAGTACCTGGCTTGTACTAGTCAGTGATTCACATTCATTAAGCACCTACTATGTGCCAGGCCATAAGTGAAACTAATTACAAGCTCTTTCCTCCTTAGAACAATTCATCCATTTCTGAAAACAACAGGGCTCTATTTTGTTCCAAGTTCTTTGTGACCGCCTAGTGTTGTGCTGAATATTTATATATGCTCCCCAAAATTTAAACACTTAAGTTTTATAAACTCAAAGCTGCTCTATGATATTTGGGACATGTGGTGTAAAGAGACTGAAATTTGACCTCTCTTCAATATAAAATCATCCATGTACAAGCTATTGGGATAGTCCCATTATAAGTGAGTTTTTAGGCTTAATACCAAATTTTTTTCCAGAATGGATGGGGTTCAATAAATATTGATTAAGTAGGTATCATTAGCAGAAACTCCATCCTGGGCAGATACAAAGTGGTGATGGTCTGGAGAATTAGGTCAATACTACTCAAAGACCCAATGGTCCAGTTGGGTACATTACAGTGGCATAAACTCAAGAGCTGTGGCAGATGAACTGGACTGGGCTATTTTCTTTGGGGTAGTTTTTGTCTCTTTAAAATCTCTGTTTGTAGGATGGCTTGTAGGATAGGGGAAACGGGAGGGACATATTCAAAATGAATTCAGTCATGGTCCAGCAGGAGATGTGATGGGATATAGGACACACATACACACACACACATCTACACTTAAACACACCAACACCTGTGTACCCCCAGTCCAACCATTTATTAAAAAGTTTAGTGAATATTAATTAGTAATCGGGGTAAGGAGATGAAAGGGGGCCAGAAGACGGCCTTCAGAAAGGGCTGATTGACTTGGGAAGTGGAGAGATCCAGTAGACAAAGGGAAAACAGGCTGAGAACCAGAACTCCTGAGGGACATCTCATGGAAAAGGATGATGGAAGGTTTGAATACATCCTCTCATAGATGAGGACTCCTAACTGTCCAAGCAGAAGTTCAGTATTCATCCAGTATTCATTCACGGATCTCAAGAGAGATTCTGTGATGGACCATAGAGTAACCATGAATAGAGTCTGAAAGAGAGCATCCTCCTCCTGAGAGGACCCATCTGTCACCCAAAGGAACCTCTCTAGACTGAACTGTTATAGGAAGGGTCTCATTCTCAGGATCTAAGGGCATCTCCCCCCCACCGAAGGACCACTGAGATAGGAAGCTGTAGACATGCAACTTGCATTGTAAAGAAGAACTCCTTCAATGTTTCTGGCATCTCACCTATCTCTAGGTGGGTATTTCATCCCTCTTTTAGTAAGGTTTTTCAAATTCTTCACATTACCACCTAGATCCATCAAGCTTTCTTCTCCTTCTTGGTGCTGCCTCATTATTTCTTCTCATCTTCTGTGGGTAGAGCTTTCTGATTGCATCTGCTGTCCTGGAATTATCCTTGACCTCTTAGGCTCAGATGCCCTCCCAAACCATGACATTTCCCAGTCTTCTCCATCCTACTTACTCCACACTCATTCACATCCCTTTCTCTTCCTGACCACCCCAGCTCAGCCCCAAGGCCAATAGCCAGGGCCTCCTGATGGTTATGGGGGTAATGATGATGGTGGAGGGGGGCGGGCCTTCCTGAACTCACAGAACTTAGAAAATGGTGCTCATTCCTAAAGCACAGCTCTGACTCAGTCCCTCTGCTCCCTAAGGAGCTTCACTGGCCTCCCTTGCCTCCAAGATTAGATTTGCTTCTGTTTGTCTATTGGAGCCCTTCACAGTCTTCATCCAGCCTCCCTTTCCAGGCTGACCATCCTGTCCTCCCCTGCACACATGGGGTGCTCCAGCTACCTGGCCAGTTTGTCCTGGGTATGTTTCTCCTGCCATTGTGGGAGACTGTTTTTCTAAACTGCAGCCAGGTGGGTAGAGAGTTCAACCTGGAGTCAGAAAGACTGGAATTCAAAAACAGCCTCACACACTTTCTTCCTAGCTGTTCTGTGAAGGTTGGTTTCAGTCAAAGGGTCGCGCTTGAGCACTCAGAGGACCACATGTGGTCTCAAGACCCCTGCTTCCCCACCCCTGCTAGGTAATCCAAGAACATTTGTTTCTGAGGGTGGAGCCAAGATGGTGGAGTAGAGGTAGGAACTTGGCATGAGCTCCCCCTCTAACCACTTCCAATACCTGTAAAATATGACTCCAAACAAATTTTAGAGCTACAGAACCCAAGAAGTGAGAGAGAGAAACAAATCTCCTGCTGAAGGCAGCCCAGCAGGTGGACAGGAAGGGTCTATCACACAGGGCTCGGATCTGAAAGCAGTCCTGTGTGTACTGCCACAACTACACCTGGGGTAGCCTTGACCCACAGCTCAGACTGTTTGGAGGAGATTCAAGAGAGTAAATCACCAGCAGCTGTAGCAGTTTCCAGACTTCTCAACCCATAAACAGCAAAGAGAAAGTACAAGATCAGTGGGGAAGTCTGTTGGAACTAGGTGACAGAATAGCAGTATCCAGCGCTGCCCCCACAACAAAAGGTGGGAATGGTGGCAGCTGCAGCTGCTGCTGTGTGGCTGCTTCAGAAGCTCCTGGCCTGCAGATTGTAGAGGGTAATTACTCTTGCTTTGACCTGCTTGGGTCTGGATTGCTCTTTGGGAGGGCTTGTGGGGTGAAAAACACTAGTGTGCCAGAGCTTGTGGTAGCCATAGAGGGCACCCTCCTCAAATCTCTGACAATATTTGAGACAACCCCAGCAATCTGGGACACATCTCTCCACTCTGGAAGCAGAGTTCTGCTATGGCAAAGAGCTCAAAAATCAAGTAATTGGCTGGCAAGATGAGCAAGCAGAGAAAGTGCAATCAAACAATAGAAACCTTTTTGGGGACAAAAAGGATCAAAACACGGAACCAGAAGAAGTCAAAAGAGGCAAAACTGCATTTAAAAATTCCAAGAAAAATATGAATTTGTTACAGTCCATGGAGGAGCTCAAGAAGGATTTTAAAAATCAAGTAAGAGAAGTGGAGGAAAAACTGGGAAGAGAAATGAGAATGATGCAAGAAAATCATGGAAAGGGAGTCAACAGCCTGCTAAAGGAGATTAAAAAATACTGAAGAAAATAACACCTTAAAAAAATGACAAAGGAGGTATGAATGAGAATGCCAATGAAGAGAAGAATGCCTTTAAAAGCCAAATTTGCCAGATGGAAAAGAAATTTCAAAAACTCACTGAAGAGAGTAATTTCTCCAAAATTAGATTGGAGCAAATGATAGCTGACTTTATGAGAAATTGAGATACCATAAGACAGATCCAAACAAATGAAAAAACAGAAAGCAATGTGAAATATCTCATTGGAAAAACCACTGACCTGGAAAATAGATCCAGGAGAGATCATTTAAAAATTATTGGACTACCTGAAAGTCATGATAAAAAAAGAACCTAGAAATCATCTTCAGGAAATTCTCCAGGAAAATTGTCCTGATATTCTAAAACCAGAAGGCTAAATAGAAATTGAAAAAAAAATCGCTAATTGCCAAAAAGATCCCAAAAAGAAAATTCCTCGGAATATCATAGGCAGATTCCAGAGTTCCCAGGTCAAGGGGGAACTATTACAAGCTGTCAGGAAAAAAAAATTTGAGTATTGTGGAAATACAATCAGGATGACACAAGATTTAGCAGATTCTACATCAAGAGATTAAAGGGCTTGGAATACAATATTCTGGAGGTCAAAGCAGCTAGTATTAAAACCAAGAATCACCTACCTGGCAAAACTGAGTGTAATCCTTCAGGGGAATATTCCTGGTCTCTCCTGTCTGCCATGCAAGATGGCTTCCATCTTGGTCTCTCCCTCCTCTGACAGCAAAGCTTCATGGGCAGAAGGTCCCTGGGAAGATGCTCCCCAGAAGTCTATGGGCAGGTTCCCCATAGAGGTAGGGGTTCTTAGGAGTTTTCAGTTATGACAGTGGGATTAAGTAAAAAGCAAACCAACATTCCCACTACCCCCTCCCCAGAAAGCTTTGTGACAGCCTGGGATATACAATTAGCAGGGGAAGCCTGAGTCAATGCCCATATCTTCCTTGAATGAGTTTCTTCTATTTGTGAAATAAAGGGAATGAGCCCTGGCTGCTTTCCTCAGAACCCTACTTGACCATATTCACGGGACTGGCAGGAATTAGCCTAGGCAGCCATGGTCCCCATGGTTGTGGTGGCAAAGCCTTGGCCAAAGGAGGCAAGCTCTGGAAAGGCAGAGGTCAAGAACTGCTTGGAGAAGGTGGGCTGGGTGGAACTTGGGGTTTTGGGCATGGAAGAAGGTGAAAATTATCTGTAGAACAGAGGTGGGATTTTCAGCTGAGCAGAGGGACCTGCTTGGGCTACAGAAGGGGGCTCTGGGAATCCAGGTGGGAAAGGAAGCCCCAAAACCCCCTCGGCCAGAGCCCATGTGCCTTTTCCTTTCCCACTCTGGGCAGGTCAATGGGGCTCTGCCCATGAGGGAAAGAGAGATTCTCCTTCAACCTGCAGAGATCATGCTCATGGACATCTATCACAAAATTGTCTCCTGGTGCCTATAGCCCGAAGAGGCCAGGAGCAGGAGCTCAATCCAATTGTCTGTCACAATGGGGCCAGAAATGCAGGAGAGCAACTTCACCAGGAGCAATATAAACACTTCCTCAACAGGCCCAAACTGATTGGAGCAAACACTATTAACACTATAAAATATTCTATTAACATTTGAGTTCATAGAAATCTGAAGGAAGGCACAGCACAGAAAATTGTAGCCTATGTTAAACCCTCTCCAATATTATTTAATCCAAGGTGTTAGCAAAGCTTGAACCTGAGGTGGAATGGAAGATGGAAGAGAAACACACACACACACACACACACACACACCACACACACACAGACACACTGCTACAGTTATATACACTCACACTCATGCATTTCCAGTACAATCATTTCATTAAAAAGTTTAATAGATATCAATTAGCAACCATGGTGAGGAGATACAAGGGAGTCTCCAGAGGGCCTTCAGAAATGTCTGGTCGACTAGGGAAGTGGAGAGGTCAGACAGAGAAAGGTAAAGCAGGCTGAGAACCTGAACTCCTGAGGGACAGCCCATGGACAAGGATGCTGGAAGATGGGGACATGTCTCTGCAAAGACGAACATTCCTCTCTTCCATGTGTACTCTGACATGTAGGAGCGCTCACCTCTTCTCTCACTGCATCCAGACCTCTCAGTATGGCTGTTTTCTTTCTGTATGACTATGCATGAATCCTCTTCCATACGCCCTTGAGGCACATATTTTAGTACTCATGAGTACTTTTTATGTTAGTCAGTATGAGTGACTTCCCCCACATGTTCTCTATGGTCACACATGCATATACATATGGATACGTACATGCATATACATATATCTATGAGTTTAAATATATTTAGGTATGACCAATCATGTATTTAATGCATACAGTGTCTGTTCTTTTTTGACTAATCTCTGTGATTCTTCTACATTCTCTCTATATGCTTACATAAAAGAGCACTTATACAGTCTTTCTGGATTCCTATAAAAGTTCTTCATTACTGACTAGTTGCTCACAAACTAGTCCTCTCTTCTCTGTCTATATTCCTATATGTAAGCACTGATATACTCTCTGTGTACAGGGGCAGGAGCCTTCATTTATTCTCTCAGGGGAGAGAAACATGGAATACACTCAGGTATATGGAGGGAATACGTGACGGCACATACAGACATATGCATGAACATATATGCACACTCAGATAGATAAACACATATATGAAAAGGGAGAAGATGGGGACTCATATAAGAGAATAGAGAATGAATGTGTCAGTACTGAGATAGTAGGAAGAGAGACAGTGATAGCTAATGTTTATGTGGAGATAGAATGTAGAAGTCATAGAAATGAAATTCTAGAAAGTATCAATGAGCACCTGTCCATGAGAAGGAAGAGAAAGAGCCTGAGCAAATGTCTATACATGCCTGAGTTACCGTGCATTCTCTATGTATTCATTTACACAAATATGAATTATTTATACTTTACAGGAGAGACTCTGTGGTCATATAGATGAGTACTCAGATGAATATCGAGAATACATACAAATAGATATAATGGCTTCCATTTCTATTTAGGATTATTTAATCACATATATACATATATAAACATATATAAAAAATCATATAGAGTAATTCAGTCCTCATATAAAGGAATAGAGAGAGAGAATGGAAGGTCCCTCCCTCACATGAATATACAGAGGAAATATGTGAGCCCTCCTGGACAATAATACACAAAGGCCAGTGGTTTTGAAGAGGAGGACAGAGGGCCGCATGGACACACAGCAGGGGGTCTCTGGGCATCAGTCCCAGTCCCGAGGTCCTCTCCCTACCTCCCCCTACTCCCCCAATGGCCACAGTCAGGAAACCGCTGCTGGCTGGAGACGCCTGTGGCAGCGGTGGGGGAGGGGGGATGAGCTGGAGAAGGTCTTCGGAAGAAGGAAGGGGCGTGGGGGAGGGGAAAATGAGCCTGAGAAGGCCAGTAAGGGAGGGATGTTGTCTCCATGGAGACAGTTGAGTGGGATGCCTGATTGGCTCCACAAGGGAAAATGGCGGCGTTGGGGGCAGGGTTCCTCCTGCCTCCCCAAGGCGGGCGCTGACGTCACCGGCTAGTGGTGCTCAGGGGGGGGGGTGGGGGGGAAGGGGGTCCACGTTGCCCAGGCTCATCTCCCCTTGTCTGGGGGCTCCCTGAGGACCTCAAAGGCTGGCAGTGGATATGTGAGAGGGGAGAGAGGCCAGGGGAGCCGCCCAAAACTCCCCCACCCAGGCTCAGGCTCCTGAGCATGCATGGGACACAAGGCGTAGGAAGCATGAACCCCAGAATCCAGGACTCCTGCCAGTGGTAGAGAAACGATCCCCAAAGGACTTTGTCCTTCCGCCCCAACCTAAGTTCTTAGGTCTGACAGCCCCTGTAAGATTGGGGCAGGGCACTTCTGGTTCAGGAGGCACGTCCAGGAAGAATCAGGGGTTTTATTGCAATCTTTAGGGTTGTAATAAGGGCAGAACTAGGTGACTGGGGGCTGTCCCAAGGGAAAGCATTTGACTAGCAGGGTTTTCTCAGCTGAGGAGTGAGGGGCAGTTGGCTAACATTGGGGGAGGGTTATGGATGTGTCTGAAAGCGCTTATAAGTGTGAACAGGGTTAAAAAAAAAACCACAGCCAGTAAGGGCCTTGAGCCCAGCCTCCACCTTGTCCTCCTCTGACAACCAAGCTTCATGGACTGAGGGTCCCTGGGAAGGCTCCCTAGAAGCTGGAGGGCAGGTTTCCCATAGAGCTAGGGGTTCTGGGAGTCTTCAGTTAGGACTGTGGGGTTAAGGGAAGGCAAACCAAGCCCAACCCATACCAAGCTTTGGGCCAGCCTGGGATACACAGTTAGCAGGGGGAGCCTTAGAAAAATCTATGCCTTCCCTGAGTGCTTTGCCCATTTATGAAGAAAGGGTGATGACCCCTAGCTGCTTCACCCAGAGCCCTACTGGGACTGGAAGGTGATAGCAGAGGGCAGGCTGAAGAGGCCAGAAGCAGGAGCTAAATCCAATTGTTGGTCAAAATGGGACCAGAAATATGGGAGAGCAACTGCACCAGGAGAGCTATGAACACTTCATCACCAGGCTCAGTGGCTGAACTCCACAGTTAATCACTTAATTCAGTGAAGCAAACACAGAAGTTAATTCTAATCTAAAGAAAGCTCAAGGGAGAAAATGTGGTTTATGGTAAAAATCCTTATTATTAAAATAAAATAAAAACCACATTATTATTCATGAGTGAAAAGAATTTGTGCATTGAGGAAAGGACATATATCCTCTCCATCTGTCTGTCTGTCTTTCTCCTTCCCTCCCTCTTTCCCTTACTCCTTTCTTTCTCTCATCCTTCCTGTCCTTTCTCTCTGTCTTTCTGTCTCTCTCACACTCACACACATACACACACACATTGTCACACACAAACATTTAGATAGCATTTATATGGCATTTTTCTTTTCCATTTAGGTTTTTCAGTCAAGCTACATAGTGTTTTACTGCTTCTGCATATTTTCCTCTGTATTCATTTCTGTAAGTCTCCTTAAGGTTCTCTGAAATCTTCATTTTTGCCCTTTCTTATACTGCAGTAATATTCTATTACTGTCTGGTACCAGGAAGTAGCTGAGTAGCACAGTGGATAGAGCCCAGAGCCTGTAGTTGAAAAGCCCAGAGTTCAAATCCAGTCTAAGTCACTGAACTTCTGCCTGCTTCAGTTTCCTTAACTGTAAAATAGTGCCATTGTGTGAAGCACATGAGATCCTATCTGTAGAGCACTTAGCTCAGTACCTGGCTTGTACTAGTTAGTGAGCCATATAGAACCTACTATGTGCCAAGGCATATTTGAAACTTAATACAAGCTTTTTTCTTCTCAGAACAATTCATTCATCCATTTCTGAAAACAACAGGGCTCTCTTTTGTTCCAAGTTCTTTGGGACCACCTAGTGTTGTGCTGAACATTTTGATACGCACCCAAAATTTAAAGTCTTCAAGGTTTAATCACTTAAAGCTGCACTATGACTTTTGGGACACGTGATGTGTATGGACAAAATTTTGGCCTCTCCTGTATAAAATTAGTGATGTACAACTTATTAGGACATTTCCATTATAAGTGAGTTTTTAGGCTTAATATCAAATTGTTTTCCAGAATGAATGAGCTCCAGTAAAACATCAATTAAGCACCTATTATTAACAGAAACTCCATTATGGGCAATAGGACAAATACAAAGTGATGAAGAGTCCACCCTGGATCTCTTAGCATTGATGGTCTGTAGAATTAGATGAATATTGCTCAAAGACCCAATGGTCCAGTTGGGTACATTACAGTGGTATAAACTCAAGAGCTGTATTGGATGAACTGGACTGGGCTGTTGGGAGTTAGGGCATACACACACACACACACACACATACACGCACACACACAAGAAAATACACAGACATACCTATACTTATACACACCAACACTCATGCACAATTTCATTAAAAAATTCAATGAATATAAATTAGTAATCAGGGTAAGGAAATGAAAGGGGATCAGAAGAGGGCCTTCAGAAAGGACTGATTGACTTGGGAAGTGGAGAGGTCCAGTAGACAAAGGGAAAACAGACTGAGAACCAGAACTCCTGAGGGACATCTCATGGAAAAAGATGATGGAAGGTTTGGACACATCCCCTCATAGATGAGTACTCCTAACTGTCCAAACTGTTCAGTATTCATCCAGTATTCATCCACGGATCTCAAGGGAGATTCTGTGATGGACCATAGAGTAACCATGAATACAGAGTCTGAAGGAGAGCGTCACTTTCCCCCAAGATAGCATGAAGGTGAAGAAGAAAGCTGTTCCCCCTTCCCCCAGAGGCAGAAGCTAATTCCAAGGCTTTGAAGGCCAAGAAGGCAGTGCTGAAGGGTGTCCATAGCTACAAAGAGGAGAAGATCCAAACATCTCCCACCTTCCAGTGACCCAAGACACTAAGACTTGGAAGGCAGCACAAATACACTCAGGAAAGTGCCTCTTGGAGAAACAAGCTTGATCACTATGCCATCATTAAGTTTCCCTTGACCACTGAGTCTGTTATGAAGAAGATTGAGGACAACAACACCCTAGTCTTCATTGTGGATGTCAAGGTCAAGAAGCATCAGATCAAGCAGGCTATAAAGAAGCTGTATAACATTGACAATGGCCAAGGTCAACAAACTGATCTGTCCTGATGGAGAGAAGAAGGTCTATATCTGACTTGCTCCAGATTCTGATGCTAGATGTTGCCAACAAAATTGGAATCATCTAACTTACTGTGTCCAGCTGTGTCCCATTCCACCTACCATAAAAAGTTTTCCAGAATAAAAAAAAGAGAGTGTCCACCTCCCAAGAGGACTACTCTGTCACACAAAGGAGCCTCTCCAGACTCACATCTTATAGGATGGGTCTCATTCTTGGGATCTAAGGGCATTCCCCGCCCCCCCCCAGAAGGGCCACTGAGATAGGAAGCTGTGAACATGCAACTTGCATTGTAAAGAAAAACTCCTTCTATGTTTCTGGCATCTATAGGTGGGTATTTCATCCCTGTTTCAATAAGGTTTTTCTAACTCTTCAAGTTATCACCTAGATCCAGCTTCTTGGTGCTGCCTCGTTATTTCTTCTCATCTTCTGTGAATGGAGTTTTCTGATTGCATCTGCTGTCCTGGAATTATACTTGACCTCTCAGGCTCAGACCCCTTCCCAAACCATGGCATTACCCAGTCTTCTCCATCCCACTTCCTCCATATCTCACCCACATACCCTTCTGTTCCTGACCACCTCAGCTCAGCCCCGAGGCCAATAGCCAGGGCCTCCTGATGGTAGTGGTTGGGGGAGGGGTTCCTGTAGCCACACTGCCCTCCCCAAGCAATCCTCACACAGCTTACAAAATGGTGCTCATTCCTAAAGTGCTTGACCCAGTGCTCTGACCCAGTCACTCTGCTCCCTAAAGAGCTTCACTGGCCTCCCTTGCCTCCAGGATAAGATAGATTCGCTTCTGTTTGTCTATTTGAGTCCTTCACAGTCTTGATCCAGCCTCCCTTTCCAAAGTGGTCATCCCATCCTCCTCTGCACATAGATGTTCCAGCTACCTAGCCAATTTGTCCTGGAGATATTTGCCCCTGCCATTGTGGGAGACTGCTTTTCTAAAATGCAGTCAGGTGAGTAGAGTTCAACCTGGAGTCAGAGACTGGAGTTCAAATATAACCTCACATACTTGCTTCCTAGCTGTTCTGTGGAGGTTAGATTCAGTCAAAGGGTTGCACTTGAGCACCCAGAGGGCCACATATGGTCTCAAGACCCCTGCTTCCCCACCCCTGCTAGGTAATGCAAGAACACCTGTTTCTGTTGTTTGTGGCCATGGAGGACAGAGATGGCATGGGTCCCCTTTTCCTCAAAGGGTAACCAAAAACATCCCTTATCTCCTGGGGCTGCTGGGCAGTCTTACAGAGACATCACAGAGCTACATCTATATGTGCAATTGACATGTTGAATATTAATGGTACTTTATATATCTACATAAACATTTATTATGTATATATACATATATATGGAGAGAGAGACCAAGACAGAGAGATAGAGACAGAGAGAGAGAAAAAGAGACAGAGAGAGAGAAAGAGAGACAGAGAGCACCTAGGCAGGGTAGCAGATAGAATGCCAGGAATCAGAAAGACCTGAGTTCAAATCTGGTCTCAGATACTTACTAGCTTTGTGACCCTGGGCATGTCACTTAACCTTTTCTCCTCAGTTTCCTCATCTGCCAAATGATCCAGAGGAGAAAAATAGCAAACCACTCCAGTATCTTGGCCAGGAAAATCCCAAATGGGATCACAAGGAACTGAAAAACAAAAAAACCCAGAACAACAACAGGAATAGAAAAGAATTTGGTTTTTTTTGTTGTGTTTCAATCAGGTCAGACTCTTTGTGACCACATTTGAAGTTTTTGCCAAGATAGTGGAAGGGTTTGCCCTTTCCTTCTACAGCTCATTTTACAGATGATGAAACTGAGGTGAAATGATTTCCCAGGGTCACCCAGCTACTAACTGTCTAAGGCCTCATTTGAATTCAGGAGGAGGAGCCTTCCTGACTCCAGACCCAGCACTCTGTCCACTGTGCACCCCTCGCTACATCACGAAAGGGAGAGACAGCATTATATGACTTAAAACTTACCGATTGTTGCCCATAAACACTCCTCTGTTATAATTTCCACCTTTGTGCTCATAGGCTGTATGTAGAGAAATATATGAGTATTTATAGAATGTGAGTACTCACATGATATATTCACAATATTCATAGGAATGAATTGTCATATAGTCTCTGTATATTCATAGTCTCTCTATCTTGATATATATGAAAACATACATATTAATGTAGAATTAGTGAAAGGTGGGCAGAGTTGCCATGTGGAGACCTCCTGACTCACTAAAAAGGATATCCATGTTACTCTCCATCAGCTCTCACTGGGGGGTCCATCTGGCCCAGATTCAGGTATGCTTGGCTTTTGGCTCCCTATCTATATCTGTGGGCTGGGAGTGTCTATCAGTGGAACAAGAGATGCCTGATGGATGAAAAACGTACCCACTGGTCACCTGAGGCTCAGAGGTCTGAGCAGCAGCCAAAGTCAGCCACCAAAATCACATCCCACATCCAGGGACCCTCCAAAAAGGGAAAGAAAAGATTGTCAGTTGGACACAAATGAACCTTTGCCTTCTGCTTCCATGGGCTCTGAAGGTGACCTGACCTGTGTAGGGTGGGGGTAATTCTAGCCCTCTTTCAGCCTTTTACAGTAAGAGGAACAGTAGAAATTCATAGTTGGGGGCCACTCCAAAGACAAGCATTAGAGAAGCAGGGCTTTCTTAGCCAGAGAGGAGAGTTGGGTGGGGAAGGCCTGTGGGAGTAGGGTCTGATTACCCTTGTAGGTTTGGGAGGGGTGGAGGGTAAAAGAGGCCTCAAAGCTCATCTGGTCCAACCTCCTCTTTTAAGAAAAGGGTAACTGTGGGGCGGCTAGGTGGCACAGGGAGTAGAGCACCGGCCCTGGAGTCAGGAGGACCTGAGTTCAAATCCGGCCTCAGACACTTAACACAAAAACTAGCTGTGTGACCTTGGGCAAGTCACTTAACCCCAATTGCCCTCCAAAACAAACAAAAAAAGAAAAAAGGGTAACTGAGGCCAAGAGGAGGCTAGGGATGTGGCCAAGGTCACACATTTAACAAGGGGAAGACCCAGGCCTTAAGCATGTGCTTCTCTTGCCTGTCTGGTTGACTGGCTTCCATCTTGGCCTCTCTCTCCTCTGACAGCCAGGCTTCATGGGCTGAAGCTCCCTGGGAAGGGACTACCCAGAAGATTGTGGTCAGGTTCCCCATAGAGCCAGGAATTTGGGGGAGTCTTCAGTTATGATTGTGGGGTTAAGTAAAAAGCAAATTTATCTGCCTCAACTTTGGGACAGTCTGGTAGAAACATTTAACAAATCCTATGCCTTCCTTGAATGAGTTTCTTCCATATGTGAAATAAGGGGTGGTAACTCCTAGCTGTTTCACCCAGAGCCCTGCTGGAACATTTTCATGGCGGGGAAGGAGGAAGTTATTTTAGGCAAGGTCCCTGTATCCTGCCTTCAGAGAACTTCTGGTGTGCCCTGGACATGCCAAATGGGGGTAGTGGTGATAAAGCCTTGGCTAAAAACCTTGGAGAGGCAGGGATCAACAATTGCTTGGTAGGGGCAGAGTCAAGATGGCAAACTAGAAGCAGGAAATTCCATGAACTCCCACCACAACCACCTCCAATACCTGTAAACTATGACTCTAAATAAATTTTAGAGTTACAGAACCCACAAAGTGTCAGAGAGAAACATATCTTCCATTGAAAGCCGGCCAGCAAGCCAAGAGGAAAGGTCTATTTCACCAAGCTGGATCTAAGCACGGTCCCACGGGAGCCACGTGGGACCAAATCCTGGGTGGCCAGACCTGCAGCCCAGACTGGCCAGAGTAGACTTCAGGAGAGTGAATCACCAGCATCTGTGGTGGTTTCCAGACTTTTTAACCCATAAACACCAAAGAGAAAGTAAAAGGTCAGTGGGGAAGTCTGTTGGAACTGAATGACAGAAGAGCATGGTCCTGCCCCTGCCCCCAGAACAAGAGGTGGCAATGGTGGCAGCTGCCTCCAGAGATCCTGGACTGCAGATTGTAGGGGGACCAAGCAACCATTCAGAGGATAATTGTTCTTGCTTTGACCTACTAGGATCTGGGTTGCTGTCTTGGGTGGTGGTCCTAGGGTGAGAAACACCAGTGTGCCAGACTTTTAGGTGTCTGTAGAGAGGGTGCCCTCCTCAAACCTCTGACAACATTTGAGACAACATCAACAATCTGGGACACAGATCTCTCCACTCTGGAAGCAGAGTTCTACTGCGGCAAAGAGCTCAAAAATCAAGTAATTGGCTGGCAATATGAGCAAGCAGAGAAAGTGCAATCAGACCATAGAAACCTTTTGGGGGACAAAAAGGATCAAAACATGGAACCAGAAGAAGTCAACAGAGGCAAAACTCCTGCATTAAAAGCTTCCAAGAAAAATATGAACTGGTTAGAGGCCATAGAGGAGCTCAAGAAGGATTTTAAAAATCAAGTAAGAGAAGTGCAGGAAAAATCAGGAAGAGAAATGAAAATGATGCAAGAAAATCATGGAAAGGGAGTCAAGAACTTGCTAAAGGAGACCCCAAAAATACTGAAGAAAATAACACCTTAAAAAATAGACTAACCCAAATGGCAAAAGAAGCTCAAAAGCCAATGAAGAGAAGAATGCCTTAAAAAGCCAAATTTGCCAGATGGAAAAGAAATTTCAAAAACTCACTGAAGAGAATAATTTCTTCAAAATTAGATTGGAGCAAATGGAATCTGACTTTATGAGAAATCAAAATACTATAAAACAGATACAAACAAATAAAAAATAGAAGGAAATTTGAAATATCTCATTGGAAAAACCACTGACCTGGAAAATAGATCCAGGAGAGATTATTTAAAAATTATTGGACTACTTGAACACCATGATCCAAAAAAAGAGTCTAGAAATCATACTTCAAGAAATTCTCCAAGAAAACTGATACTCTAGTACTAGAGGGCAAAATAAAAATTGAAAGAATTCACCAATTGCTTCTTGAAAAAGATCCCCAAAAGAAAACTCCTAGGAATATCATAGCCAGATTCCAGAATTCCCAGGTCAAGGAGAAAATATTACAAGCAGCCAGGAAGAAACAATTTGAGTATTGTGGAAACATAATCAGGATAACACAAGATCTGGCAGCTTCTATATTAAGGGATTGAAGGGCTTGGAATATGATATTCCAGAGGTCAAGGGAGCTAGGATTAAAACCAAGAATCACCTACCCAGCAAAACTGAGTATAATGTTTCAGAGGAAATATAGTCATTCTGTGAAATAGAGGACGTTCAAGCATTCTTGATGAAAAATCCAGAGCTGAACAGAATATTTGACTTTCAAATACAAGAAGCAAGAGAAGCATGAGAAGGTAAACAGTAAAAAGAAATAATAAAGAACTTATTAAAGTTGAACTGTTTACATTCCTATGTGGAAAAATGATAATTGTAACTCATGAGACTTTTCTCAGTAAGAGGCCAGTTGAAGGGAATATATGTGTCTGTGTGTATGTATGTATGTATGTATATGTGTGTGTACATGTATACGTAGACAGAGGGCACAGGATCAGTTGAATAGCAAAGGAGGTTATCTAAAAATAAAATCAAGATCTGAGAGATGAATATAATAAGAGAAGGAGAAAGGGAGAGATAGAATAGGGTAAATTATCTCATATAAAAGAGGCAAGAGAAAACTGTTACAGTGAAGGAGAAGAGTAGGAAGGTGAAAGGGAATGGGTCAACCTTACTCTCATCGAATTTGGCTTAAGGAGGGAATAGCATATACACACAATTGGGTATCTTACCCTACAGAAAAATAGGGGGAATGGGACAAGAGGGGGAATGACGGAAGGGAGGGCATATTGGGGGAGAGGGTAGTTAGATGCACACACTTTTGAAAAGAGACAGGGTCAAAATAGAAAATAGAATAAGTCAGGGAGCAGGATAGGACAGAGGGAAATATAGTTAGTCTTTCACAATATATCTACTATAGAAATGTTGTGGGTAACCACACATGTACAACCTACATTGGATTGTTTATCTTCCCAGAGGGAGTGGGTGAAGAGGGAAGAAGGGAAAGAATCTGGAAATCAAAGTTTTAAAAACAAATGGTAAAAAAATCTTTTTACATGCAATTGGGAAATAAGATATACAGGCACTTGGGTATAGAAATTCATCTTTCCCTATTAGAAAGTTAGAGGGGGGATGGGGGAGGAGATAAGAGAGAGCAGATTGGGGGAAGGGGTATTCAGTATGCTTTCTATCTTAGGGTGGGGAGTAGGGGAAAGATGGGGAGAAAATTTATGACTCAAAATCTTGTGGAAATGAACATTGAAAATGAAAAATAAACAAAGTTTAAAAAAAATTTTAAAAAGAATTGCTTGGTAGATGTGGGCTGGGTGGCATTTGGGCTTTCAGTGATGAGAAGGCAGGAGCAGATTATCAACAGAACAGGGGGTTGGAGGAAATTTTAGCTGTGAAAAGGGACCTGCTTGGGCTACCAAAGAGGGTTCTGGGAACTGGATGGGAAAGAAAGCCCCAATAACCCCTTTACCAGAGTTCATGTGTTCTTTCCTTTCCCACCCTGGGCAGGTCAGCGGGGCTCTGCCCACCAGGAAAAGAGATCTTCTGCCCCAACATGCATAGATCAGCTTCATGGACATCTATCACTAAGGTTGTCTCCTGCTGCAAACAGCCTGAAGAGATCAGAAGGAGGAACTAAATCCAATTGTTTGTCAAAATGAGGCCAGACATATAGGAGAGCAACTTCACCAGGAGAACTGTTAAACACTTCCTCAACAGGCCCAAACTGATTGGAACAAATGCTGTAGTTAAGAGAAGTCTAAAGGAAGGCACAACACAGAAAGAGGTACCCTCCATGAAACTCACTCCAGTCTGACCTATTACACTGTGTTAGCAATGAAGGAAGAGGGGATGGGATGGAGGTTAGGACACACACACGCTAATGGAAAAAAATGGTGCTCATATAATAGAGAATGAATGTGTGAATATTCATATCCATAGGACTAGAGAGAATGATTTCTAATGTTTATGAGGAGTAGAATGTAGAAGTGACAGAAATGAATTTCTAGAAAAAATAAATGACTTTCTGTGCATAGGTTTGAAAAGACAGAACCTGAGTACATTTATTCATATATAGGAATATATTCTCTGTCTTCCTTGTGTAAGCTGTCTTAGCTTTTCTCTAGATTGATATACATAAGTATGACTTGGTGCCTATAGGAGACAGACTCTGTAGTCATGCATATGACTGCTCACATATGAATACAGATACTACATATTAATGAAATATATGAATTCTTTTTATGTATATGATTATAGAGTCATTCAGTCTCATAAAGAGGAATAGAGACAGAATGAAGGATTCCTCCCTCACATGAACAAGAGGAACTATGTGAGCCCTCCTGGACAAGAATACACAAAGCCTAGCGATTTCAAAGAGGGGGACAGAGGGTCACATGGGCACACAGCAGGGGGTCTCTGGGCATCAGTCCCAGTCCCAGGGTCCTCTTCCTCCCTCTACCTGCTCCCCCAATGGCCACAGTCGGGAAACCGCTACAGGCTCCAGACACTTGTAGCCGTGGTGGGGGAGGGGGATGAGCTGGAGAAAGTGTTTGAGAGAAGGGAAAAGAAGCAGGAAAGGGTGTGGGGGAAGGGAAAATGAGCTGTAGAAGGTATTCAGGAGAAGGAAAATGAGCCTGAGAGGATGCGGGGGCGGAAAGGGGGGGGGAAGAGCTGCAGAGGGGTGGCAGCAGAGCAGAAAATGAGATCAATACTTCGTGATGGGGAAGGATGCTGTCTCCATGGAGACAAGTCAATGGGATGTCTGATGGTGACGCACGGAGGGAGGGGAGGAATTGGCGAGAGAGAGGCCTCCTGCCTCCCCAAAGTGGGCATTGATGTCAGTGGCCACTGGCACTCAGCAGGGGGTCTGCCTTTCTCAGACTCAGCTCCGTTTGGCTGGGGGTCACCCTGAGGACCCCAAGTCTAGAAATGGATATGTGCAAGGGGAAGTAGGCCAGAGGACCCGCCCAAAGCCCACCTGAGGCTCAGGTTCCTGAGCATGGGAGACAAGGGGCCAGGAAACATAAGCCCCATACCCCAGGACTCCTGTACATGGTAGGGAAACAGTTCCCAATTGGTCCCTAGGGGACCTTGTTCCACCCCTGGACTCAGGTCTGACTGTTTCTGTGAGGTGGGGGGAGAGTGGGGGACAACTCTGGTTCAGGAGGCAGGTCCAGGAAGAACCATGTGATTTATTCCAATCTTTAGGGTTATAATAAGGGCAGAACTCCCTGCTCGGGGCTGCCCCAAGGGAAAGGATGAGACTAGCATCGTTTTTTGAGCTGGTTCTGGGGGAATAGTTTCCTAGTTTGGGAGTGAAGAACCAGGTGAATGGACATTCAGGGAGAGTTTAAATGGCCTTGTAGGTTTGAATAGGGTGGAGGGCTAAAAGTGACCTCAGACTCATCTGTTCCCACCTCCTCCTTTGAGAAAATGGTAACTAAGGCCAAGAGAGGAGCAGGGACATGGCCAAGGTCACACAGCCAGTAAGAGGCAGAATTGGGACTTGAGCCTGGGTCTCTCTTGCCTGCCAGGCCAGCTGGCTGCCATCTTGGCCTCTCCCTCCTCTGACAGCCAAGCTTCATGGGCTGAAGGTCCCTGGGAAGACTCTCCCCAGAAGCTGGTAGACAGGTTCACTCTAGAGCTAGGGGTTCTGGGAATCTTCAGTTATGACAGTGAAGGTAACTAGAAAGCAAACCAATATTCCCACCCCCCTCTCCAGAAAGCTTTGGACCAGTCTGGGATCTGCAGTTAGCAGGGAGAGCCTGAGTCCATCCCTCTGCCTTTCTTGAATGGGTTTCTTCCATTTGTGAAATAAGAGGAATGGCCACTGGCTGCTTCACTGAGAGCCTTATTTGAACATATTCCTGGGACTTGGAGGAATTAGCCTAGGCAAGGTCCCTGTTTCCTACCCTCAGAGCACTCCAGGTCTAGTGAGGAAAAAGATGTGCCTTGGAGATGCCCAATATGGTAGTGGTGGCAAAGCCTTGGCTAAAGGAGACAAGCCCTGGAGAGACAAGAGTTAAGAACTGCTTGATGGAGATGGGCTGGGTGGCAGTTGAGCTTTCCTTGATGAGAAGGAAGGAGCAGATTGCCCACAGAACAGAGTGGGAATTCTCAATTGTGCAAAGGGACCTGCTTGGGCTGCAGAAGGGGACTCTGGGAATCAGGGTGGGAAAGGAAGCCCCAATAACCCATTGACCAGAGCTCATGTACCCTTTCCTTTCCCATCCTTGTCATGTCAGTGAGGTTCTACCCACCGGGAAAAAGGACTTCTTTCCCTACCTACAGAGGTCAGCCTCATGGACACCCATCACTAAGATGGTGATTCTGCTGTATACAGCCTGAAGAGACCAGAAGCAAGAGCCCAGTCCAGCTGTTTGGACAGATATATATATAGGAGAGCAAGTTCACCAGGAGAGCTATAAACACTTCCCTAACAGGCCCAAATTGATTTGAATAAATAGGTTAATAGAAACCTAAAGGAAACCATAATGCAGAAGAATGTAGCCTACATTAAACAGACTCCAGTCTGACCTATTCTATGGTGTTAGCAATGATCCAACAGGGGTGGGATGGAAGTTAGCACTTACATATCCAGACACAGTCCCACAGAGACACACAGAAACACACACACTCCTACACATATACACCCACACTCCTGTCCCTCCAGTACTTTGTTTCATAAACAATTTTAATCAATATCAAATAGTCTTCATGGTGTGGAGTTGAAAGGGGGTCTGCAGAGGGTCTTCCAAACCGTCTGATTGACTTGGGAAGTGGAGAGGTAGGGCAGACAAAGGCAAAACAGGCTGAGAGCCTGAACTCCTGAGGGACAGCTCATGGACAAAGATGGTGGATTACTGGGACACATCTCCTAGTAGATGAGTATTCCTAACCCCCATGTGTATTTGGCATGTCCCAGTGCTCACCTCTTCTCTCACTGTATCCATACATCTGAGTGTTGATAGGTTTTCTTTATGTATCAGTACTGCTCCACACCTCCCTGCTGTTCACATTTCATTATTCACGTATCTTTTTTATATATTCAACAACATATGGGGGTTCCCCCCTTTTCTCTATAGAAATATACATGTGAGCAATGGTGTATTCAGTGTATATAAATGTACAATCCAGGCTCTTCTGGCTCATGTGTAATCTTTCATGTTTTCTCTCTATATGGTCCCACACATGACCACTTAGTTTTTCTCTATTCCTAGAACTCCATTAATGAGAACTCATTCCGTCCATATCCCTTTACCTAAGGGGATCCTTATTGTCCTCCTTTGTTCCTATAGATGAGCCCTGGTATCCTTCCTGTGTCCAGACACAGGAGTCTTCCCAAATCCTCTCATAGGAAGAGAAGCAGTGAGATATTTTCAGGTATTTAGGGAGGATATGAGAAGACTCTTCTCAGTGATCATAGCAAGATAAAGTCAGCACATGCATGCAAACATATGCATGAAAAGAGAGAACGTGAGCACTCCTATGGATGAACAAAGAGTGAATATGTGAAGATTCATACAGGTAGGAAAAGAGAGAGGGACTGATAATGTTTCTGAGGAGAGAGTGTAGGAGTCATAGACTTGGATATACAGAAAGTATAAATGAGTACATGGGCATAGGAATGAAGAGAAAGAAGCTGAGAATATATTTTCCCATGTTGGCAAATCTATTCTTTCTCTGTCTCCTTATGCATGAGTATATTCTCTATATATTCATTTAGGCAATTATGAACTATTGAGAGACTCTGTGGTCATATACATGAATACTCATATATATATGTATATCTGGGTGTATTTATATGTATGTGTGTATATATGTACACACACATATATGAGAGTCATTCACCAAGAGATAAAGAGGAATAGAGAGGGGGAAGGGAAGATCCTTCCCTCACATGAATATACAGAGGAAATATTTGAGTCTTCCTGGAGAAGAATACACAAAGCCCAGTGGTTTTGAAGAGGGCGACAGAAGGCCATGGACACACACCAGGGGGTCTCTGGGCATCCCTCTCAGTCCCGGGGTTCTCTCCCTCCTTCCTCTGCTCCCCAATGGCCAGTCAGGAAACAGCTGGCAGTTCCAGACACTTGTAGGAGTGGTGGGGGAGGGGAGATGAGCCTGAGAAGGTGTGGGGGCGGGAAAGGGTAAAAAGAGCTGGTGAGGGCCCGAGGGAGAGGGAAAAATGAGACAAATAGCGCAGTGCAGTGGAGGGATGCTGTCTCCATGGAGATGGGTGAGTGGGATGCGTGATGGTGGCCAGGGAAGGGAGGAACAGGGTTGAGGGTGCAGAGACCCCTGTCTCCCCAAGGTGGGTGCTGACATCACCAGCCATCAGCTCTCGGCAGCGGGTCCACGTTGCCTAAAGTCAGCTCCCCTTGGCTGGGGGCTCCCTGAGGATCCCGAGGTTTGGGAGAGGATATTTGAGAGGGGAAAGAGGCCAGGGGACCTGCCCAAAGACCACCTGAGACTCAGGCTCCTGAGCATGGGAAGCAAGGGGCCAGGAAACATAAGCCCCAGACCCCTGTCCTCCAGCCCATTGCAGGAAAACATTCCCCAAGTGATCCCTACCGGCCTTTTATCCCCTGGCTCTGAGATCTGACAGTCCCTGTGAGATGGTGGGGGCGGCCCTCTGGTGTAGGAGGCAGTTCCAGGAAGGACCAGGAGTTTTATTCCAATATTTAGGGTTAGTATAAGGGCAGAACTCCCTGACTAGGGGCTACCTCAAGGGAAATCATTCATTCAAAAGCAGGGTTTTCTCAGCTGTGGGGATTTGGGGGCTACTTTGTTAACCTTGGCAGAGGTATAGATGTGGGGGTAGGGTCTGAGTGAGCTTGTAGATTTGGGTAGGATGGAGGGCTACAAGAGACCTCAGAGGTCGCCTGATACAACCTCCTCATTGGTGAAAAGGGTAACTGGGATCAGGAGGAAGGCAGAGACATGGCCAAGGTCACACAGCCAGTAAGGGGCAGAATTGAGACTTGAGCCTGGGTCTCTCTTGCCTGCCAGGCTAGCTAGCTTCCATCTTGTCTTCTCCCTCCTCTGACAGGCAAGCTTCATGGACTGAGGGTCCCTGGGGAGGCACTACCCAGTAGTAAGGCAGGATCCCTATAGAGTCAGGGGTTCTGGGAATCTTCAGTTAGGACTGTGGGGTTAAGTAAAAAGTAAAACACCCCTCAGCTTTGAGCCAGCCTGGGATACCCAGTTAGCAGGATAAGTCTGAGAAAATCCCCTCCCTTCTCTGAATGAGTTTCTTCCGTTTGTGAAAAAGGGGGATGACCCACACCTGTTTCACTCAGAGCCCTACTTGAATATTTTCCTGGGGCTTAGAGGTGGAATCCTAGGCAAGGTCCCATTTTTGTCTTTAGAAAACACACAGCCTAGTTGGGGAGAAAGGATGCCTTTGCTACGGTGGACACGTAGTATCAGTGACAAAGAGTTGAACAGTAGAGAGAAACCTTTGTGACTCGGGGATCAGGAACAGCTTTCCGGATATGTACAGCAGCTGGTTTGGGTCTTCTAGGATGAGAAAGAAATTGTTGGCAGGAGCAGAGGTGAGTATTGGAGTCGGGGCAGAAGAGCCAGCCTGGGTGGCAGAAGGGGGTTCTGGGAATCAGGGTGGGAAAGAAAGCCAGAGTAACCCCTTGATCAAAGCTCTTGTGTCCTTTCTTTTCTGTCCCTGGGCAGGTCAGTGGGGTCCTGTCCACCCTGAGAAAAGGGCTTCTCCCCCAATCTGCAGGGATCAGCCTCATGGACATTGTGAAAAATGATTTTTCTTGGTAACAATCATCTTGGAGACTCAGAGCTTCCCCCATCCCCCTTTCTTCCAAAGTTCCATTTCTTCTTCAGAATAAATTTAAGATCTAATCTAAATGGGGTCTATTCCTGCTCACTGTGTTTGTTGCCCAGATGGGTCTAGGAAAATGTCGATTCTTCCCTGTTGTCAAGACAGGTGATATTAAAATTGGTGTCTCTTCGACCAAAATTAAGTGACCTAAGTCACTACCCCCAAGACCTTCATTTTAATATAGCCCACCTCCTAGTGGGTTGACCAATCAGTTGATTGACACCCCTTGGGAACACCTACTCTTAGAAGGACATATAACTCTGTACCCCCAACCCCCAAATTGAGTTAGTTCTGGACTGGCTCCCTTAGGGGGGCCCAGTTCTGGATTGCAATTCCTATACAATGCATGTTGCCTGCTTTGGGAGAAATTAAAATCACGGACACAGCCCAGTTTGTCTTTCTTAGATAAAACTCTAAGGGGTTGACATTCATTGTGCTGTGACTTGAATAAGACTGGGCTTTGGAGATTGGACTCTTCCCCAACAGTGCTGGGACTGGGTGCCCACAGTACTCTGTTCTCCTGAAGTCCCAGCTCTGAAGGGTGAGTGAATCTTATCCCCAACATCCCTGCTGCTATCTCTAGGACTCCGAGTATTTGGTTGTAGTCTGATTTTCTCTCCATGACAGTTATGGGGGGTGGAGACCTCAAGACAGACCTCCTTTGAAAAGATATCCTTTATAATCTGTCTATGGAACAGAGTATGTTGGCCTGTGATAAATTGTATTGTAATAAGAATTGGTTGTCTTAGAAGCATGTGGGAAGAAAATTACTTAGAGTAACTAAAAGATAACTCTGAGTCTTGACCAGTCTAATTCTAATTCTAAGAAAAAGAAATTATAATAAAATTCTATTCGAAATTGGCTTATCTTAAAAACTACTCAGTCTAGAAATCCAACAAGAAAATTTGATTCATGAACACTCTGTCTTGTCATTCTGTCTGTTTCTCTGTTTGTAAAACAGCTGTCATGTTTGTGCTGAAAGATTTTAAATGCGGCCAGAAAAACTTCTAAGGTCTGTAATTAGAGAGAACATTGGGAAATATTAGGCTTTCAGCGGGAGAGTAAGACTTTTTTGGGGGTTTCCAACACTGGCCAACTTGGGGTCCACAAAAAAGAAAGTTAGATGGTAAGTAAAGGAACTGAAAAAAGGTGAGACTCTCCCAGAAGTTAGTTGGAAGGCGGGATTAGCCAGCAGCAACTTTATGCTGATAAGATCTAGACCGAGCTGTCTAAAGACAGCAAGAGAGCTGTCTTGACACCCCTTCTCCTAATATATCTGACATCAGCCCAATACAAAAGAAGTTTTTTTCTGTCTTTTAAGGTGCTTTGATCAGGGCTTTTATATCATAACCTGAAATTAGGTTAAATTAGGATTTTAGAGATTTGTTTAAAATGCATAGTAATGTCATAAAAGCTGTGAAAGCTATGAGAGAAATGCAACTCTCTCGATTTGTAAATTATTAAGCATGAATTCCCTCCAGATTCTGACAGGTGCAAAGAGAAAGGACAAAAATGGGGTGAATATGGTTCTCAATCTGGAAAACTGTGCTACTTAAGCAGTCGATTACTTAGTTATTATTTCTGGAAGCTCTGCAGGCTGGGGAAATTGGCCACGCCTTGTCAGCATTATATCAAATTTCTTAAGTCTCTTTGCCTGGGCCAAAAGCAGCAAAACCGAGAGTCTTAGAATATTGGCCCAGCACATTTTAAGCTAATCTGATGATAACAGGTATGATTTCAAACTGTTTATGAAACTTTGTATGCATTTCCTAGTATATACACCCTGAAATTCCCAGGATGGAATGGGGAGCTGGAATGCTTTAGGGTACCTCTTTATTTGATAAGTCTCATAAAAGAGACTGTACTTCAGCTCTTTAAGGAAGTAGAGAAAAAGGTTATTAGGAGTTGGGAATTTTCCCCACTTGTCTTTTTAAGGGAATATATGAATTTATGGATAATAATCTTTTCCTTTTAAGTGCTGAGAGTTTTAGGCTTTTAAGAAAATTTAAAATGTTTACCGTTATCGATTATAAATCCAGATTTGATTTGATTTAAATGAAAATCTGTCCCAAAGGAATAAGAACAGCATCTTCCTATAAGGATTAAACGCAAAAAGATATTGTTGTTTGGCATTAAGAAATTTTTTAATTGTATGGCCCCAAGAAAGTTCTATTTGCCTCAGTTTACTGTTCTGTGAGGAGATAATAACATAACCCATTTTCCAGGGATGTTGTGAGGATCGGATCACATAATTGTAAAGTGCTTGGCACAGTGCTTGACACAGAAAAAATGCTATCTAAATGTTAGCTGTTTAAATTAATATAATTGCTTCATACATGGTAATTTTATATGAGTTTTTAGATGTGATCAATATGCTAGTGGTGATCAGATAAACGATTTTCTATGTAAAGGAATTTGGAAGTACATCCAACTAAATTAAGATCACCTTATTGGTAATTAATTGATTTTGTTTCAAGTTTAAATACATGATAATTGTTTATGGTGTTATATTTTGAAAAATTTCTTTATATTGTGTCATTTGCTAACAATTGTGTAGATATTGTTAGATTGAGAATTGTACTATCAGAGGGAAAAAATGAATGGGTTAGGAAGTTGTTAGCTCATTCTATCTTATCCTGTGTTGTAATAAGATACAACATATGTTGTAATGTAAGAAGTACTGTAGTTTAAAAATCATAAACTTCCAAGTTTTGTCTATATTTAAAAGGGAAGTTTCAGCTAAAATTATTTTTCTCTCACATATGAAAATTAAGACTGTTAACTAAACTGTTTGGAATTATTGTTTAAATCAAGTATTTACAAAAGTATTTTTGTTAAAGGGAACTTGGTAATTATGCAAAGAAAAGACCTTGTAAAATCTCCTTTGTGATTTTTATCAACCCTCTGCAAGAGTTTGGTTGTTGTGGTGGAATTCTTACTGAGGAAATGGGAATTTGGTCCATGGTTTAATCAAGAATTAAAATGAGTGAATTTATCATATGTATAAGATTCAATTCTTGAAGTATCTCATTCTTTCAGATTGCGTATGGTTAGAGAAGGGTAATTAAGCTTGAGAAATGGAGATACAAATCTATGAAGAGTAGTGACTTATGAATTATCTTGTATTATCTTAGTAATGGGAAAATTGATTTTATTTCTGTTTACTATTTAATCAGGAACTAATACATGTGTAGGAATGTGTATGCAAACTACTTAAGACTCACCTTAAAGATGTTCCCATTGTTTAAGGGACTCTGAAAGCAGTAGTATTTTCATCCCTTCCTGTTACCAAGATGAGATTATAGTTGTATACCTGAAACTTTGATTATTGGAACTTGCTATTCGAGAAGTTATGGTGCTGTTATTCTGAGCCTGACTTCAGGTCTGGTTATCAAGAAATGCTACTGAGCCAGTGATCCATGATGCCAGAAACCCTGTAGGGTCTATGAACTGCAGAAGGTGTTCTCATGGGAACACTTGGGAGAACAACTATTCCGAATGAGCTGAGGTAGGATTTTCCTGACTCAATTTCCTCAATATGACATTTGGCAGACATTAAGCCTGGCTCAATGCAGTTAGCCATCTACTATCACTTTTGCCTGGAATTAACATGAAGTTAGGGAATATTGTTCCATTACCATAGCTATGCCCCTATTCTTTTATAGAAAATTTCTATAATCGAAGTTTTATAAGCACAATATTAAATCTATTCAATAATAAGTTGCTACTAGAACATCTGAATTATTATAGTAAGATGCAAGTATAAAATTGAGCTATTTGGCCTAGAATTTTAGTCCAAACAGTGAACCATTTAGCCTTGACATCTGTTAACAGTTATATTCTATATTCCTGTGTAGGTTAGGGTCATTTTTAATTCCCCATAAGGGTATGGGGATAATTAGGTCAAAGACCTGGGAAACCAGAATATGATTATGTTATTTAGTACAATTAGTTAATTTTGGAAGAAGAATATCTTGTGATCTATCTTTGAATACTTTAAAAGAAGCATCCATTCTAATCAGGGGTTATTTATTTGAACATGGCTAGAAGTTTGAATTGTTTGATTATAAATAGCTTACTTGATATGTACTGTTTTAAAATTGATTACTCAATGTGTTTATTTATGTATTGGAGTCCAACTTTTTATAAAAATGTTCTGTTATTAATTCCTTGTTGGAATCTCAAACTTCTGATGGGAGAATGCAAAGTATAAAAACTGGGTTCTAATTTTTGTATTTTCTTTTAAATTTGAGTTTCTTAGAAATATCAACATGAAAATTGGCCAACCTAAAAAAATATTATTTCCCCTGATCTAAGATTTCCAGTCTTGATTTTATAATAGAGAGACAAGTGTTGAATTAACTTTCATTATTTGACCTGGTTATTGGAAAAGTAATTTAAAATTGTGTTAAGATCAATTTTGAAGGAAATTTTAACGAAAAAGTATATCTCTGCAAGGAGTCTTAAAAAGAGAATCTACTAGAAACTGCTTAAACCACACTCCGACCGAAAAACTTCATCAGATGATGGTCCTGAAAACCAGACAGCTGCATGAAATGAGACTCCTGGACCTTAAATAAACAATTAGTCATCATGGTGAGGAGATGAAAGTAGGTCTGCAGAGGGCCTTCCAAAACGTGATTGACTTGGGAAGTGGGGAGGTCAGGCAGAGAAAAGTAAAACAGGCTGAGAACCTCAACTCCTAACAGAAATCTCATGGAAAAGGATGTTGGAAGATCTGGATAGATCTCCTCACAGATCAGCATCCCTATCTCCATGTGTACTTTAAATTTTTTTTTGAATTTTAATAAATATAAAATCTTGGAGCAGCTAGGTGGCACAGTGAATAGAACACTGACCCTGGAGTTAGGAGGACCTGAATTCAAATCTGGCCTCAGACATTTAATACATTTACTACCCCTGTGACCTTGGGCAAGTCACTTAACCCCAACTGCCCTGCCTCCCCTCTCCAAAAAGCAAGAGAAAGAAAGAGACAGAGAGAGAGAAAGAAAGAAAGAAAGAAAGAAAGAAAGAAAGAAAGAAAGAAAGAAAGAAAGAAAGAAAGAAAGAAAGAAAGAAAGAGAAAGAAAGAAAGGAGGGAGGGAGGGAGGAAAGAAAGAAAGAAAGAAAGAAAGAAGAAGGAAGACAAAAACTTAAATACACAATTAGAAAAGAAAAACAAGCATATTATGAAGTTAAATATTGAAATGTAAATACAAAATATGAAAAGAGAAAAAAGCCTTGCCATGTGCACAGTAGAACACAAGAAAGGATTCAAAATATACAGCAATAAATGTCCATTTCAAGAAAGTCTATCTAATAAATACTACTCACTGTGTTCAGAGTTATCCATCTTTGCTTCTTTGTAAGTCTTCCCCTCTTCTCTGCTGTGCACTTTTTACTTTGTTCTCCCCCGCCCAAGAAGGCTACAATTAAGTGTGGATGTTTATATACTATATATACATATATACACATGCACACATATAAACACACAGAATAAATGTATACGCAAAGATATATATGCATATACTAACATACACATACATATACTTAGATATCGATAATCATACTCATATATAGACATATATATTCATGTGCATTTATGTAAAACTGTATTATACTTATTTTTCCTCTGTTTCTCTGAGGGTGGATAACCTCTTCATAAATCTGAGTTTTTCCATGTTTTTTCCAAGTCCACCAACTTGTCATTTGCTATACCACAGCAATATTCCAACCTTATACTCTAATTATTTTAAATAGTCCAAAACAACACTGATGAATGTCACTGACACAGTCACCCCATTTTTCTCTTTTGATTAAATCTGTTTTAGCCTTAACTTTGTCCAAGATCATGATTACTAATGCTGCTCCCTTTTCCCTAACAAATTCTCCTCCTGATCTTTATTTTATGTTTGTGTGTATTTCTTATTTCTTATCTCTCTTGACTCCTCTACTTTACTTCTACCCACTACCTTGCCCTCCTATTACTAAACCTACCCCTCACCAAAGATCCTTCGCTTATCCTCCCATTCCCATTAATCTAAATCCCCTTCTCTAGCACCCTTTATCCCTCCCCTCTAAAGATCCCTCACTTATCCTCTCCCCCCTCCCTATCCCCTTAGTCTTTTATTTCTTTCTGAATTTAGAAGACTTTTATACCCATGTATGTATGTATGTATGTATGTATGTATGTATGTATTGTTCCCTCTTAAACCCATTCCTGATGAAAGTAGGATTCCAGAACTACCAGCCCTCTTCACTCATTTAATTCCTCTGTGTCAGTTCTTCCTTTTGGACATTATTTCTGTAAGATAATTACTCTTTTTACCTGTTTCTAAAATCATATCATACTCGTCTACCCCAATCTTTCTTATCAGCTACCCAATTACTAATAACACTCCTAGACATATGTTTTACATTTCCTCATATGAAAGGTAAACAGTATGTTCTTATTGAGTCCCTTGTAATTAGTCTTTGATATATATCTAATATTTCTCTTGGCTCTTGTATGTCAAATGTTAAGTTCAGTTTTTTTTTTTAACAAAATCCTGAAAGTCTGACAATTCATTAAATATCCATTTTTCCCCTTTCAGGATTATGCTTAACTTTGCTGAGTATGGTATTTTCAGCTGCAACCCCAGTTCTTTTGCTCTTCAATATATAGTGTTCCAAGACCTGTGGTCTTTTAGTGTTACCACTCCTAGGTCTTGTGTGATTCTAATTGTGGCACCACTATATTTAAATGTTTTTTTCTTGTTTCTTGTAATATTTTATCATTGAGTTGGGGGTTTCAGAATTTGACTATGATGTTCCTGTAGGTTTTCCTCACAGGATCTCTTTCAGGTGGTGATCAGTGGATTTTTTTTTCTATTTCTACTTTCCATTCTCATTCTAACACTTCAGGAGAATTGTCTTTAATTATGTCTTGTATTATTGTATCAATTCTTTTTTTGATCATAGCTTTCAGGTAGTCCAATTTTTCTTATATTTTCTCTTCTTGTTCTATTCTCCAGGTCAGTTATTTTTCTTATGTGATGTTTCACATTCTCCTCTATTTGTTCATTCCTTATATTTTGTTTTATTATTTCTTGGTCTTTTATGACTTTATTGGCTTCCCCTTGCCCAAATCTGATTTTCAAAGAGCCATTTTCTTCCTTAAAGTTTTGGATCTCCTTTTCTAATTGGTTGGATTTCTTTTCATAATTTTCTTGTTTTTCTTATATTGTTCTCATTTTTAAAAATTTGATTTTTAAAGTCTTTTTAAAGTTCTTCTAGGAATTATTTTGGGCAGGTGACCACTTAATGTTGCTCTTTGGGTTTCTTCGTTTCAGTATCCTCCTCTCAAGATGAGCCTTGGTCTTCTCTATTCCTATAGTAATTTTCTATGGTTGGATTCTTTCTCATTTGCCTGCTCTTTAAAAAAATTGTAGGGGTGGCTAGGTGATGCAGTGAATAGACCACTGGCCCTGGAGTCAGGATGACCTGAGTTCAAATATGGCCTCAGACACTTCACACACACACACACACACACACACACACACACACACACACACACAACTAGCTGTGTAACCTTGGGCAAGTCACTCAACCCCAACTGCCCTCCAAAAATTGAAAAAAGAAAAGAAAAAACTAGTAACCGCTTATTTTTTTTGTAATCAGCTCTAGTTCTGAGAGTTGGGGGACGGTGCCTCTGGTCTCAGATCCTCCTTCATCTCTTCTATATGGCCCAGAACCTAAATCAAGACCTCCAGCCTCCTTTAAGTGCCCACAGCCAGTGGCATCCCCACCCTACTGCTTCTGCAATCACAGGCATATGCTAGTTCTCTCTTACTCAGCATCTCCGCAGCACAGCTGGATCTGGAGTTCCTTATCAATTGAGGTTCCCTTCATCTTTTCTGGCTCATACACTGGGCTCCCCTCACTGTCTGAGATGTAAAAGTTCCTGTGGCTGGGGTGGAGGCAACCTCATAACCCAGGTTACCCCAGGGCTTATGTCTTGCCATTTCAGAAAAGCTAGCCTGGAAGTGTTTAACTCATCACACGGACCAAACCTTGTCCTGGGATTTTTCTTCAGATATCCTCCAGTTGTCCCAGGAGAACCACTGTTCTGCCCCAACTCTTGTTTATTTTTAATTGCTTTATGTTTGCCCTATTTTATCTTGTTTGTGAGAGAAATCTGGAGAGCTTAGAATTTTCTAACATGTTCTGCCATCTTCTCAGAATCTTCTCTGCTCTCTTCCATGTGTATTTTGACATGTATGAGTACTCAGCTCTTCTTTCATTATATCCATACATCTGAGTATTGACATATTCTCTTTATGTATTCAGTTCTAGGAATATTCCTCCATTCTTCCATGTTGTTCATATTTCAGTATTCACATATCCTTTTTAAATATCAATCAATATATGTGGGTTTCCCCCTTTTCTCTATAGAAACATATATAAGCAATGGTGTATTCAGTATATATAAATTTACTATAAAGTCTGTTTTAAATTGTATCGATGATTCTTCATGTATTCCCTCTATATATTGGCATATATGAGCATTTATACAGGCTTTCTGTATTCCTATATGAGAACTTCATTTATGACTACTCATTCAGCTCATCTTTTTGTACTAACCAGTCCGCTTATTCTCTGTCTATATTCCTATATATGAGCATTGACATGCTTTCTATGTACAGGGACAGGAGTCTTTATTTATTCTCTTAGAGGGAGAAAAGCAGGAGAATATTTTCAGGCGTATGGGGAGGATATAAAGGAATTTATTTTCAGCAAACATACCAAGAGAATGTAAGCATACACATACAAATACATACATGAAAAGTGATAATATGGGCACTCACATAGATGAATAGAGAGTGAATATGTAAGTACTCATACAGGTAGGAAAAGAGAGAGTGATTACTAATGTTTATGAGGAAATAGAATGTGCAAGTCATTTAAGGAACTTTAGAAAGGATAAGTGAGTACACATACTAGGAATGAAGAGAAAGGACCTGAGTACATATGTATGTGTCTCTATGTACACACACCTACATTCACACACGTACGTATTCTGTCTTCATATGTATGAAATGTCAAACATGCTCTGTACATTCATTTCCACAAGTATGAATTATTTATATTTAGGAGACTTTGCTGCCATGCATAATAGTATTCATAGATTAATACAGAATGTAGTATCTTTTAAATACAGGTGTTCTTTGCTCTATATAGGATATATATTTACATATATACCATTATAAAGACAGCCCTTCAGTTCTCATATAAAGAGGAATAGAGGGAAGGGAGGATAAATCCTTCACAAAGCCCGACGGCAGCTCCAACCACTGGTAGCCGCGGTGGGGGAGGGGAAAAGGTGCCTGAGAAGGTCTCTCTGCGAGAAGGGAAAATGATCTGGAGTAGGTGTGGGGGACGGAAAATGAACGAGAAGATCTCTGGGAGAAGAGAAAATGAGTTGGAGAGGGTGTTGGGGGAGGGAAAATGAGCAAGAGGAAGTCTGGGAGAAGAGAAAATGAGCTGGAGAGGGTATGGGGGAGAGAAAATGAGCACGACAAAGTCTGTGGGAGACGGCAAATGAACACAAATGGGTATGCGGGCGGGATGAATCAGAGCGGGCGTGTGGGAGAAGGATGCTGTGTGCTGGGAGAAGAGGGAGTGAGATGCCTCATGGGAGAAAGCGGAGAGAAGGGAGGCTTTGGGGGTAGGGCTGCTCCTGCCTCAACTAGGTGAGGATTGACGTCACCGGCCAGTAGTGTTCAGCGGGATGGGGGTGGGGGTGGGGTGGCTGTAGAGCTTTCCCAGACTCAGCTCCGCTTGGCTGGTGCCTTCTTGAGGACCCCGAGGTTTGGGAGTGGATATCTGAAAGGGACAGAGGCCAGGGGAGTCACCCAAAGCCGCCCTGAGGCTCAGGCTCCTGAGCATGGGATACAAAGGGCCAGGAAACTTGAGTCCCAGACCCCAGGACTCCTGCCAGTGGTAGGGAAACGATCTCAACTGGTCCCTACTGGACTTTGTACTTCCACCCCGGGGCTCTAAGATCTGACAGCCCCTGGGGAATGGGGACAGGACACCTCTGGTTCAGGAGGAAGGTCCAGGAAGATCCAGGGGTTTTATTCCAGTCTTTGAGGTTAGAATAAGGGCAGAACCGGCTGAATGGAGCTGGCCCAAGGAAAAGCACTGGACTAGCGGGGTTTTCTCAGCTGGGGAGTGAGGCTAATTTCCTAGTATTGGGTGTGGAACGCGGTATAGTGATAGGGGAGTAGAGTTTGAATTTGCTTGTAGGTTTGGATGGAGATGTAAATTGGAGGGCTAATAGAGACCTCAGAAGTCCTCTAATCCAACCTCCTAATTTAGAAAAAGGGTAACTGAGAGCCACTAAGAGGCAGACCCAGGCCTTGAGCCCAGGTCTCTCCTGCCTGCCAGGCTAGCTGGCTGCCATCTTGGATCTTTCCTCCTCTGACAGCCAAGCTTCATGGGCTGAAAGTCCCTGGGGAGGCTCTCCCCAGAAGCCTGTAGACAGGATCCCCATGGAACTGGGGTCCTGGAAATCTTAATAGGGAAATTAATGCCAATCTGAGGAGAGCACAAGAGAGAAAGCTGTGTCCTAGGTAAAGACTCTTCCAACCTGACCTATTCCACCTTATTAATAATTGGAGAGAGGTTGTGCATTGAGAGGACACACATTCTCTCTCTCTCTCTCTCTCTCTCTCTCTCTCTCACACACACACACACACACACACACACACACACACACACACTCCTTATACAATCATTTCATGTAGCATTTTTCCTTTCCATTTAGGTTTTGCAGTCAGGCTGCATACTGTTTTGATCATTTGTTTATTTTATTCTGTATTCATTACTGTAAGTTTTCTCAATTTTCTCTGAAATCTTCACATTTGTCATTTCTTATAACATATATTCTATTATAGTCTGGTACCATTAGGCAGCTGGGTAGCACAGTAGTTAGAGTCCTGAGCCTGAAGTCAGAAAGCCCAGAGTTCAAATCCAGTCTCACACATTTACTAGCTCTGTGAGATCCTAGGCAAGTCACTTACCTTCTGCCTGCCTCAGTTTCCTTAACTGCAAAATGGTGGTTACAATAGTACCACACAGTGCCATTGTGTGAAGCACATGAGATCTTATCTGTAGAGCCCTTAGCTCAGTGCCTGGGTTGTACTAGTCAATGATCCACATTCATTAAGAACCTACTATGTGCCAGGCGATAGTTGAACCTTAATACATGTTTTTTTTCTCTCTCTCTGAACAATTCATTCATCCATTTCTGAAATCACCAGGGCTCTATTTTGCTCCAGATTCTTTGTGACTATATAGTATTGCTGTGAATATTTTGATATACATCCCAAAACTTTAAACTCTTAAAGGTTTAAGAACTTAAAACTGTTCTGTGACTTTTGGGACACGTGGTATATGGACCTATTTTTTACCTCTGTGCAGTATAAAGTCAGCAATATAATCTTTAGCTATAAGGGCATTCTCATTCTAAGTCAGTTTTTAGGCTTAATGCCAAATTGTTTTCCAGAATAAAATAAACATTGATTAACAACCATCATTCTAGGAACTCCAGCCTAGGCAGTGAGACAAATACAAAGTTGTGAAAAGATCTTGATCTCTTAGCATTGATGGTCTGGAGAATAAACTGAATACCACTCAAAGACCCAATGGTACATGTTAAATGCATTACAGTGATATAAACTCAAGATATGGGTAAAATGAAATGAACTGGGTTGTTTTGCTTTGGGGGTTTTTGCCCTTTAAAACTCTGTTTTGTAGGACTACTTGTTGGATTGGGGAAATGGGAAGAATATATTCAGAAATAAATCTGCTGGAGAAACAAAGGGTATCAATAAAAACAACAGAAACATTTTTGCTTTTTGTTTTTTTTTTGGAGGGGAGAGGGCAGAACAATTGGGTTAAGTGACTTGCTCAAGGTCACATGGCCAGTAAGTGTTAAGCAGCCCCCACAGAAATGGAATAAAACAGGTGCCTTAAGAAAGAAGCTCACTTCTCCTCTGCTACTTCAATACATTTATTTATTTATTTATTTATTTATTTATTTATTTATTTATTTGCTTTTTGGAGGGCAGTTGGGGTTAAGTAACTTGCCCAAGGTCACACGGCTAGTTTTTTTTGTGTGTGTTAAGTGTCTGAGGCTGGATTTGAACTCAGGTACTCCTGACTCCAGGGCCGGTGCTCTATTCACTGCGCCACCTAGCCGCCCCCTTCAATACATTTATGAAAGGAGTTTCCATTTAGTTTTAAAATAGGAAAATGATATTACTTTGAACTGATTCTTCACCAGTAAAATAAGAAAATGAAAATTTCTTGTTTAAAATCATTGTCTTGGTTACAAATAAGAATTACTAGAGAACATAGAAATTATGTCTGAGATACAAACAAGAATTGCTAGAGAACATAGAAAGAGGTGGATAAATATGTATTTTACATTTGATTTAAGATAAGAATAACAAATGAACTGATTAACACATAAATATTTGTATGTATTAATATTTGGATTTCCTAGGTTTCAATTGACTCCAGTATTTTATTTGGATTTCCAGTTAACTGAAAAGTATCACCAACTGAACAATATGAACGTATTCTAATTATGGAAAATGACATCTCACACCAGGTAGTCTACCTATGTTCCTGTAGAATTGGATATAGTTAGTAGTGGGAATTTAAGTAAATATTTCTGTTGCTGAGTTATATCCCTACATGAGTATATTCTAAAAACTCTCATGTAATCATGCTCTTTTGGTGAAGATAATTCTACATTGAAATCTGAAAGGGAATGAATACCACTGCGAAGACATGAAATCACACAAAACTTAAAGAAGTGCCATTATCTACCCTTTAGTGTACTGCACCCAAAGTTCAAGGGGGCTGGCAAGGGAAAAGGAGACAGTTTAAGCACCAGGATCACTGAAAACAGAAAAGTTAAGTTAAAACTGAAGTGGTAGGAAAGAAAGAAAGGAGCAAGCCATACAAGAGATAAGAAGTAATATCACAGTGACCCACAAAATCTAGAAGGAATGATACGGGGTGCCAAAGGGATCAAAATGAAAAAACTAAGCAACAGAGTGGAGAAGAAAAAAGCAAATACTAGAATATGGAAAACAGCATGAGAGAGCCAAGTATATACTCTTAACTGCTATAGAGGATAAAACATCTATGCCTTCCCAGAAACCTATAAAGAAAGAAGAGAGAGCCCCTTAAAAGAAAAAGGGAATGGGTTAAAATAGGAAAGTGTTAACACAGAGACATAATGCTTAGTATATTGGCTTATGGACATCATATGAAATCAAGGCTCAGAAAAAAAAAGCAGCTTAAATTCTTTGTTACTTTGTAGTAAAACACAGCTGGCGTACACATCTGTGCTTGGCAAACGCAGAAATTAACACTCCTAAACCAAGTTTTCTATGATCTGTTTTCAGTGATATCATCCCACGATACTCCAGTTTCTGACCTATGCTCATTGAAAAGGTAAAAGATTCTTACCAAAAAATGCAACTTATCTAACCATGTATGTTTCCTGAAGGATGTTTTTGGTCTTGTAAAGTTATACATGACATTAGAAAGTTAGATTTGATTTTTAAAAAAAAGAAAAAAGAAAGAAAAGAAAAAAAGAAAGTTAGATTTGATTGGTCTTAATCATGACTAAGGCACAGCAAGATTCTTAGCCATCATAACGTGGTTAGCTTAGTAAAGACAAAAAAATGAACTATTATCTTTTTGAAACATTTTTACCCAGAAGAATTAAACATTATCCATTAGTTACACAGACCCATACCATAAGCATTACAGTTAATCAAGGTTATACTTTAATTTTTTTCATAAGTCAAAATATGTTTGAATTTATGTGCTGCAGAAAAAGTAAAATGGTGCGATGAAATAATTTATATTATTGCGTTTTAATTTGTTAGTATTTGTGTATCAAATTCTCATTTAAGGTAAATTAAATCAAAACATTTTTTCCTTTAAACATTTACATTTGTGCTCTTTAATAAGATGTTATTTAAAACTTAAAGTAGATTCTTGTGATGACTAAATTCCCAATTTTAAAATTAAGCAAATGTAATGCTTTCTGAAAATGTTATATCTATTTTGTGTTCTAACAAAGAGGACCCCTTTTACCTGGCATATTTATCAAATTTTTTAGGCCTGTTGTTGAAAAGGAAGTTATCTCTGATTAATATTCTAAAACTAAAATGTGTTTAGTAAAGTTATTGCAAAAAATGACTGAAAAGGGGTCCAGAGTAGATGCTTGCTGGGTGCATCCCTGGGCTACCTTTCTTCCTTTTCAAAACCTGATGGAGCTGAGCCTGGATTACCATTTCTGCAAAGAGAGTCAAAGGTTCACACTTACCCCTTCCCCAAACCTCGGCTTCATAGGACTTCTTTCATTTTTTGGGAAAGATTAATTGATTTCTTCAAGCTGCTGGACGTTGCTTATAGGGCATTACTTGAGCTAATGACCTATGGAATGGTGGATTCTCAAACAAGGGACTCCCGTCTTTCAAGGAGGGACAGGAATGGTGAGGAAGAAGAGAATTGCAGCTCCTGAATGAAACTTGCTGAGGGAGTGAGTCTGGGGGCTAACAGCACATCAATCAGTCATTCAACATTTATCAAGTGATTACTGTATGTCAGGCATTGTGCTGAGTGCTAGGGATACAAAAACAGGCAAAAGACAGCCCTTGCCCTCAAAAGCTTACACTCTAATGGGGAGACAGCGTGCAAACAAAACAAATATATTCAAAGCAAGCTATTTACAGGGTCAATAGGAAATAATTAAAAGAGGGAAGGCATTGGGAAAGGCTTTGGAATTGAAAGCAAGCCAGGGAGGTCAGCAGTCAGAGAGGAGGAGGGAGAGCATTCCAGGCATGGGGACAGCCTGAGAGAATGCCCAGAGCTGAGAGATGAAGGATCTTGTTGTCGGAACATCCAGAAGACCAGTGTCCCTGTATGGAAGAGTAAGGTGAAATAAGAGCATAAAGAGAGGATGTGGCTAGGTTATGGAGAGTTCTGAATATCGCATAGATAATTTTGTGTTTGATCCTGGAGACAATAGGGAGCTACTGGAGTTTGTTTAGTAGGAGGTGACATGATAAGTCTAGTGCTTTAGGAAAATCCCTTGGATGGCTGAATAAAGAGTGGATTGGAGTAGGGAGAGACTTGAGGGGGATGGAGCCACCAGCAAGCTATTTCAAGTAGTCCAGGTGTGAGGTTATGAAGGGCTGTACTAGAGTGATAGGAGGATCAGAAGGGAGAAGGGGGCATAAATGAGAGATGTCAGAGTGAAATTGCCAGGCCTTTGCAACAGATTGGATATCAGGAGTGAGAAAGAGTGAGAAATCCAGGATGACCACGAGGTTGTGAGTATGAGAGCCTGAGATGATCATGCACTAAAAGGGAAGGGGGCAATGTTGGGGGAAAGATGATGAGCTCTATTGTAAACATGTTGAGTTTAAGATGAATACTGGACATCCATTTCGAGATGTCTGAAAGGCTATTGGAGACGGGAGATTGGAGATCAGTTGAGAAATGGTAGCAGGAAAGGTAGATTTGAGAATTATCATCAATGAGCTCATCTTAATATGGGAAAACAAGTGATGAGAATCACACATCAAAATACTTCAACACAAAAATAACCTGAAAAAATGGAGTCAGATATGTCACAGGCCACAAACTTATTCTCATTCCACCTGATTCTCCCTGCCCAGGTGCCCAGTATCAGCCTTCAGTCACTGGATACTATAATGCTCCTGGCCAAGTCCCCATCTCCAACATCCACAGATCTCTATTATCTTTCTCCCTCACTTGCCAGGTTCTGGGGACATTTTCTTGGATTTCCTGATCATAATTTAGTCTCACATGCTTTCTAGGACTTTGTGGAAGATGCCTTGTGGGGGTGATATTTTGTCCTTGTTTCTGCTACTCTGCTATCTTGAATCTGCCTCCTTGAAATACTTTCAATTTTTAAATATTCTTTCTTCAAAGTAAGGAGATTATTCAAAATATACTGTTGGCAATATTTTTAAAAATCACACCACAATGAGCAGACATTATGATCCCATTAAATTTAAAATTCAATCATCATCTTCTTCTTCTTCCTCTTCTTCTTCAACTTCTCCTCCTCCAAGTCCTTCTCCTCTTCCTCCTTCAATTGCTTGGAAAGGAAGGGTTTCCTCACCCCTTTCAGAGTCTGGCATTTGGAGTGTTTCAACAAGTGAACTTGGAGGAAGAGAGTTCCTATATTGTGAAGTGAAAATGATGAACTGTTGGTGGTGCTGCAATGTGCCAACCTGAGGATCTTGTCCATGGCAGTTTTTCCATGGTCTCTATCCAAGAAGATATCAAATACATCCAGGCATCTGAACGGAGATTCTGCAATAGACCATAAAGTAAGAAAGAAAGTGCTGGGGGCCCTGGGTGTCTTCAGTTGCGACTGTAGGTTAAGTCAAAAACAAGCCCAATTCCCTCAGCTTTGGGTCAGTCTGGGATGCATACTTTGCAGGATGAGCTCTAATAAAATCCATGCCTTCCCTGAATGAGTTCTTCCATTTGTGAAATAAGGGGGATGATACCTGGCTGCTTCACTCAGAGCCCTCCTTGAACATTTTCCTGGGGGTGGAGGTGTTAGCCTAGGCAAGGAACTTGTTTCCTGCCCTCAGAGAGCTCCCAATCCAGGGAGAAAAAACAGTGTGCCTTGGACATACCCAGTGTGGTAGTGGTATCAAAGCCTTGGCCAAATGAGGCAAGCCCTGGAGAGGCAGGGATCAAGAACTGCTTGGTGAAGGTGGGCTGGGTGTCACTTTGGGCTTTCAGTGACAGGAAGGAAAAAGCAGATTAACAACAGGATAGGGATTTTCAGCTATGTGAAGGGACCTTCTTGAGCTGCAGAAGGGAGCTCTGGGAATCAGGGTGGGAAAGGAAGCCCCAGTAACTCCTTGATCATAGCTCACGTGCCCTTCCCCTTTCCACCCTGGGCAGGTCAGTGGGGTTCTGCCCACCAGGGAGAGAGGGTTTCTCCCCCAACATGCACAGATCAGCCTCATGACATCTATCACTGAGGTTGTTTATTAGTGTAAACAGCCTGAAGAGACCAGAAGCAGGAGCCCAATCTAATTGTTTGTCAAAATGGGGCCAGAAATATGGGAGAGCTACTTCACCAGGAGTGCTTGCTACAAACACTTCCTCAAGAGGCCCAAACTGATAGGGGCAAATACTGTAGTTAATAGAAATCTAAAGGAAAGCACAACACAGAAAGAGTTGCCCTTCATGAAATACACTCCAGTCTGACCTATTCCAAAGTATTAGCAATGATTACACAGGGGTGGGATGGAAGCTAGGAAACACAGATAGAGAAACAGACATATCCACACACACAGAAACATACTCTCCTGCACTTATACACACTTAAACTGGTGCATCCCCATTACCATCATTTCCTAAAAAATTTAATCCATATCAATTAGTGATCATGGTGAGGAAACAAAAGGGGTCTGAAGAGTGTCTTCAGAAAAGTCTGACTGACTTGGGAAGTGGAGAGGTTGGGCAGAGAAAGGCAAAGCAGGCTGAGAACCTGAACTCCTGAGGGACAGCCCATGGAAAAGGGTGTTGGGAGATCTGGACATATCTCCTGCCAGATGATCATTCCTCCCTTCTGTGTGTATTTTGACATGATTACTCACCCCTTCTCTATCTATATCCATGTACATAAATATATATTGAGTATTGATATGTTCTTTTTATGTGGTCATGTGTGTGAATATTCCTCCATATTTCCCTTTTTCCATATTTTAGTATTCATATACCCTTTTATTTTTTATTTATTTTTAGTTTACATCATTCATTTACATGAGGTTTTGAGTTACAAATTTTCTCCCCATCTTCATATACCCTTTTAATATATAAAACACTATATATGGGTTCCTTCATATTTTCTCTATAGTCACACACACACACATATATGAGCAATCAAGAATTGAGTATACATAAACATATGCTATTGTCTCTTGACTCATATATTTGCTTGTATGAGCACTCAGAGTCTTTCTACATTCTTATAGGAGTAGTTCATTTATGACTACTCACATTCAGCTCATATCTTAATATATGACAGTACCCTTATTCTCTGTCTATATTCCTATGTCTGACTAGGCAGGAATCTTCATATATTCTCTCAGAGGGGGAGAAGCAGTAGCAAACTTTCAGGTATAGAGAGAGGGTAGAGGAGAAGTCTTATCAGTGAATATAGTGAGAGAATTAAGCTTACACATATGAAAAGAGAGAACATGGGTACTCAGAGATGAATAGACAGTAAATGTGTGAGTACAGAGAATATAGAATAGAGAGAATGATTATTAATGTTTATGAGGAGATAGAATTTATAAATCATAAAGATGAATTTATAGAAGGAATAAATTACTTTCTGTACATAAAATGAGAAAACAGAACCAATATATTTATATATATATATGAATTTATTTTCTGTCTTCTGATGGAGTGTTTTCATTTTTCAAAATTTTTTATTATTGTAAAAAAATTTTCATTGTCTGTTTACACAAATATAAATTATACTTTATAGGAGAGAGACTCTATAATCTTATATAAAAGTACTCATACATAAATGTAGAGAATATATATAAATTAAATATGAGTTCTTTCCTCTATATAGGATTACATAATCGTGTGTGTGTGCGCGTGTGTAGCATTATAGAGAGAGTAATTAAGTTTTCACAAAGAATAGAAAGAGAGAATGGAAGATTCTTCCTTTACATGAATGTACAGAGAAAATACGTGACCCCTCCTGGACAAGAATACACAAAGCCAAGTGGTTTTGAAGAGGGGAACAGAGGGCTGCATGGACAGGTAGCAGGGGGTCTCTGAGCACCAGTCTTGGACACCGGGGTCCTCTCCCTCTCTGTCCAGCTTCCGGAATGACCATAGAAAGGAAACCATGATGGCAGATAGAGCCACTTGTAGCAACGGTGGGGGATAGAAAATGAGCAAGAGAAAATCTTTGGGGGAAGGAAAAATGAGCTAGAGAGGGTGTGGGGGCGAGAAAATGAGCAAGAGAAGGTTTTTGGGAGAAGGGAAAATGAGCTGGAGAGGGTGTGGGGGCGAGAAAATGTTCAGAGAAGGTGCTGGGGAGAAAGGAAAATGCGCTAGAGAGGGTGTGGGGGCAAGAAAATGAGCAAGAGAAGGTTTTTGGGAGAAGGGAAAATCAGCTGGAGAGGGTGTGGGGGCGAGAAAATGTTCAGAGAAGGTGCTGGGGAGAAAGGAAA
>CM053602.1:53217785-53239392 GCA_028646575.1 Pseudocheirus occidentalis
ATCATTAGGTTTAGAAAAAGAGCAGAACTTCCTGAATCCGAAGCTGTCCCAACAGAACGCATTCCACTACCAAGGTTTTCTCAGCTTCAGGGTTTGGGACCTATTGTAACAACCCAGGCAGTGGTATCTATGTGGGCAAAGGGTCTGAATGGGCTTTCAGGTTTATATAGGAAAGTCGGGTAATGGAGACATCAGAGCTCATTTGTTCCCTCCTCCTCATGGGACACAAAGTATAACCCAGGCCAAGAGGAGAGTAGGACATGGCCGAGGTACCACAGCCACTAAGGTGCTGACCCAGACCCTGAACCATGGTCTCTCCTCCCTGCCAGTCTAGCTTGCCTCCATCTAGGATCTCTCCTTCCCTGACAGCCAAGCTTCATGTGGTGACATTCCCTGAGAAGGCACTACCCAGAAGTCTGTGGGCATGTTCCCTTTAGAGTGGGGATTCACACACTCTCCAATTAGGCCAGTGGGGTTAAATCTAAAGTACTCCAACTCCCTCATCCCCACTTTTGGGTGAGCCTGGGATACACTGTTAACGCAGTGTGGCTGGGCTAATCCCAGGCCTTCCTGGAGTGAATTTCTTCCATTTGGGAATTAAGGGGGATTGCCCCACTTGCTTCACTCAGAGCCCATTTTGACATTTCCCTGGAGCTTGGAGATGGGAGGCTATCAGGTTCTCAATTTCCTGCCCTCAGGCCACTCCAAGTCCAACAAGAGAAATGCTCATCCTTTGGACACACCCAGTGTGGTAGGGTAGCACAGTCTTGGACCAAAGAGAAAAAGCTTGGAGAGAAAGCCATCAAGAACTGCATGGTGCAGGTGGTCTGGGTGGCACTTGGGCCTTCCTGGAAGGGAAAGAAGGAGAAGATTACCACCAGAACTCAGGGGGGAATTTTCAACTGTTCCAAGGAACCTGTTGGGATGCAGAAGGGGGCTCTGGGAAACTAATTGGAAAGGAAATGCAGGAAGCCCTCAGGTTGTGCAGGTTGTGCCTTTTTCTTGCCCACCTTCGGCACATCAGTGCAGTTCTGTCAACCTGGGAAAGAGGACTGATCCCCCAACCTGCCCTGATCAACCCCAAGAACCTTAATAACTGATGTTGTCAAACAGCTGCAAACAGCCTAAAGAGGCCAGAAGCTACACTCTAATGGCCTCCAGGAAACAGACTTCAGTCTGACCTGTGGAAAATTGTCAGCCGTGATTGCACAGTTTCTGAGATGGAAGTTAGCACATTCAATCACACAGGCACCACACATTCACACACACAAACATATACATACAGATACATATTGTCTGCACGTATTTGAGTTCTCATATATCCTCTTCAGATTTATTTCCTTAGTATGAAGTAATATGTCAGAGGAGAAACTCTGTGGTCTTCTATAGGAGTATACTTATATGTAGACAATGTATCTGTAGATGCAATACATACGATCTTAAAAGAGAATAATAATATCTTGTAGATATCCTCCTATTTACAGATGAGGAGAGAAGAGCAGTACTGGGAAAGAGGAACAGAGAGGAAAATGCATGATACACAATAAATATGTATACAGAGGGAACATTTGAGCCTTCATGAATAACAAAACACAAGGGCCACTAGTTTGAAGAGGGTCACAGAGGGTCATCTGCACAGAAAGCGAGGGAGTGGACGGCTCCCCGCCCTGGCCCTGGGATCCTCTCCGTCCGTGCTGCGGTCTCCCAATGGCAGAGGAAAATGAGCCAGACAAGGTCTTGGGGGAAGGGAAAATGAAGCCGGTCTGGGAGGGGGACAGGGGAAAACCAGGCTCAGAAAGCCGAAAGGGAAGGAAAACTTGACGTAGAAGGGTTTTGGGGGGCCGGACGCCGTCTGCAGAGGGAGAGGAGACTGAGACTTCTGGAGGTGGAGGAGTGGGGGTTTATCGCGGGGGGCCTCCCGCCAGAACAAGGTGGGGGCTGACGTCACTGACAAAGAATTGTTCCTATATTCTCGATCTTGACTATCTCTATCTATTTGGAGCCTTTATATATTATGTCTGGGTACTCATCAACTCCCCATTCCTCTACTTAAAGATACCCTCTTCCTTGTCCATTTTACTGTATCTGATGCTTGATATACTCAGCGTCTTATATACTGTCTCACAGAGAAAGGAGTGCATTATTTATGAGAATAGACAGAGAATAGAGAAATCTTGTTTGAGAATACAAAAAATGAATTCATACAATTATATAAAAACTGAGAGTTCATTACTCAAAGGTATGTATAGAGTGAATATCTTAATATGCATTTCCATACGAATTGAGGCAATTACCGATGTTTCTGAGGAGAAAGAAAGTATAAATCACAAAAATGAAATTATACAAAGAATAAAAGATTTCCAGTATATTGGAATGAAGAGAAAGAACGTGAGCACATGCTCACAGACACATACAAACACATACCTAGAAACACACAAACATGTTGTCTATCATCATGTGTGTAAATTGCCATGTGTGCACTATACATTTATATACATAAGTTTGAAGATACAGTCAAGAGGAGAAACTCTGTGGTCTTATGTATAAGTATCCATAGATGAGGACAAAATATCAATAGATGAAGCATCTATGAATGAAATACATTATTTCCTTTCTATGGGATAATAAACTGATGTAGACATAATCCTGTTTACAGATAAGGATAGACAAGCAGTATGCCTAAGGAAGAACAAAGAGAAAATGGATGATTCACAAAAAAACATATGGAGGAAAAATTTGAGACTTTGTGAATAAGAAAACATAGTGGCTAGCGGTTTCAAGAGGGGAACAGAGGGTCGTTTGCACATACAGCGGTGCTTGGGGGGGTGAATGGCTCCCCGGCCGGGCCCTGGGTTCCTCTCCGTCCGTGCCGAGCTCCCCCAGTGGATACAGGTAATTGTGCCAGGAGCTGGAGACACGTGTAGCCTCAATGCGGTAGAAGAAAATGAGCAAGAAAATGTCTTCGGTGGAGGGATAATAAAGCCGGTCTGGGTGGGGGACAGGGGAAAATGAGGCTAAGGAGGCCCAAGGGGAAGGAAAACGACGCAGACGGGGTTTGTGGGGGAGGGATGCCGCCTGCAGGGGAAAACACACAGGGACTTTGGGAGGGGGCATAGGATGGAGGGGCGGTTTGGCGAGAGGGGCCTCCTGCCGGACCTCTTTGGGCTCTGAGGTCGCGGACAATTGGGATTCTGCTGTCATTTTGGGGTCCACCTAGGGCAGATTCGGCTCCACTTGCCTGAAGGCTCTCTAAGGTCCCCCGTGGGCTGTGTGATGGAGGAGCAAAAAATGGACGGAAGAAGATCTGTGGAGGAGGGGGAAATAAGCCATAGAGGGTGTGGAGAGGGGAGAGAGGGGGGTAACTGCAGGAACGGGGGTGAGTGGGACCTCTGAAAGGGACCAGTGGAGGGAGGGGTTGCTCCTGCTTCCAAAGGTGGACACTGACGTCACCGGCTACTGGCACACAGCGAGGCGTCCATCTTGCCCAGAATCACATTGTCTGGTCTGTGGGCTCCCTAAGGATTTCGAGGGGTGGAGGGGAGTGGGTATCACAGAAGCCAGGGGACAACCCGAAAGCCCACCTGAGCCTCAACCTCCCCAGCACGGGGGACAAGTGTTGAAGAAACATAAGCCTGAGAACTGCATGAATCTTTCCTCAAGCAAAGAAAACAGTCCCTGACAGACCCCACTCCACCTGAGCCTTCAACCTGCACGCCCTCCAAAACTCAGGTCTAACTGCCCCGAGTGAGGTTGGGGATGGGGGAGAGGGGGTAGGTACCTCTGGTTCGGGAGACAGGGAAGAGCCAGGGTTATTTACTCCCTGTCATTAAGGTGAGAATAAAGGCATAACATTCTGACTGGAACTGCCGCAAGGGAAAGCACATTTAGCAGAATGAGCCTGGGCTAATCCCGTGCCTTCCTACCGACATTTTTTTTCTCTTGTAAAATGAGGGCGAAAACCCCCATGTGCTCCACTAAGAGCCCTTTTCAAATTTTCTTGGAGCTTGGAGGTGTGAGCCTATCAGGTTCTCAATTTCCTGGCCTCAGACCACTCCAACTGGAACAAGGGAAATGCTAGTCTTTTGGACATACTCAGTGTGGTAGGGTAGCAAATTTTTGGAGAATAGAGAAAAGCCTTGGAGAGATGTGGAGCAAGAACTGTATGGTGCAGGTGAGTTGGGTGACACTGGGGCCTTCCTTGATGGGAAGGAAGGAGAATATGAACAGAACAAAGGGGAGAATTTTCACCTGTTCCAAGGAACCTGTTGGGCTGCAGAAGAGGGCTCTGGGAATCGGGTGGGAAAGGAAACTCCAGTAACCCATCAGGTTGTGCCCTTTCCTTTCCCACCTTGGGCAGGTCAGTGGAGTTTTGTCAACCAGGGAAAGAGGACTGATCCCCCAACCTGCCCTGATCAACCCTAAGAACGTTAATAACTAATGTAGTCTAACAGCTACAAACAGCCTGAAGAGGCCAGAAGCTACAACCTCCTCCCTAGGACCTCCAGGAAACAGACTTCAGTCTGACCTGTTGCAAAGTGTCAGCCATGATTGCACAGTGGGTGGGACAAAAGCTAGGACATTCAAACACACAGACACACACACATTCACACACACATACATGCAGATACATATTGTCTGCATGTATCTGAGTTCTCATATATCCTCTGCGGATATATTTCCATTAACATTAATTAATATGTCAGAGGAGAAACTCTGTGGTCTTCTATATGAGGATACTTATAAAAGACCGAAAATATCTTTAGTTGAAATACACAAGATCTTAAAAAAGGATAATAAAATCAGATAGAGAACAATCCAATTGACAGATAAGAACAGGCAGGCAGTAACCCTAAGGAGGAACAGAAAGAGAAACAGAGAGGAAGAGAAAGAAACAGAGACCTTGAAGATGTCCAAGAAACGTGCATACAGAGAAAAAATTCGAGCCTTTGTGAATAGAAAACACAATGGCCAGTGACTTGAAGAGGGGGACAGAGGGTCGTGTGCACAGAGGAGGGGAAGGAAGGACGGGACCCCGCCCCAGCCCTGTGTTCCTCTCAGTAAATGCCGGGCTCCCCCAGTGGACATTCCTAACGGTGCTGGGAGCTCGAGACACTTGTAGCCGCAATGCGGCAGAGGAAAATGAGCCAGAAAATAACTGTGGGGGAAGGGATAATAAAGCCGGTCTGGGTGGGGGACAGGGGAAAATGAGGCTGAGGAGGCACAAAGGGAAGGAAAACCACGCAGAGGGGGCTGGTGAGGAAGGGATGCCGACTGCAGACAAAAGGAGACAGGGACTTCTGGGAGGGGGGTAGAGGAGAGAGGGGCGGGTTCGGGGAGAGGGGCCTCCTGCCGGACCTCTATGGGCGCTGAGGTCGCCGACAATTGGGATTCTGCTGTCATTTTGGGGTCCACCTTGGCCAGATTAAATTCCACTTGGCGGAAGTCTCCCTAAGGTCCTCCGAGGGCTGCGTGCTGGAGGAGCAGAAAATGGACAGAAGAAAATATTTGGGGGAGGGGGAAATACACCTTGAAGGGTGTGGAGGGGGGACAGGGTGTGTGACTACAGGAACTGGGCTGAGTGGACCTCTGAAAGGGACAAGTGGAGGGAGGGGTTAATCCTCTTCCAAAGGCGGACACTGACGTTACCGGCTATTGGCACTCAGCAGGGCGTCCATCTTGCCCAGAATCACATTGTCTCGTCTGTGGGATCCCTGAGGATTTCGGGACGTGGAGGGGAGTGAGTATCAGAGAACCCAGGGGACAAGCCGAAAGCCCACCTGGGCCTCAACCTCCCCAGCACGGGGGGACAAGGGTTCAAGAAACATAAGCCTGAGAACTATATGAATCTTTCCTCAGTTTAGGAAAGCAATCCCTGACAGATCCCCACTCCACCTGTGCCTTCCACCTGCCCACCCCCCAAATCACAGGTCTGACTCGGAGCAGTGAGGTCGCGGAGGGGGGAGAAGGAGAGGTACCTCTGATTCAGGAGACAGGGAAGAACCAGGGTTTTTTGTTCCCTAATATTAAGGTGAAAACAAAGGCATAACTTTCTGACTCTAGGCTCTTCCAAGGGAAAGCTCATTTAGCAGAATGAGCCTGGGCTAATCCCGTGCCTTCCTGCTGAGATTTTTTTTCCATTTGTGAAAGGAGGGAGATAACCCCCATGTGCTCCACTAAGAGCCCTTTTCAACTCTTCCCAGAGCTTGGAGCTGTGAGTTTATCATTTTCTGAATTTCCTGCCCTCAGGCCACTCCAGGTATAGCTAGGAAAGTGCTAGTCCTTTTGACAGACCCAATGTGGTAGGGTAGCACAGTCTTGGATATACGAGGAAAGCCTTGGAGAGATGTGGAGCAAGAACTGCATGGTGCAGATGAGTTGGGTGACACTGGGGCCTTCCTCGATGGGAAGGAAGGGGAATATAAAGAGAACAAAAGGGAGAATTTTCAGCTGTTCCAAGGAACCTGTTGGGCTGCAGAAGGGGGCTCTGGGAATCAGGTGGGAAAGGAAACGCCAGTAACACCTCAGGATGTGCCCTTTCCTTGCCCACCTTGGGCAGGTCAGTGGAGTTCTGTCCACCAGGGAAAGAGGACTGATCCCCCAACCTGCCCTGATCAACCCGAATGAAGAACATTAATAACTAATGTAGTCTAACAGCTACAAACAGCCTGAAGAGGCCAGAAGCTACAGCCTCCTCCCTAGGGGCTCCAGGAAACAGGCTTCAGTCTGACCTGTTGCAAAGTGTCAGCCATGATTGCACAGTGGGTGGGATGGAAGCTAGGACATTCAAACACACAGGCACACACACATTCACACACACATACATGCAGATACATATTGTCTGCATGTATCTGAGTTCTCATATATCCTTTGCAGATATATTTCCATTAGCATGAAGTAATATGTCAGAGGAGAAAATCTGTGGTCTTCTATATGAGGATACTTATAAAAGACCGAAAATATCTATAGTTGAAATATATAAGATTTTAAAAAATGATAATAAAATCATATAGAAAACAATCCAATTGACAGATAAGAACAGGCAGGTAGTACCCCTAAGGAGGAACAGAAAGAGAAACAGAGAGGAAGAGAAAGAAACAGAGACCTTGAGGATGTCCAAGAAAGGTGTATAAATAGGAAAAATTCGAGCCTTTCTGAATAAGAAAACAAATTGGCCAGCCATTTGAAGAGGGGGACCGAGGGTCGTGTGCACAGAGGAGGGGAGGGAAGGACGGGACCCACTCCCCCGGCCCTGAGTTCCTCTCAGTAAGTGCCGAGCTCCCCCAGTGGACAGTCCTAACTGTGCTAGGAGCTCGAGAACTTGTAGCCGCAATGCGGTAGAGGAAAATGAGCCAGAAAATAACTTTGGGGGAAGGGATGATAAAGCCGGTCTGGGTGGGGGACAGGGGAAAATGAGGCTGAGGAAGCACAAAGGGAAGGAAAACGACGCAGAGGGGGCTGGTAAGGAAGGGATGCCGACTGCAGACAAAAGGAGACAGGGAATTCTGTTGGGGGGCAGAGGAGGGAGGGGTGGGTTCGGGGAGAGGGGCCTCCTGCCGGACGTCTATGGGCGCTGAGGTGGCGGCCAATTGGGATTCTGCTGTCATTTGGGGGTACACTTTGGCCAGATTCAGCTCCACTTGGCTGAAGGTTCCCTAAGGTCCCCCGAGGGCTGCGTGATGGAGGAGCAGAAAATGGACAGGAGAAAATCTTTGGGGGAGGGGGAAATACACCTTAGACGGTGTGGAGAGGGGAGAGGGGAGGTTACTGCAGGAACTGGATTGAGTGGACCTCTGAAAGGGACCAGTGGAGGGAGGGGTTAATCCTGCTTCCAAAGGTGGACACTGACGTCACCGGTTATTGGCACTCAGCAGGGCGTCCATCTTGCCCAGAATCACATTGTCTCGTCTGTGGGATCCCTGAGGATTTCGGGGGAGGTGGAAGGGAGTGAGTATCAGAGAACCCAGGGGACAAACCGAAAGCCCACCTGGGCCTCAACCTCCCCAGCACGGGGAACAAGGGTTCAAGAAACATAAGCCTGAGAACTATATGAATCTTTCCTCAGGCAAGGAAAACAATCTCTGACAGATCCCCACTCCACCTGTGCCTTCCACCTGCCCACCCCCCAAATCACAGGTCTGACTCGGAGCAGTGAGGTCGCGGAGGGGGGAGGAGGGGAGGTACCTCTGATTCAGGAGACAGGGAAGAACCAGGGGTTTTTACTCGCTATTATTAAGGTGAGAACAAAGGCATAACTTTCTGACTCTAGGCTCCCCCAAGGGGAAAGCACATTTAGCAATTTGAGCCTGGGCTAATCCCGTGCCTTCCTGCTGAGATTTTTTTTCCATTTGTGAAAGGAGGGAGATAACCCCCATGTGCTCCACTAAGAGCCCTTTTCAACTTTTCCCAGAGCTTGGAGCTGTGAGCTTATCAGGTTCTCAATTTCCTGGCCTCAGACCACTCCAACTGTAACTAGGGAAATGCTAGTCCTTTGGACAGACCCAATGTGGTACAACAGCACACTCTTGGACAAAAGAGCAAAACCTTGGAGAGATGTGGAGCAAGAACTGCATGGTGCAGGTGAGTTGGGTGACACTGGGGCCTTCCTTGATGGGAAGGAAGGAGAATATGAACAGAACAAAGGGGAGAATTTTCAGCTGTTCCAAGGAACCTGTTGGGCTGCAGAAGGGGGCTCTGGGAATCGGGTGGGAAAGGAAACTCCAGTAACCCCTCAGGTTGAGCCCTTTCCTTGCCCACTTGGTCAGGTCAGTGGAGTTTTGTCCACCAGGGAAAGAGGACTGATCCCCCAACCTGCCCTGATCAACCTGATGGACATTAATAACTAATGTAATCTAACATCTACAAACAGCCTGAAGAGGCCAGAAGCTACAGTCTAATGGCCTCCAGGAAACCGACTTCAGTCTGACCCGTTGCAAAGTGTCAGCCATGATTGCACAGGGGGTGGTACGGAAGCTAGGGCATTCAAACACACAGGCACACACACATTCACACACACATACATGCAGATACATATTGTCTGCATGTATCTGAGTTCTCATATACGCTCTGTGGATATATTTCCGTTAGCATGAAGTAATATGTCAGACGAGAAATTCTTTGGTCTTCTACATGAGGATACTTATAAAAGACCGAAAATATCTATAGTTGAAATACATAAGATCATAAAAAAGGATAATAAAACCATATAAAAAACAATCCAATTGACAGATAAGAACAGGCAGGCAGTACCCCTAAGGAGGAACAGAAAGAGAAACAGAGAGGAAGAGAAAGAAACAGAGACCTTGATGATACGCAAGAAAGGTGTATACAGAGGAAAAATTCGAGCCTTTATGAATAAGAGAACACAATGGCCAGCCATTTGAAGAGGGGGACCGAGGGTCGTGTGCACAGAGGAGGGGAGGGAAGGACGGGACCCACTCCCCGGGCCCTGTGTTCCTCTCAGTAAGTGCCGAGCTCCCCCAGTGGACAGTCCTAACTGTGCTGGGAGCTCGAGAAATTGCAGCCGCAATGCGGTAGGGGAAAATGAGCCAGAAAATAACTTTGGGGGAAGGGATAATAAAGCCGGTCTTGGTGGGGGACAGGGGAAAATGAGGCTGAGGAAGCACAAAGGGAAGGAAAACTAAGCAGATGTGGCTGGTGGGGATGGGATGCCGCTTGCAGGGTAAAGCAGACAGGGTCTTGTGGTGGGGGGAAGAGGAGGGAGGGGCGGGTTTAGGGAGAGGGGCCTCCTGCCGGACCTCTATGGGCGCCGAGGTGGCGGCCAATTGGGATTCTGCTGTCATTTAGGGGTCCACTTTGGCCAGATTCAGCTCCACTTGGCTGAAGGCTCCCTAAGGTCCCCCGGGGTCTGCGTGATGGAGGAGCAGAAAATGGACAGAAGAAAATCTTTGGGGGAGGGGGAAATACACCTTAGACGGTGTAGAGGGAGGACAGGGTGGGTGACTGCAGGAACTGGGTTGAGTGGACCTCTGAAAGGGACAAGTGGAGGGAGGCGTTGCTCCTGCTTCCAAAGGTGGACACTGACATTACCGGCTATTGGCACTCAGCAGGGCGTCCATCTTGCCCAGAATCACATTGTCTCGTCTGTGGGATCCCTGAGGATTTCGGGGGATGGAAGGGAGTGAGTATCAGAGAACCCAAGGGACAAGCCGAAAGCCCACCTGAGCCTCAACCTCCCCAGCACGGGGGACAAGTTTTCAAGAAACATAAACCTGAGAATTATATGAATCTTTCCTCAGGCTAGGAAAACAATCCCTGACAGATCCCCACTCCACCTGTGCCTTCCACCTGCCCACCCCCCAAATCACAGGTCTGACTCGGAGTAATGAGGTCGGGGGGGGGGGGGGAGGAGAGGAGGTACCTCTGATTCAGGAGACAGGGAAGAACCAGGGGTTTTTACTCGCTATTATTAAGGTGAGAACAAAGGCATAACTTTCTGACTCTAGGCTCCCCCAAGGGGAAAGCACATTTAGCAATTTGAGCCTGGGCTAATCCCGTGCCTTCCTGCTAAGATTTTTTTTCCATTTGTGAAAGGAGGAAGATAACCCCCATGTGCTCCACTAAGAGCCCTTTTCAACTTTTCCCAGAGCTTGGAGCTGTGAGCTTATCAGGTTCTCAATTTCCTGGCCTCAGACCACTCCAACTGTAACTAGGGAAATACTAGTCCATTGGACATACCCAGTGTGGTAGGGTAGCACATTTTTGGACAAAAGAGAAAAGCCTTGGAGAGATGTGGAGCAAGAACTGCATGTTGCAGGTGAGTTGGGTGACACTGGGGCCTTCCTTGATGGGAAGGAAGGAGAATACAAACAGAACAAAGGGGAGAATTTTCAGCTGTTCCAAGGAACCTGTTGGGCTGCGGAAGGGGACTCTGGGAATTGGGTGGGAAAGGAAACTCCAGTAACCCATCAGGTTGTGCCCTTTCCTTGCCCACCTTGGGGAGGTCAGTGGAGTTTTGTCCACCAGGGAAAGAGGACTGATCCCCCAACCTGCCCTGATCAACCTGATGAACATTAATAACTAATGTAGTCTAACAGCTACAGCCTGAAGAGGCCAGAAGCTACAATCTAATGGACTCCAGGAAACAGACTTCAATCTGACCTGTTGCAAAGTGTCAGCCATGATTGCACAGTGGGTGCGATGGAAGCTAGGACATTCAAACGCACAGGCACACACACATTCACACACACATGCATGCAGATACATATTGTCTGCATGTATCTGAGTTCTCATATGCCCTCTGCGGATATATTTCCATTAGCATGAAGTAATATGTCAGAGGAGAACTCTGTGTTCTTCTATATGAGGATACTTATAAAAGACCGAAAATATCTATAGTTGAAATACATAAGATCTTAAAAAGGATAATAAAATCATATAGGAAACAATCCAATTTACAGATAAGAACAGGCAGGCAGTGCCCCTATAGAGGAACAGAGAGAGAAACAGGAGGAGAAAGAAACAGAGACCTTGAGGATGCCCAAGAAACGTGCATACAGAGAAAACATTCGAGCCTTTGTGAATAAGAAAACACAATGGCCAGCCATTTGAACAGGGGAACAGAGGGTCGTCTGCACATATTAGGGGAGGGAAGGACGGGAACCCCCCCCCCGGGCCCCCGGCCCTGTGTTCCTCTCAGAAAATGCCGAGCTCCCCCAGTGGACACTCCTAACGGTGCTGGGAGCTCGAGACACTTGTAGCCGCAATGCGGCAGAGGAAAATGAGCCAGAAAATAACTTTGGGGGAAGGGATAATAAAACCGGTCTGGGTAGGGGACAGGGGAAAATGAGGCTGGGGCGGCACAAAGGGAAGGAAAACGACGCAGAGGGGGCTGGTGAGGAAGGGATGCCGATTGCAGACAAAAAGAGACAGGGAATTCTGGTGGGGGGCAGAGGAGCGAGGGGCGGGTTCGGGGAGAGGGGCCTCCTGCCGGACCTCTATGGGCGCTGAGGTCGCCGACAATTGGGATTCTGCTGTCATTTTGGGGTCCACTTTGGCCAGATTCAGCTCCACTTGGCTGAAGGCTCCCTAAGGTCCCCCGAGGGCTGCGTGATGGAGGAGCAGAAAATGGACAGGAGAAAATCTTTAGGGGAGGGAGAAATAAGCCTTAGAGGGTGTGGAGGGGAGACAGGGTGGGTGACTGCAGGAACTGGGTTGAGTGGACCTCTGAAAGGGACCAGTGGAGGGAGGGGTTAATCCTGCTTCCAAAGGTGGACACTGACGTCATCGGCTATTGGCACTCAGCAGGGCGTCCATCTTGCCCAGAATCACGTTGTCTCGTCTGTGGGCTCCCTGAGGATTTCGGTGGGTGGAGGGGAGTGAGTATCAGAGAACCCAGGGGACAAGCCGAAGCCCACCTTGGCCTCAACCTCCGCAGCACGGGGGAAAATGGTTCAAGATACATAAGCCTGAGAACTATATGAATCTTTCCTCAGGTTAGGAAAACAATCCCTGACAGATCCCCACTCCACCTGTGCCTTCCACCTGCCCACCCCCCAAATCACAGGTCTGACTCGGAGCAGTGAGGTCGCGGAGGGAGGAGGAGGGGAGGTACCTCTGATTCAGGAGACAGGGAAGAGCCAGGTTTTTTCACTCTCTATTATTAAGGTGAAAACAAAGGCATAATTTTCTGACTCTAGGTTCCCCCAAGGGAAAGCACATTTAGCAGAATGAGCCTGGGCTAATCCCGAGGCTTCCTGCTGAGATGTTTTTTCCATTTGTGAAAGGAGGGAGATAACCCCCGTGTGCTCCACTAAGAGCCCTTTTCAACTTTTCCCAGAGCTTGGAGCTGTGAGCCTATCAGGTTCTGAATTTCCTGCCCCCAGGCCACTCCAAGTCTAGCTAGGGAAATGCTAGTCCTTTTGACAGACCCAATGTGGTAGGGTAGCACAGTCTTGGACAAAAGAGGAAAGCCTTGGAGAGATGTGGAGCAAGAACTGCATGGTGCAGGTGAGTTGGGTGATACTTGGGCCTTCCTTGATGGGAAGGAAGGAGAATATAAACAGAACAAAGAGGAGAATTTTCAGCTGTTCCAACGGACCTATTGGACTGCAGAAGAGGTCTTTGTGAATCAGGTGGGAAAGGAAACGCCAGTAACCCCTCAAGATGTGCCCTTTCCTTGCCCACCTTGGGCATGTCAGTGGAGTTTTGTCCACCAGGGAAAGAGGACTGATCCCCCAACCTGCCCTGATCAACCCTAAGAACGTTAATAACTAATGTAGTCTAACAGCTACAAACAGCCTGAAGAGGCCAGAAGCTACAGCCTCCTCCCTAGGGCCTCCAGGATACAGACTTCAGTCTGACCTGTTGCAAAGTGTCAACCATGATTGCACACTGGGTAGGATAGAAGCTAGGACATTCAAACACACAAGCACACACACATTCACACACACGTACATGCAGATACATATTGTCTGCATGTATCTGAGTTCTCATATATCCTCTGAGGATATATTTCCATTAGCATGAAGTAATATGTCAGAGGAGAAACTCTGTGGTCTTCTATATGAGGATACTTATAAAAGACCGAAAATATCTATAGTTGAAATACATAAGATGTTAAAAAGGATAATAAAATCATATAGAAAACAATCCAATTGTCAGATAAGAACAGGCAGGCAGTACCCCTAAGGAGGAACAAAAAGAGAAACAGAGAGGAAGAGAAAGAAACAGAGACCTTGATGATGCCCAAGAAAGGTGTATACAGAGGAAAAATTCGAGCCTTTGTGAATAAGAAAACACAATGGCCAGCCATTTGAAGAGGGGGACCGAGGGTCGTGTGCACAGAGGAGGGGAGGGAAGGACGGGACCCACTCCCCCGGCCCTGTGTTCCTCTCAGTAAGTGCCGAGCTCCCCCAGTGGACACTCCTAATGGTGCTGGGAGGTCGAGACAGGTGTAGCCGCAATGCGGTAGAGGAAAATGAGCTAGAAAATAACTTTGGGGGAAGGGATAATAAAGCCGGTCTGGGTGGGGGACAGGGGAAAATGAGGCTGAGGAGGCCCAAGGGGAAGGAAAACTTGACGCAGAGGGGGCTGGTGGGGAAGGGATGCCGACTGCAGGGGAAAGGAGACAGGGACTTCTGGTGGGGGGCAGAGGAGAGTGGGGCGGGTTCCGCGAGAGGGGCCTCCTGCCGGACCTATAGGAGCGCTGAGGTCGCCGACAATTGGGATTCTGCTGTCGTCTTGGGTCCACCTTGGCCAGATTCAGCTCCACTTGGCTGAAAGCTCCCTAAGGTCCCCCGAGGGCTGCGTGATGGAGAAGCAGAAAATGGACAGAAGAAAATCTTTGGGGGAGAGGGAAATAAACCTTAGAAGGTGTGGAGAGGGAAGACCGGGGGGGGGATGGGGGTGACTGCAGGAATGGGAATGGTATGTCTGGTGGGGACCAGTGGAGGGGGAGGGGTTTCTCGTACTTCCAAAGCTGGGCACTGACGTCACCGGCTACTGGCCCTCAGCGGGGCGGCCATAATGCCCAGAATCACATTGGCTAGTCTCCGGGCTCCCTCAGCACTTCGGAGCCTGGAGGGGAGGGGGCATGAAAGTGGTCAGTGGAACAGCTCAAGCCCACCTGCGGCTCCACCTCCCCAGCAAGAGGGATAAGTGATTCAAAAACATAAACCTGAGGATAGCAGGAATCTTTCCTCCTGCTAGGGAAACAGTCCCTGACACATCCCTACTCTGCATGTGCCTTCGACCCGGCCCCCTTCCGTGAAATCTCAGGTCTGACTGCCCCCACTTCTACGGGATAGTGCGGGTGGGGGAAGGTACCTCTTGTTCATGAGGCATGTCCAGGAAGAGCCAGGGTCTTTTCCCCAAATCATTAGGGGTAGAATAAGGGCAGAACTTTCTGAATCTGAGGCTGTCCCAAGAGAAAGCATTCCACGAGCAGGGTTTTCTCAGCTCTAGGGTTTGGGACCTTTTGTAACAACCCAGGCAATGGTATCTATGTGGGCAAAGGGTCTGAATGGGCTTGCAGGTTTGGATAGGATGGATGGGTAATGGAGACATCGGAGCTCATCTGTTCCCACCTCATCATGTGACACAAAGTATAACTGAGGCTAAGAGGAGAGTAGGACATGGCCAAGGTTCCAGAGCCACTAAGGTGCTGACCCAGACCCTGAACCATGGTCTCTCCTGCCTGCCAGTCTAGCTTGCTTCCATCTTGCATCTTTCCTCCCCTGACAGCCAAGCTTCATGTGGTGACATTCCCTGAGAAGGCACTACCCAGAAGCCTGTGGGCAGGTTCCCTTTAGAGTTGGGGTCCTAGGAGTCCCCAATTAGGCCAGTGGGGTTGAATCTAAAGTAAACCAAATCCCTCATCCCCATCTTTAGGTGAGCCTGGGATACAGTCTTACCAGAGTGTGGCTTGGCTAATCTCAGGCCTTCCTGGAGTGAATTTGTTCCATTTGGGAATTAAGGGGGATGACCCCACTTCCTTCACTCAGAGCCCTTTTTGACATTTCCCTGGAGCTTGGAGATGGGAGGTTATCAGGTTCTCAATTTCCTGCCCTCAGGCCACTCCAAGTCTAACAAGGGAAATGCTTATCCTTTGGACACACCCAGTGTGGTAGTCTTGGACAAAAGAGAAAAGGCTTGGAGAGAAAGGGATCAAGAACTGCTTGGTATAGGTGGGCTTGGTGGCACTTGTGCCTTCCTTGAAGGGAAGGAAGGAGAAGATTACCAACAGAACAAAGGGGGGAATTCTCAACTGTTCCAAGGGTCCTGTTGGGCTGCAGAAGGGGGCTCTGGGAATCAGGTGGGAAAGGAAACGCCAGTAACCCCTCAGGTTGTGCCTTTTCCTTGCCCACCTTGGGCAGGTCAGTGGAGTTCTGCCCCCCAGGGAAAGAGGATTGCTCCCCCAACCTGCCCTGATCAACCCCAAGAACATTAATTACTAATGTTGTCTAACACCTGCAAACAGCCTAAAGAGGCCAGAAGCTACAGTCTAATGGTCTCCAGGAAACAGACTTCAGTCTGACCTGTCGCAATACATATTGTCTGCATGTATCTGAGTTCTCATATATCCTCTGCAGTTTTATTTCCTTAGTATGAAGTAATATGTCAGAGGAGAAACTCTGTGGTCTTCTATAGGAGTATACTTATATGGAGACAGAATATATCTGTAGATGAAATACATAAGATCTTAAAAGAAGATAATAATATCATATAGATATCATCCTATTTACAGATAAGGAGAGACAAGCAGTTCCGGGAAAGAGGCACAGAGAGAGAAAATGGATGATACACAATAAATATGTATAGAGGGAACATTTGAGCCTTCATGAATAACAAAACACAAGGGCCACTGATTTGAACAGGGGCACAGAGGGTCATCTGCACAGAAAGCGAGGGAGTGGACGGCTCCCCGCCCGGGCCCTGGGTTCCTCTCCCTCCGTGCCGCACTCTCCCAATGGCCCCTCCTAACGGTGCTGGGAGCTCGAGACACGTGTAGCCGCAATGCGGTAGAGGAAAATGAGCCAGAAAAGGTCTTTGGGGGAAGGGAAAATGAAGCCGGTCTGGGTGGGGGACAGGGGAAAAACACGCTCAGAAATCCGAAGGGGAAGGAAAACTCGACGCAGAAGGGGTTTGTGGGGGCGGGAGGCGGACTGCAGAGGGACTTCTGGAGGTGGAGGAGTGGGGGGTTATCGAGAGGGGCCTCCCACCGGACCAAAGTGGGCGCTGACGTCACTGACAAAGGATTACTCCCATATTCTCAGTCTTGACTATCTCTGTGTATTTGGAGCCTTTATATATTATGTCTGGGTACTCATCAACTCCCCATTCCTCTACTTAAAGATACCCTCTTTCTCTGTCTATTTTACTGTATCTGATGCTTGATATACTCTGTGTGCACGTAGACAAGCGTCTGTATATGCTGTCTCACAGAGAAAGGAGTGCATTATTTATGAGAATAGACAGAGAATAGAGAAATCTTGTTTGAGAATACAGAAAATGAATTCATACAATTATATAAAAACTGAGAGAAGTTCATTACTCAAAGGTATGTATAGAGTGAATATCTTAATGTGCATTTCCATATGAATTGAGGCAATTACCGATGTTTCTGAGGAAAAAGAATGTATAAATCACAAAAATGAAATTATACAAAGAATAAAAGATTTCCAGTATATTGGAATGAAGAGAAAGAACGTGAGGACATGCACACAGACACATACAAACACATACATAGAAACACACAAACATGCTGTCTGTCATCATGTGTGTGAATTGCCATGTGTGCTCTATACATTTATTTACATAAGTTTGAAGATATAGTCAAGAGGAGAAACTCTGTGGTCTTATGTATAAGTATCCATAGATGAGGAGAAAATATCAACAGATCAAATATCTCTAAATGAAATGCATTATTTCCTTTGTATGGGATAATAAACTCATGTAGACATAATCCTGTTTATAGATAAGGATAGGCAAGCAGTATGCCTAAGGAAGAACAGAGAGGAAATGGATGATTCACAAAAAACATAGAGAGGAAAAATTTGATCCTTTGTGAATAAGAAAAAACAATGACCAGAGGTTTCAAGAGGGGGACAGAGTGTCGTCTGCACAGACAGCGGGGGTTTGGTGGGCGGACGGCACCCCGGCCGGGCCTTGGGTTCCTCTCTGTCCGTGCCGAGCTCCCCCAGTGTATACAGGAGCTGAAGACACCTGTAGCCGCAATGCAGTAGAGGAAAATAAGCCAGAAAATGTCTTTGGGGGAAGGGATAATAAAGCCGGTCTGGGTAGGGGACGGAGGAAAATGAGGCTGAGGAGGCTCAAAGGGAAGGAAAACTTGAGACAGAGGGGGTTTGTGGGGGAGGGATGCCGACTGCAGAAAGAAAGGTTACACTGCCCTCTAGTGGTGTTTATTCGAGGGAGGGGAGCGTTTGGAGAGAGGGCTCTCTCCTGCTGGACATCGATGGGGGCTTACCTCACCGGACATAGAATCTCCGAGCTCATTTTGTAGTCCACCTTGGCCAGACTCGTCTCCGACTGGCTTGAGGCTCCCCAATGACCCCGAGGGTTGTGCGATATAGGAGCGGGAAATGGACCAGAGATCTTTTTATTTTTTTTTTGGAGGGCAATTGGGATTAAGTGACTTGCCCAAAGTCACACGGCTAGTAAGTGTGTCAAGTGTCTGAGACCGCATTTGAACTCAGGTCCCCCTGACTCCACGGTCGGTACTGTACACACTAGGCCCCTTAGCCGCCCCCAGAGAAGATCTTTAGGTTCGGGGGAACTGAGCCTTAGAGGATGTTGGGCAGGGGAAAGGGTCCTGACTACAGGGAGGGTGGTGGGCGAGAGGTCTGGTCGGGACCATTGGAGGGAGGCCCTACTCCTGCCTGCAGATGCTGAGCACTGACGTCACTGGATACTGGCGCTCAGCGGGGGTCCACCTTGCCCTGTGTCAGTTCCTCTCGGCTCAGAGCTCTCTGGGAGTGGATATCAGAGAGGCCAGAGTGACCAGGAAACCAGCCCAATGCCCACCTTAGGCTCCACCTCCTAAGCATGGGAGAAAAGTGTTAAGGAAATGTAAACCCCAGAACGGCAGCAATCTTTGCCCATCCTAACCTAACAGTCCTCGACCAGTCTTTACTCCACCTTTGTCTTCCCCCTGCCCTGAAATCTCATTTCTGACTTCGCCTGTGACATGGGAGCATAGTAGTGGGGGAGGGCACATCTAATTCAGGAGGCAGGTTCAGGAAGAAACAGGGAATTTATTCCAAATTTTACAGGATAAGGGCAAAAATGGCTGGCTGGGGGCTCCCCCAAGGGAAAGCAGGATTTTCTCCGATGCAAGGGTTGGAGGCTACTTTGTTAACACTGACAGGGGTATAGATAAGGGGGTAGTCTGAATGGACTAGTAGGTTTGGGTAACATGGAGGGTTAAAAGACACCTCAGAACTTATCTACTCTAACCTCCTCATCTGAGAAAAAGGGTAATTTGAGGTGAAGATGAGGGCAGGAACATGGCCAAGGTCACAGAGACGGTAAGGAACAGACCTAGGCCTTGAGCCCCTGTCTCTAGCCCCTGCTAGCCTGGGGCTAGCTGGCTAGCTGGCTTTCATCTTAGCCTCTCCCTCCTCTGCTAGCCAAGCTTCATGGGCTGAAGGTCCCTGGGAAGGCACTTACTAGAAACTGAGGGGTTCCTCCTAGAATTAGAGGTTCGTGACTTTGGAGTTAAGTGAGGGGCAGACCAAGCCCTGTCCCAAGCCCACACTTTGGGCCTTCCTGGGGTACACCTTTAGCAGAGTGAGCATGAGCCAATCCTATGCCTCCCCTCAATGAGTTTCTTTCTTTTGTGCTATAAGGGGGATGAACGTTGCCTGATGTTCACTCAGAGCACTACTAGAATCTTTTCCTTTGGGTTGGAGGTGTTAGCCCAGGAAATTCCCTGTTTCCTGCCCTCAGAGAACTCCCAATGCGGTGAGGGAAAAGGTGTGCCTTGGACATGCCCAATGTGGTAGTGGTGGCTAACCCTTGTCCGAAGGAGGTAAGACTTGCATAGGCAGGGGTCAAGAACTGCTTGGTGTAGGTGGGCTGGGTGGCACTTGGACTTTCAGGGATGAGAAGGAAGGGACACATTAACAACAGAACAGAGATGGGGATTTTTCACCTGTACAAAGGGACCTGTTTGGGCTGCAGAAAGGGACCCTGGGAATCAGGGTGCAAAAGGAAGCCTGAATAACCCCTCAGAAGAGCTCATATGTCCTTCCCTTTCCCTCACTGGGCAGGTCAGCGGGGTTCTGGCCACCAGGGAAAGAGGGCTTCTCCCCCAACCTGCAGAGATCAACCTCAAGAACATCTGTGATGCAATCTGAAAAGACCAGAAACAGGAGCCACAGTCAATTGTTTGTCAAAATGAGACCAGACATATGGGGGAGCAACTTCACCAGGAGTGCTAGAAACACTTCCTCAACAGGCCCAAACTGATTGTAGCAAAGGGCACAACACAGAAAGTTGTAGCCTTCCTTAAACACTGCAGTGTGACCTATTATTCAGCGCTAGCAATGATTGATGGGGTGGGATGCATGTTAGGACATACATACACACATATGAAAATGGCAAAAATGGGTAGAACACTTGAGTACTCATAATTGAGACTAGAGAGATTACTAATTACTGATTATGAATGTTTATGAGGAGACAGAATATATGAATCATGTGAGTGAATTTATAGAAAGAATAAATGAGGTCCCCTACATTTGAATGAAGAGAAAGAATCTCAATACATATATACCTGGAGAGATACATACCTATGTATATTACATATTCTCAGTCTTCATATCTATGAGTTGTAATATATTCTCCATATGTTTCTTTACATAAGTATGGAGTTACATTCTATAGGAGAAACTAGTCTTATATGTGAGACAGCATAGATAAAGACTGAGAATGTCTGTAAACGAAATGCACAAGTTCTTTCCTTTATATTGGATGATATAATCGTATAAATATAATCTTATATAGAGAGGATTATAAAGTCCTGCAGTATTCATAAAGAGTAAGAGAGAGAAAATGGCTGATACACAGGAAATGTATATACAGAGGAAACACCTGATAACTTATGGATAAAAATATAGAAAGCCCAGTGGTTTTCAAGAGGGGGACAGAGGGCCGTCTGCACAGACAGCTGTCTGTCGTGGGGCATTAGTCCTGGGTTCTGGGATTCCCTCCCCCCCATATCTGGCTCCGGGAATGGTCACAGACAGGACACCCCGTTTGCAGCTCGGGACACTTTAGTTGCAGTGGGGGAGAGGAAAATTAACCCCAAAATGAACACGGCGGGGGTGGCGGGAAAGGGAGAAAAGAGACCGGGAAGGGTCCTGAGGAAGGAAAAACTGACCCAGAAGATTTTTGTGGGTGAGGGATACTGACTGCCGAAAGAAAGGTGACAGTGCCCTCTGGTGTTGGGCATTGGAAAGAGGGGCGGGTTTGATGAGAGGGGTTTCCTGCGGGGCCACGGTGGGCGCTAACCTCACGGGTCATTGGAGCTCGGAGCTCATTTTGGGGTCAACCTTGGCCAGACTCGACTCCAGTTGACTGGGGACTCACGAAGAACCCAGAGGGCTGCCTGATGGAGGAGCGGAAAATGGATCGAAGAAGACCTTTGGAGGAGAAGGAAATGAGCCTCAAAGAGTGTGAGGAGGGGGAAGAATGGTAACTGCATAAAGGGGGATGAGTGGGACTCCTGGTGGGGACCAGTGGAGGGAGGGGCTAGTCGAACCTCACCGAAGTAGGCGGTGACGTCACTGGCTAATGGCGCTGGGGGGTGGGGGTCCACCTTGCTCAGGTTCAGCTCCCCTTGGCTTGTGGATTTCTGAGGACCCAGAGGCTGGGGAGAGGATATCTGAGAGGGATGAGAGGTCAGGGGACCCACCCCAACCCCCTGAGCCTCAGCCTCCTGAGCATGGGAGAAAAGGGTTCAGGAAACATAACTCCAGACCTGCTGGAATCTTTGTGGATCCTAGAGAAACAATGTCAAACCGGTGCATAATGAACCTCTGATTTCCACCCCTCCCCCCAAATCTCGGGTCTGACAGCCCCTGTGATACAGGGGGAGTGGTGGTGAGGGAAGGCACCTCTGAGCCAG
>CM053602.1:53239892-53278736 GCA_028646575.1 Pseudocheirus occidentalis
AAATAGATCTCAGGTGGAGCTCGTTAAGGAAAGCTTGCTTAGTGGAGGCTTTCTTGTAGGAAGACTTTCACATTTTTTGTTAATTTCTAAGTAGGCACTGAGAAGTGTGTGTGTGTACGTGTGCATGCATATGTATATGTATGTATGTATATACCCACACACATATATATGTATATACCCTGAGTTGGTATTATGCTTTGGGGGCTCACTTAGGAGAAGGATCTTGTGATTCCCTGGTTGGAGATTTATTTGTGTTACTTAAAGATATTTTACACCAACTTAGTTTTGATAAATTCCTATTTTAAAGATTTATTTTTGCTTTAAGGCTGAAAAGAGAGAGATGTATTATTTTAGAAGTTTCCAACTAATTCATAAAAGTTTAGTGACTATTTCTTTAACATCAGGATAAACTTTAAGCTGTTTTTAAGAAGGGGAAATACTTCTAGGAAGTAATATTTTATAAAAATCTTTCGCATGATTTTTAGAAGGTCTACTAAATTTTCATTTGTAAGCTAATTTATTGCCAAATTACTGTAATGAGCTGTAAGTGGGAATGATCTTGCTGTTTTGTTCTGAATTTGTAATCATTCCATGGCCTAAGCAAGAGTTAAATTAGTGTTTCAACTTATTCTATATATAAGATTCAGTTCCTGAAGTATCTCATTCTATTAAGTTTTGAGGTTAAAGTCAGGAATCTCTTGTTTTTGCTTAAGGGTTTCGATACAGAAAGTTATGTGAGTGAAGAGTATTAACTTATCTTGTGTTATCTTAATGGGAAATCTCATTTTACTTATGCATATTTTTAAATCTGAAATTAGAACATGTGTAGAAATGTATACAAACAATTTAAGACTTGCCTTCAAGATGTTCCCATTGTTTAAAGGGATTTTGAGAGCAGTAGTTTTTCTGTGATGAATCTCTTACTGTTACCAATGTAAGATTATAGTCAATACTTATTATCTAGGATATGTGATCCTTGAAAGCTGAACCCACCTGAAGCTCTGATTATTGGAAATTGCTATTTAAGACTCTATGGGGCTGTAATTTAGTATTGTTTTGAGCTTTGATTATAGGAATAGTTGTAGAAATATTCATGAAGCCAATAATAGAAAATGGTATGTGCTGCAGTCCAGGCTGCTAAAAGCGGATTTCTGTATCTGGGAAAAGTTTTTGAGGATGACCTGGCATAGCCTAGGTAGGATGTTTCTGACTCCATTTCCCCATTGTGCTATTTCCTTTCTGAAAAGGAAACATTCTCCACCTGGTTAATCCTAAGCCCTGCTTTTAACATCCTGTGATTACATTGTTGATTGTCAGATATGACTCATACCTGGAATAAAACAGAGGTAAGGAAGTTTTCCCCCTCTGTTATGATATGACATTGTTATAACTATGGCTGTCTTTTCCTTTTCATAGCAAATTTCTATAAACAAGAACAGATTGATACTGGAACATCTCCGAGTTACTATAATAGGATGCAAATATTACCATTTAATTACCATCTTACCATTTTAACCCATATTTGTGGTCAATAATAATATAGGAAGGAAATCCTCCTAAGGGGAAAATGATTAGGTTTTTCCATTATCAAAGTATCTGTCTGATAATTTTAAAAGGCAGAAGAGATCATTTTATGGTTGGACTCTCAAATTTTAAAAGATTCTTATATTGGGTACAGGATTTAGGTAAGGATGGAAACAGCAAAAGAACTGAATAAATGAAATGAAACAGCAAAAAAACTGAAATTCTCTGAAGTTTCAAAATTGGAGAACCACATTTAAGTGGTTGTACTAAATTATACTAAGTCAGAATTATCTTGTAACTTCTAGATTTGGAAGCAGAGAAGCAGAACCCCCCTTTAGAGCTGTCCAGAGAATATACATGCAGCCTAACTCTGTCTTTCTTAGAATGAATGAATTCTGAAAGGCTGATAACCTCAAACCCATTGGTAAATTAGAAAGATGTCTACCTCAAGCATGTGAAGACTTCCCCACCAAGAGAATGGGTGAATGAGAACAATTTGTTCCAATGGCCATGAAGGTGGCTGAAGCAGGTGCTGTGGAGCATGTAGAGCTTGGTCAGATATCAAACACACCCAGGGCATCCACTATATCACAAGCCATCAACAACCATCTTGCCTTTTGTCTTGCTGCAGGACTCTGACTCTGGAAGAGAGAATGAGGCTGGTGACCTTGTGCAACTCTGCCTCACTTAAATGCAATTCATGTACAAGTCAAGATATCACCTGTGATGTCAGTGGTCCTAATTGAAAATGAAGGATGAACAATTATATTTCCCACCATCCTGTCTTAATGCTTTTACATCTATTTGTTCCCCAACCCTCTTTTTACAAGTAAGAAGATGGTAGTGAAAAAATAGAGTGCTTAACACTAGTCATCTGTAATGGAAGATGTCTGTTTCTGTTCCACTGTCCCTTTTCTCTTCCCTTCCACCATCCCCTACTGCAAGTTCTTACTCTTTCTTTCATTTCAGTCTCTCTTTTATCTTCCACCTTCTGCTTCTGGAATTTTGTTTTTCTTGTGAATAGTTCCTCATTGCTTCTACCCTCTAGCTACCATCCTTCTTTCTTCTCCCTGTCTCTGACTATATTCTTGCTGAGTTTAATGAATTTCTGTGCCAAATTGTGTGTTTGTGTAATTGTGAGTGTTGGTATATACAATTCTACTCGGACAAGTTCAGATGAAAAAGAAGTTATATGATGCCCATTCCCCATTCTGTTCCTTCATGTGTGAATGTAGATTTGTGTATGGTGGGGAAAGAGGTTAATGGAGGTTGTCTCAGTTCTATCAGTATCCTGGCCTACCATATCTTCTATATGCGACAATCTGGTAGGAACTAGAATGCTCCATTTGGTATAAAATCAGTGTCTTGGAAGAGCTGAAGTGCTTTCTAGTAGAAATTTTTCATTAATAGAGAAATCCTATAATTTGAGAGCATCACAAAATAAATAAGAATAAATTAATTGGTTTATAGGTAATACATTGTATTAACCAAATGTACCAATTACTTAGCTATAAAGCTACTTTCCTGAAGATTTTATTTTGTTTTTCCTAAAGCATTTTCAGGATTCCTCAAATAGGCAGCAATATGACATGATGTGGAAATCTCCCCTAATTTTTTTAGGGGAAGGGCAATTGGGGTTAAGTGACACAGTTAGTAAGTGTCAAGTGTCTAAAGACAGATTTGAACTCAGGTCCTCCTGCCTCCAGGGCCGGTGCTCTATTCACTGCACCACCTAGCTTCCCCAGAAATCTCCCCTATTATTTAACTTTCCTTACAAAACCATATTGGATTTAGGTATTTTGCTTCTTACTTGATAGATTTCATTGCCTTGGATTAAAACCTAACTATTCTATTTGTAGAGATCAGTATAAACCAAATAGGAGGAAATTGGTTGCTATCTAGACTGTATAGTGAAAGGAAGATAGAGATTTCTAGTTCCTAAAAATTATATCGTTTTTCCTGTGAGCTTTTCAGGAGTTCATATTTAGTCAATGATCTAACCATAACTGGCAACTCTTCATTGGTTTTGGATCAATGTCCTTGAAGAATGATAAAGAATTGAAGTTTCTTGCTAGTTAGCTGAAATATTTCTTTCCCTTAGATTGAAATAGAACAGTACTATCAACAGAGAGCAATGCAAACCTAATGAGAGTAACCTAGCTAATCTGTATTCATGTGTACTACTTCTTGGATGTATACAGGCTTTTTCTTTCTTCATAGTTTTCAGGTTCCCAATTGTTAGATTATCTCTCCTTGAACTGGCCAATTGTTTGAAAGGAGACAACTTACATTTTATTCTATCTTTTCAATCTTTTGGTTTTGTTCTAATATTTCTCTTTCACAAAGTCATCGAGTTCTATGTTCTCCCTTTTAGTTCTCAGGAGTCCATTGCTAAAGTTTCCCACTTTCTTTTCTAAGCTCAGAAACTTTTCTATTTTCTTGGAGATGGTGCAATGGATAGAGTTCTGGGCCTGGAGTCAGGAAGACTTGAGTTCAAATGTGGCCTAAAATATTAACTAGCTATGTGACCCTCAGCAAGTCTTTAACCTCTCTCTGCCTCAGTTTCACCAACTGTAAAATGCCAATGATGATAGCATCTACTTCCCAGAGTCGTTGTGAAGATCAAATGGGATAATTGTCAACTGCTCGGCACAGTTGAGGTGCTTAATAAATGCTTCCTTCCCTCCTATTATTTCCTCCAGACATTTTATCTCAATTATGGTTTCATTTTTTAAAAATCTCTTCATTTTTCCCAGGTACTCTTCTAGTCTTGTGGCCAAGTCCTATTTCCCCCCTTGAGGCTCAGCTTTCAGTTGTAATGTTATTCTCTTCTCGATTTTCCTCTTGAAGATTCTTGACCCCTAATATGTCTTCCTAACATTTGGTGTTGACTTCCTGTTGTTGTTACCAACAATATGGAGGACTAGATGGTTTCTTTGATCCTCATGGTCTCTCCAACATCTCCAAAATAGGAATTATGTGCAAAAAATAAGGTCATTTCAGCTATATTCAAGGTCTAAGACACCAAGAACCCTAAAGAAGTAAAAATCTGATGGATTAATAGCCTGTTGTTGCTTTCAGTCATTCCCAACTATTCCTGACCACATTTGGGGTTTTCTTGGCAAACATACTGGAAGATCTTTGGAGTATGCGGACTTTCCTATTCTAATATTAGTTGATTAGCTGAATGTATATTGATAGACAAATATAATAATAATTATTAACAATCACTACTCCTATGGAATCCCACTAAAGTGATTAATACCGATTGGAATAAAATAGGAGTTGGGGTCTAATTAAAATAATCTATCTCAATTGTTCAAAGAATGATTGTAAGCAGCTAAACTATTCTGAGTGTGATACTCAAATCAGTTTTAAAGGAAGGAAGGAAGACTTTATTTATGAATTTATGAAGGAAGATGATATCTACTACCAATGAGAGAAATAATAGAAGTATACATAATATAGTTTTATATACATCCATCCATAATCTGTCAAATGGTGGCCTTCTCTAGTATGGGAGGGAGGGAGAGAGTTTGAAACTTAAAATGTAGCAAAACTAAATTAGATTAAATGAAATTAAAAACCAAAGAGAACTAAGAATTATGAAAACAGAATTTTAGGACTGTACAGCAGAAATTATTGACAGAATAGCAAAACTTGAGTCCATGTTGATAAATCTCAGCAAAGAAACAAAAGAGAGGACAACTGATTAGGAATGTCAATACATACAACAAAAAGACTGGAAGAAAAGAAGCAAAAAGAAACAACGTTAAAAGAAAATATGATCTTCATGAAAGCAAAACATACTAATTTTAATGATAGGATGTTGTAATGGGAATGGGAATTTGAAGATCTTCCCTGCTTCTTAATAGACCTAGGGGGGAATTTGAAGACCTTCCCTGCTGTGAAGATAAACTTTGCCCCCTGATAGGCTGAATGTAGTCACATGGAGCCTGTGGTGGGAGGAGTTTGCTGAAGGGAAGCAGAGCCCACAGGAAACTGGTAGTTAGAGCTAGTCAGATGCTGGGGGAGAGAGGAGGACCTTAGGCAAAGAGTCAGACCCGTGAGTAGATACTGATCTTGTATTGGTTTGTGGGAAGGCTGAAGGATGCTGTGACTCTCAGCATTATTATGGCTTCTGAATATTTTGGTACTATGATGGAATCAGCTTACTGGTTTTGGGATTTGGTTATCTGGTGTCTAAATAAATGATTCAGTTCTATTCTCTATCTGGAGAGTTTGGTATATTTTGTGATAGAATGTCATGCAATACTTATAGTCATGGTCTTTATCATGACCATGGGTGCTGTAAATATTGCATTGGTGCTACAGATGTATAAAGTAAAATTAAGGATCTTAGACCTCCCTGAAGAGCACAAGTCAAAAAAAAAATTCAAACACCATAACACCAAGAAACAATAAGAAAACTGCCCTGAACTTCTGAATACAAAAAACAAAACTAATCAAAAAGGTCCACTTATGTTTCAAATTCTAATAGATATAGTGGCTAAATTCAATAATTCTAATGAAAAATTCCACAAGCACCAGGAGAAAGACCTTTAAATATAAAGGAAATTCAAATTACACAAGTCTACTTAGCACCCACCAGAAACAACAGTCATGAATGGAATAATATAGTCTGAAAAGCAAAAGAGCTCAAGGTACAACTTGAAAATAACACATCCCATAAACATTAACATAGTCAATGAAAAAGATGATGTTCAAAGAAATAAGGCATTGGAAGTTCCTGAAGAACAAAACAAAACAGGAGATTTACCCTTCTGGTTGCAAAGGTGTTAAAGAGAAGAAGAAATTTGGAACTTAAGGCATGGAAAACTGAATCTGTAAGTGACAAGGGAGAACAAACTGTCACAAAAATTTAGTGTTGATGGAACTCTCAGTACAATTTCTAAAATATATTTTATAAAATATTTTATGAATATTATCTAGGACTATGATAGGTAACATATAAAACATATATCAATTAATATGTTTTTTCCTTCTCATAACCATGCATTTTAGAAATTCCTATCACCTTACTTTGCTCCCAAGTAATATGAACATCAGTTGAGTATTGGAAGTCATGTGTAAAATTGGATCACAATTTCCATACAATTGCTTTGAAAATTAGCCTTGTGTAGACAGTAGCATTTTTTACTATGCATATTTAAATTTGTCATGTAGTTTTTCAAGAGAAGTAATTAGTAATGCTTTTTAAATTTCAGTTTTGTCATTTTAATGTTATTTTAATAGCTATGTTACCTATCTATGAACAATTTTTGGTTTCTTTAATGGCTTAAATCAGATTATTTGATTTGCAATTACCCCCCATACATCTGAAATACATTAAGGTAGGTAAATTTAATTATTAAAAGAATCTGATGAATATATTAAAGAATATATAATGAAGTTAATTAGCCCATCTCTAAGGACTACAAAAGGAGAAAAACTAGAAAGAAAAGGACACCTCATGGGTTAAACAGTAATAGCAACAATAATGGAGTGACCATTAATAGATTCTAAAAGTACATAAAAGTATAAATATGCTAGCAGGGTTTAAAGAAATAGGAGAAGCAACAGTGGCGGAGAAAGCCTAAAACATCACAAAATAAATCTCATGACCTTGCCTTCCTTATAGGTAAATTGATATTTTTGTGTTACTAAATTGCATGATGAGAGGGTACATAAAAGGGGAGGAGGGAGACAGAGGATAAAGGGGAAGGTGTGATGTACTCTAATGAAGTCTGTGGATGAACAACAGAAGAAGACACCTTCTGTAGTCACTCAGTAAGAATACGTGAAGTGGCAAAAGAAGGAATTGAAATGGGGGGAGAGAATGAGGAAGACAAAGGGGGAGGATCCTACTGAAGAGCACTCCTGTGGGGAAGAGGTGTATTCTATAATGGGAGACAAGGATTTTGCCATGGATCCAATATGGAGGAAATTGGTGTACAAGGAGATAACTTATTCTGAGAATATTGAGCCTCCATGGAACATCTGGCCTCAGGAGAAGGGAAATCAGTACTCTTCAAGACAACTGGCATCCATAAGGTTGGAAGGACATGGACTTAGAAAGAAGACTGCATGGCCAATGGAAAAGAAAATAATCAGGAGGAGTCTGGGGGCAGAATTAGATTTGGAAAATGGGCACATTTTTAACATGGGACAGTGCTTTTATCCTCATTGTATCCCTTATGAATTGGTAGTTCTAAAAGTGACTTACAACAGAAAAAAAGGGAAGAGGGCAAGGGCCACAAAGGCAATAACATAGACACTGGTGAGAAAAGGGAACTCAAACTTGGTCTTTTAGAAACTTTTGATTCCATGAGGAATACAAAAAGACTAAATAAGAAATAAATAAGCATACAAAAATAAATCAAAGAATGAATGTTTAGAATAGACAGAGAAAAGAATTAATGAGGAAAACAAAGTAAAATATTTTGTAGAAAAAAGGTAAAAAGAAAAATGAGCATAAGAAATTGGAGGGGAGGAGAAGAAGATATTTGAATTAACCTCTCACCTGAGAGGGAAAAAATGGAGAAGAATTAGATAACTAATAAAAGGAAGAAAGAAAGAGAAATCAGTAAGTTAAACAAAACTCTAAAACTGGTAAAAAGCTTGACAAATGAGAGAGGGGGAGAGAGAACTTGTGGGAATAGAATTGCCTTAAAGTAGAATAAGCAAAACTAATTGTGGGTACAAAGTGTTGACTTAAAAGAGAAAAGGAGGCCTCCCAAATCCTAATTCAGACAAAAAAAAATACTAGAGACAAATATGGAAGAAAAGATAAACCTAATTCTCATAACTTTAAATATGAATGGACTAAACAATCAAATAATGGAAAGAGAGTGACTTTTTATTTTCAAAAAAAGTGGATCATAAGAAATACACTTAAATCAAAGATATGCATAGAATAAAAATGAGTGGCTAGAACGAAATTTAATATGTATCAGGAAAATCCAAAAAAGCAAGAGTTGAAATCATGCTATCAGAAAAAGCAACATAAAAAATGTATGTTATAAACAAAAAGAAGGAAATCACATTCTGCTTAATATAGGCAATAAACCAATATACATAATTAAAGTTATATGATCCAAATGACATAGCATCTGAAATCATAAAGGAAAAAAATTAACCCAATGCAAGATCACACAATTATACCAGGGAGCTTTAATGTACCTCTCTGAGTTGGACAACTCAAACAAAGATTTTTTTTAAGGGAAAGTACAGAATTGAATAAATTACTGGAGAAACCAGAGCTAAAAGATTTATGATACCTTATGAATGAGGCCATTAAAGAGTATATATATTTCTTGCTACCACATGAAGTTTTTATAAAAACTGACCATGTATTAGGTCATGGAGATACAAATAAATGTAAAAAATACTAAACACATCCCTTGCAGATCACAGTGCAATAAAAAAAATAGTTCAGGGAGCACAATCAAAAGACAAATACAACTGGAGATTTAACAATGAAGTCCTGGAAGATGAATGGGTCAAGGAACAAATCATGCAAATAATTAATAATTATGTGGAAAGGTAATGATGAAACAAGAAGTGAAATAGCCTTAGATATTATATTAGATATAATATAATAATAATTAGATAATATTCCTAAAAGCATACCTTAGCAAAGTAGAAAAGGAGATTAATGAACTGAACAAGCATTTAAAAAAATTAAAAACAAATACAAAAACCTCAAATAAGCATAAAAGAGGAAGATTTGGAAAAAAAAAGATAAATTGGAAATAAAAAAGTCCCTAGAAATGATAAATGAAACTAAAATGATCAGAACCCCATTATGCACAGTTATATTCCAAGAAAACTGAGAACAAAAAAGAAATAAGGAATATGGCCAAAACTATAAAATATAGATTCTTTTGCTTGACTTCTCCTGCAGCAGGGGCCTGACACATCCACTTCCAATGTTTTTCCTGCAGCCATCTTGGATCTGTGTTCCCTGGAGCCATCTCAGACTGGCTTCTGAAAAATAGGGAGTAGGTACAAATCAGAGTTTAATTTAGTTTTGTTGGTGTTTAGACTTGAGATAGTATTAATAATGCAAAATAACCTTAAAAGGACAAGCATACATTTCCCCCCTACACAGTCAGTTGCTACCAACCAATTTACCAACACTCCCCTGTATTGCTCTATAAACATTGCTTGAGCTTAGCAAGAGGGCAGTATTTCATTCCCTAAGCAGGTTCAGAGACCAGGATCTTCACCAAACTGGAGACCTGGTGATTTTTGACTACTACTACTTCTACTAATAATAAATAATTACGAATTTAATGATACAGTAATCTGAAAATGAGGACATTTTTCTAGTATTCAGAGACTAAATGACATCTGATTTATAATTCATACTATTCTTATCAATAATGTTTAGGCTTCTTGTTGGATGAGAAAATACTAACAGAGCTAACAGAACATCAGAGATTTTAATTTTCTTTCTTTCTTTCTTTCTTTCTTTCTTTCTTTCTTTCTTTCTTTCTTTCTTTCTTTCTTTCTTTCTTTCTTTCTTATCTATTTGCATTTTGGAGGGTGAAGGCAGGGCAATTAGGGTTAAGTGACTTGCCCAAGGTCACTCAGCTAGTAATTGTTAAGTGTCTGAGGCTGGATTTAAACTCAGGTCCTCCTGACTCCTAGGCTGGTACTCTATTTACTACACCACCGAGCCACCCCAACACCAGAGATTTCAAATAATTTTTAAATAAATTTTTAAATAATTCAGTCTCAGAAAAGGAAATAGAACTGAATGTAAAAGAACTACCAAAATGGAGGAGGAGTTCCTATTCCTGATGGATTTATAGGAGAATTCTATCAAATTTTTAAAGAACAATAAATACAAATACTACAGAAATTATTCTTTAAAATTGAGAAAGTATAACACTAATTTCTGCTAAAAAAAACCCCCTACAAAGTATAAGTATAGAAAGATCTTTTTAATAAAATAAAAAGTGTCTATCTAAACTAAAAGAAAGCATCATACATGATCAGATTCTCTAGGAGCTTCACCAAAAGTATAGAAGTAAAGCAAAGATTCCCCCTTTCCCTACTATGATTCCCTCCCTAAAGTCTACTATATGCAGAAAAGTTCAGCATTAATAAATATTGGTACAAAAAATTAAAATGTGAATATTTAACTTAACAAACCAACATATGTCCCTCCCTACCAAATCTTCCGTGTTGGTTCAGTAGGGTTTGAAGCAGAAATTCAGGGCAATTTAAAATTAGGAAAATAATGAGCATTTCTAGCCTCACTATACATTATCTTCTCTCCAGCCAAACTGATCTTCTTTCTGTTCCTCCTATATGACACTCCATCTCACACCACCAACTATTGTCCCATGCTTAAAATGTACTCCTTTTTGATTTCTGTGTCATAGAATCCCTCTCTTCCTACAAGATGCAAATCATGGAGTCTTTCCTGATTTTCTGAATAGCTAGTGCCCTCTCTCCTAAATGACCTTGGATTTAACTATGCCATATAGTTGCATTTATTCTCCTTGTTTTTGCTCTTTGGAGGGGGGAAGGCAGGGCAATTGGGGTTGAGTTGCCCAAGGTTACATGGTTAGTAAGTGTTAAATGTCTGAGGTCGGATTTGAACTCTGATCCTCCTGACTCCAGGGCAGGTGCTCTATTTACTGTGCCACCTAGCCGCCCCTATTTTCCTCATATTTATTCTGTGTGTATTTATGTTTATGTATGTACTTATCTTCCCTGTTAGAATGTAAGCTCTTTGAGGGTAGAGATTGGTTCATTCTTTGTATCCCTGGCAACTAGCACAGTGCTTGGTATATAGCAAGAGCTTAATAAATACTTGATGAGCACTTGATCGGTTGATAGAAATGGTAGTAATTGGGTCATCTAGGTGGCCAGTGAATAGAACACTGGCCTAGGAGTCAGGAAGACATGAGGTCAAATCCGGCCTCAGACATTTAACACTAGCCTTGTGACCTTGGGCAAGTCACTTAACCCCAACTGCCCTGCCTTCCCCCATCCAAAATGCAAAAAAATTGGTAGTAATCACAATATGGTGAGAAATAAATTCAAGGCATAAAGAAAGGCAAATAGGAAGCATAACTATCTCTATTTGCTGATGTCATGGAGGCTTAGAAAATGCGAGAAACAGCAAAGAAACTAATTGAGACAATACAATAGCATGAGCAAAGTTGCAGAATATGAAGCAAAACCACAAAAATCAACTTCATTTCTACATAATGACAACAAAATCCAAGAGGCAATAATAGCAAGGGAAAGCCCTTTTTTTGGAGGGGGTAAAGCAAGACAATTGGGGTTAAGCAATTTACCGAAGGTCACACAGCTAGTATGTCAAGTGTTTAAGGCCGGATTTGAATTCGGGTCCTCCTGACTCCAGAGCTGGTGCTCTATTCACTGTACCACCTAGCCACCCCTCATTTTTTCTAAGATAGAGATATGTAAGTAAATTATTTCCTTTTCTGTTAAAATGAGCAATTTCTATTTTTGTAAATATTCATCTATTTAATTTAAATTGTCAGTTTTACTGGCATATAATTGGGCAAAATAGCTCCTAGTAATTGCTTTAATTTCATCTTTATTGATGGTTCATTTACGCTTTTCATTTTTGAAGCTTATAATTTTGTTTTCTTTCTTTTTAAAATCAAATTAACCAATGCTTTATTTATTCTATCATTTTTTTCATAAAATTAGTCCCTAGTTTTATTTATATTAGTTCAATTTTTTAATTTTCAATTTTATTAATCTTTTCTTTGATTTTTCAGGACTTCCATTTTTGGTATTTAATTGGGGATGTTTAATTTGTTCTTCTTTTAGTTTTTTTTTTAGTTGCATGTCCAATTCATTGATCTGTTCTTTCTCTTTTATTGATGTATGCGTTTAGACATAGAAATTTTCCCCTAAGTACTGGTTTGATTTCATCTCACAAATTTTAAGATGGTTTCTCATTGTTTTCATTTCCTTTAATGAAATAATTGTTTTTATGATTTGTTCTTTAATCCACTCATTCTTTATGATTAGATTATTTAGCTTCTAATAATTTTTAATCTATGTTTCTAAGGGCCTTTACTGAATGTAACTTTTTATTGAACTGCATCTAAAAAGAGTCCATTTAATATTTCTGCTTTTCTGCATTTGGTTGTGAGGTTTTTATGCCCTAATACATGGTCAATTTTTGTGAAGGTGCCATGTACAGTTGACAAAAAGGTATATTCCTTTCTATTCACGTTTTTTTTCCCAGAGATGTCATATCTAACTTTTCTAAAATTCTATTCATCTTCTTAACTTCTTTCTTATTTATTTTATGGTTAGATTCACCTAGCTCTGAGAAGGGAAAGCTGAAATCTCCCACTAGTATAATTTTACTGTCTTTTTCCTCCTCTCGTTCATTTAACTTTTACTTTAAGAATTTGGATGCTATGCCATTTTGGTGTGGATATGTTTCATTTAGAGATTACTTCATTGTTTATAAAGCAAATAGTTTTGCTTTCAGCGAAATGTAGTTTCCTCTTTTATCTGTTTTAATTAGGTTTATTTTTGTTTTATCTGATACTATGATTGTTGCTCCCTGCTTATTTTTTACCTTATCTGAAGAATAATAGATACTGCTCTAGCCTTTTGTTTGTACTCTATGTGTATTTCTTTGTTTCAAGTGTGTTTCTTGTAAACAACATATTGTTGGATTCTGGTTTCCAATCCATTCTGCTATCTTCTTATATGTACAGGCAGGAGGAGGGGGCCAGGAGGAAAGGTTATATCTGCATTCTTAGAGGGAATGTCCACATTGATGAGATCTCAGACCTTTAGTCATATCAGAGGATAGGCCTTTGTGGTCATGTCTCACCTCCTGTCTCTTCATGGTCTCATCACTTCATCTTCCTGTAACCTTCCTCTTTTCTGAGCATAGGACCCTGTAGGTAACAGGTAGGAGTTTCACAAGTGCCATTTGAATGAACCCTAGTGCAATGACTTCATTTTATTGCTGGAGAAACAGATCCAAGAAGAGAAGTATATTGTCTAAGGCCACACATTGTCTAAATGGCAGAGCCAGAATTTGAACCAACCACAGTCTCAAAAAACGAGTTCAAGTTATGCCATTTTGACTTATAAGGAGGGAGGCTACCCATTCAGTACTCTGTTCCTGGGAATCAGTTTTCCTTGTGATTTACACTTATAATGCTGCCCTTCTCACAATGTGAACTTGCCTGTGTACACACACACACACACACACACACACACACACACTCACTCACTCATTCACACATTCATTCGGAATTCCCTGAGAATGAAAAACTTCGTGTTTCTGACCTTTCCCCCGTCCCATCCCATCCCATTTCATCCCAGTGCCTAATTATAGATGCAGACCTAGAAAAGACCCTTAGAGATCATTTAGTCTGACCCCTTAAATGGAGATGATGGAACCAGGGGGGAGCAGGAGTAAGACCCTTTGTGAGTTCCTCTTCAGGTAGAGGTATGAAAGATAGTATGAAGTCAATTTAGGCTTGATGTAAGGAAGACATGTCTAACAACTAGCTCTAACAATTAGAGCTGTCTGGAAGTAGAATTGACTGCCTCAGGAGGTGGTGAGCTCCCTGCCTTGGTGGTCTTCATGCCGAGTCTGAGGGTTAGGACAGTATGCTATGGTACAGATCTGGGGCTGCTCCTTAATGTGCCCCATCTATACTATGTACATCACCTGTCCTTGTGACCCTCCCTTCATTTTCTCTCTGTCATTCTCTCTCTCTTCCCTGCTCTGATCTGCCAGTTTTTTTTCTTCTTTATTTTTATGTTATTATGCTACTCATGTGTCTTAACTTGCAACTATATAAAATTGCAAAGGTTTCCCTTTTAAATCCTGAGTACTTCCTTGTTTTTTTTTCCAAAAAACCCCATACTCCTTATTTATTATCCGCAATAGCAATCAATTGCAGACTTGCTCAATGAAACCATTGCATTGAATGGTGTTTTCTGGTTCTTTTGTTTGTTTCTGTATATATTTTCACAAATTTTCACATTTGTTCATTACCTGTGTAGCTCAAGACTTGACCTTTAGTTCATAACTTCACCACTGTGCTGATAGAAACTATATGAAATACATATTTCATCTAATATTAAAATGATGCATTTTAATTGTTTTTCAAATTAACCAGACCTTGCAAATACATATATGAGTACTCACATATTCTCTCCTCTATGCTGCCTCTGACTCATTTCCTTTTTATGAGTACTCGTTCTTTTAAAAATAATATACATATAATGTGAATATTTCATTTATATGTTTCTATATTCATCTATGATTATTCAAATATATGACAATATCTCCCCTATAGAGTATAATTTAATACTTATATAAATGAATATATGAAACTCCATACATATGAAGACAGAATATATTCATATATTCCTAGGTAGGAATACTCATTTATTTTTTCTATAAGTTCATTTATATGATTCATAAATTCTATCTCCTTATAAATATTAGTAATCATTCACATTAATCATTCTCTCTGTCCCTACTATCTGAGTACTCCCACATTCATTCTCTATTCCTATCTATGAGTATTCATATTTTTTCTATTCATAAATAGATATGTTCATATATATTCTCTCTCCCTATTCACATATAAAAATTCTCCTATATGCTCCCAATATTCTTTAAAGTATTCCATGCTTTTCTCCCTGTAAGAGAACATATGATGATTCCTATCTATGTGCACAGAGAGTATATCAGTGGAATATAGACTGAGAATATGGATGGAGAATAAGGGTATCTGCATGTAGAGGAATAGGGAGTTAATTAGTACTGATAAATGAAGTACTAAGGAACATAAAAAGACAAGAGTGCTCATATATGTAAACATATAAAGAGAATGCATGAGTAACATATGTGAGTCACAAGAGACAATACAGTATCCTTATATACACTAAATATATGATTGTTCATATATATGTGACTATAGAAGAAAAAGGGGGACCTCCTACATGTTGACTAATATAGAGAGAGTATATATGAGTGCTGAAATATGAACAGCCAGGGAGTATAGAGGAGCATTCATACATATGAATACATAAGGAGATCATATCACTATTCAGATGTATTAATATAATGTCAAAATACCCAGAGAAAAGAGGAATATTCATATGTGATGAGATCTGTCCTGATCTTTCAACATTCTTTTCCATGAGATTTTCCTTTAGGAGGTAAGTTCTTGGCTTTTTTTGCCTTTGTCTACCTGACCTTTCTACTTCCTACATCAAACAGATATTTCCAAAGGCACTTCTGAGAAACTCTTCCTTCTCTTCACCATGATTACTAAATGATATCAATTAAAACTTTTTTTGGACATGATTATACTATGGTTGTGTGTGTGTGTGTAAATGTGGGAGCATTTGTGTTTCTGTGTATCTCTGTATGTGTGTGTGTGTATGTCGTAACTTCCATCCCACCTCCTGTTCCATCATTGTTGACATGTTGGAATAGGTCAAACTGGAGTGGGTTTCACTGAGGGCACCTCTTTCTGTGTTGTGCCCTCCCTTAGATTTCTCTTAACTACAGCATTTACTCCAATCAGTTTGGGCCTATTGAGGAAGTGTTTATAGCTTTCCTGGTGAAGTTGCTCCCCCATATCTCTGGCCCCATTGTGACAAACAATTGGATTGGGCTCCTGCTTCTGGCCTCTTCAGGCTGTTTGCAGCAGGAGACAACCTTAGTGATGGGTGTCCATGAGGCTGATCTCTGCAGGTTAGGGGAGAAGCCCTTTTTCCCAGGTGGGCAGAACCCCACTGACCTGCCCAGGGTGGGAAAAGAAAGAGCACATGAGCTCTTCTCAGGGGTATTGTGGCTTCCTTTCCCACTCAGTTCCCAGAGCCCCCTTCTGTAACCCAAGCAGTTTCCTTTGCACATTGGAAAATCCCCACCTCTGTTTTGTTGATGATCTGCTCCTTACTTCCCTACAATGAAAGCCTAGTCACCACCCAGCCCATTTCCACAAAGTTATTTCTTGATCCCTGTCTCTCCAGGACTTGCCTCTTTGGCCAAGACTTTGCCACTACTACCACGTCCAAGGCACACCTTCTCCTTCGCTAGACTGGGAGTTGTCTGAGGTCAGGAAACAGGGACCTTGCCTGGGCTAACACCTCCAAGTCCCAGGAAAATGTTCAAGGAGGGCTCTGAGTGAACATCAGGTTAAGGTTCATCCTCCTTATTTCACAAATAGAAGCAACTCATTCAGGGAGGGCATGGGATTTGCTCAGGCTCACCCTGCTAATATGTACATCAGGATGACCCAAAATTGATGAGGGCTGAGATGGTGGTGGGGCTCAGCTTGTCCTTCATTTGACTCCACAGTCCTAAATGAAGACTCCAGGAACCCCAGCTCTACAGGGAACTTGCTCATCTGCTTCTGTACATGCCTTCCCAGGGACCTTCAGCTCATGAGGCTCAGCTGTCAGGGGAGGAAAGGTCCAAGATGGAAGCCAGCTAGCCTGGCAGGCAAGAGAGACCCAGGCTCAAGTCTCAACCCAAGATTTATAGATATTCCCTATACTCATCTAAGAGTATTTATATATAAAACTACAAAATCTCTGTCTTGCAAAATAGAGCTTCATACTTATTTAAATGAATAGAAAATATGTAACAACTCATATATATGAAGAGAATATATTATATGTATGCATATATAAATAAATATGTGTATACTCAGGTTCTTTCTCTTCATTGCTATTTCTAGGAAGTCATTTTTCTATAAATTCATTTATGTGATTTATACATTCTATCTCCTCATAAATATTAATAATCATTCTCTTTATTCTTATGTAAATGAGCATTCACATATTCACTTTGTATTCATATTTATAAGTACTCGTATTTTCCCTATTCAAGTTCTGCTCTTCTTCCAACACTAAAGATTGGAATAACCTCCTAAACCAGAAGTGTACTCCCTTACTCCCAATTCAAAGGGATTGTCACATCTCAAAGCCCAGGGGGTGGAAGGGCAAGATTTCAGAGGGACCAGGTGGGGACCATTTCCCAACCATAGGCAGACGACCAGGGTTCTGAAGTTTATGTTTCCTGACCTCTAGTCTCCCATGTTCAGAAGCCTGAACATCAGGTGAGCTTTGGACTGATTCTCTGGCATCTCTGGCTTCTCAGATATCTGAGCCTCTCAGCCCCAAGGATCTTCAGGGAGCCACCAGTCAAGGGGAACAATTTGGGCAAGGTGAACTCCCCACTTCTCCCTGCTTCCGGATGAGCACGATGGCCGGTGATGTCAGTGCTCATTTAGTAAGAGGCATCTCCCTCGCCCAAGAGCCCCCTCTGCCTCCACTGGCCTTCACCAGACAGCCCACTCACCTATCTCCCTGCAGTGAGCATCCCTTCCCCAAACACCCTCTCGGGCTCATTTTACCATCCTCCACAGTCTTCACAGGCTCATTTCGCCTTCTCACAAACGCCCTTTCCTGCTCATTCCCCCCTCCCCCAAATAACTTCTCAGGTTCATTTTCCCTCCCCATCGCCGTTAGGAGCTGCCATCAGGGTTTCCTGACTGTGGCCATTCCGGGAGCCCGGCACAGAGGGAGAGAACCCCAGGGACCAGGACTGATACCCAGAGACCCCCTGCTGTGTGTCCGTGGCCCTCTGTCCCCCTCTTCAAAACCACCGGGCTTTGTGCATTCTTGTCCGGGAGGGCTCACATATTTCCTTGGTATATTCATGTAAGGAAGGGATCTTCCATTCTCTTCATGAGTATGGAATGATTCTCTTTAAAATGGGATGTATATGTGTGTATATACATATGCATATATATGTCAAATAACCCTATGTAAAGAACTCATATTTCATTATATATTTTTCTGTATTCATCCACATGTATCCATATATATCATTACAGTCTCTCTCCAATAAAGTCATATTTCTGTCAAAGAGTACATAGAGAATATATGGCAACTCATACATGTGAAGACAGTATGTATTCATATATAAGTACTCATGTTCTTTTTTTTCATTCATAGGTTTGAGTGCTCACTTATTTTTTCATCAATTAATTTATATTATTTATAAATTCGATCTCCTCTTCAACATTACCAATCATTCTCTCGATTCCTACTTCCATGTGTACTCACGCATTCACTGTATTCATTTGTATGAGCAGTCTTATGTACAAATTCTCTCCTATATCCTCTCTATATTCCTAAAGTATTCTTTTTTTAAAGGGGGCAAGGTAAGGCAATTAGGGTTAAGTGACTTACCCAAGGTCCCACATCTAGTAAGTGTGCCATGTGTCTGAGGCTAGATTTGAACTTAAGTCCTCCTGGCTCCAGGGCTGGTGCTGTATTCACTGTGTCACCTAGCTGCCCCTTCCTAAAGTATTCTAATACTTCTCTTCCTGTGAGAGAATATATTATGACTCCTGTCTGTGAGCACCAAGAGTATATCAGGGCTTATCTATAAGAATATAGATAGAGAATAAGGGTACCAATACACAGAAGAATGTGGAGTGGAGTACTAACATAGGAATGTAGAAACTATATGAGTATTTTGTATATGTGAGCATATAGAAAGAATACATGAATAATCATAAATATGATTCACAAGAGATAATATAGTATATTCATAAACACTGAATACATGATTGCTCATATATATCTATATATGACTAAAGAGAGTATATAGGGGAACCCAAATATGTTGATTCCTTTGATATTTGAGTATTGCAATATGAATAACCAGGGAGTATAGGAGTATATTCATACATTCAATCCATAAACACAGCATAGTAATGCTCAGATGTAAATATTTATAGAGAATATACTACTTGCACATGTCAAAAGACACATGGAAAATAGGCATCCTTATCTATGAGGGGATATGTCTAAATCTTCCATTGGAATCTTCCATAAGATTTTCCTTAGCAGATAAGATTCTCAGCCTATTTTGCCTTTGGCTGCCCTATCTCTTCATGACCTAATAAGTCAATCAGATATTTCTGAGGATACTTTTGAGACTCTCTTTTGTATCCTCACAGTGATTGCTAATTGATATATATTAAAAGTTGCTATCAAATGGTTGCACTGAGGGTTCATGTGTCCTTGAGAGCTTGTGTGTTGATGTCCTAGCTTCCATCCTACCCGCTGTTGGATCATTGCTAACACGGTGTAATAGGTCAGACTAGAGTTGGTTTCATGGAGGGCACCTCTTTCTGTGTTGTGCCTTCCTTTAGATTTCTATCAACTACAACATTTGTTCCAATCATTTTGGGCCTGTTGAGGAAGTGTTTTTATAATTACTAGTGAAGTTGCTCTCTCATACTTGTGGTCTCATTTTGACAAACAATTGGATTTGTTTCCTCCTCCTGGACTTTTCAGGCTGTCCGTAGGAGGGGACAACCTTAGTGATGGATGTCCATGAGGCTAATTTCTGCAGATTGGGGAAAGGCCCTCTTTCTCTGGCGGACAGAACCCCACTTACCTGCCCAGTAAATGAACTCTGGTCAAGGGGTTATTCTGGCTTTCTTTCCCACTCTGATTCCCAGAGGACCATTCTGTAGCCTAAGCAGGTCCCTTTGCACAGCTGAGAATTCCCGCCTCTGTTCTGTTGATAACCTGCACCTTCTTTCCTATCACTGAAAGCCCAAGTGCCAGCCAGCCCACCTCCACCAAGCAGTTCTTGATCCCTGCCTCTCCAAGGTTTGCCTCCTTTAGCCAAAGTTTTTTCACCACTACCACATTGGGCATGTCCAAGGCACATCTTTTCCCTTACTAGACTGGGAGTTGCCTGAGGGCAGGAAACAGGGACCCTGCCTAAGCTAGTTCTTCCAAGCCCCAGGAAAATATTAAAGTAAGACTGAGTGAAGTAGTTGAGTGTCACCCGCTTTCTTTCACAAATGGAAGAAACTCATTCAGAGAAGGCACGGGATTGGCTCAGGCTCCCCCTATTAAATGTGTATCCCAGGCTAACCCAAAGTTGGAGGGGGCAGGCCACAGTTTGCCAAACGTTATAACTGAAGACTTCTAGGACCCCTAGCTCTACAGAGAACCCACCATACTCCTTCTGGGGAGAGGTTTCCCAGGGACCCTCAGCCCATAAAGCTTGGCTGTCAGAGGAGGAAGAGACCAAGATAGAAGCCAGCTAGTCCAGCAGGCAAGAGAGACCTGTGGGTAAGGGTCTGGGTCTGCCCCTTACTGGCTGTGTGATCTTGGACATGTACCTGCCCTCCTCTTGGCCTCAGTTACTCTTTTTCCCAAATGAGGAGGTTGGACCAGATGAGCTCTGAGGTTTCTTTTAGCCCTCCATCTTATCCAAAGCTACAAGCCAATTCAGACCCTACTCCCATATCTATAACCCTGACAGTATCAGCAGTTGCCCCCAACCCCTACAGCAGAGAAAACCCTGCTAGTCCAATGCTTTCCCTTGGGGCAGCCCCCAGTCAGCAAAGTTCTGCCCTTATTACTGTAATAGCCAAATGAAATAGCAAGTTTTAACAAAGTTACCATAGAGCCCAATTAAAAGTTTTAAGGAGCTTTAATTGAATTAGCAGCTGGGCTGTCTCATAAAGCAATTAGAAAGAGAGAGCAGCCCAGTAATCCAGAAGTACAGAATCTTTTATACCATATAGTTCCATTGTTTGGAGGTGCAAGTAAGTTGCTGAGGCAAGGGAGTTTGTGATTACAGGGCATAATGACAGAACATGAAGAAGAATGAACAATAGGCAAGGAGGGTTTGTGATAACATCTGTAGGTAGGGGATTGTAGGGTAAGCAGAGAGGGGCATGGGGCATGATGACCTGGGCACGTAGGAGAAGAAAAATGAAGACAAAGACAAATCACCTACATTGGTTCCCACGCCCCAGGCTGGCCCATAGGCAGGTTCACTGTCTTCTAACTTGCTGATTTCTAACTTCACAAGTATCACTTAACTCTTTCTTGGCTACTTCATTCTTAAGTCCATGAAGTTTCTACTTAACTAGTTCCTGGCCACTTCATTTCTTCCTTTGTTTTAGGACAGAATCCAATCATGGATTCCTGGCCACTTATGGCTGTTCAATTCATACACAGGACCATGAGTATGACAGACTGGACCTACTTCTGCACATAGCCTAAGAGGGAGGGCCTAGCTAATGATGTTATAAGGGAAGTCAGTCTGGGTGATCAATCAAAGAGAGATTCAAACCAATTAGTCCCTGATACCCAGGCAGCTTCTCTTTCTTTAACACGCTGCCATACCAGAAAGAGACTATTTTTGAGTGATTCGCATAGAAACAACAGGCTTCTCCCAGATCTCCTTGCTTAAAGAATAAGAGATCCAGCCCTTGCCAATTCTGCAGCACAACCTCAGCCAAGGAATCTAGGGAGGTTCCCAGATAGGAAATTTGTTTTTCCAATTCTCTTACATCTTGATCTACCTGTATATTTAAGTTATCATATTGAGCGCGTCCTGTGACCAGGGTGGTTGTGTCCACAGCAGTGGACCCAGCAATGCCCAGTCCTACCAGGAGGGGAACAGGGGAATGAGGATAGGGGCTCACCTTGCTCAGGTAGACAAACCAAAAGGCTCCCAGCCCCCTTCCCCACAATAAAAGAAAACCTAGGGTAGGACATAAACCAGAATACACATTTCAGGGGAGGTGGAGTCTGCTAAGACATGAATGGAAATGCAGGAGGTAAGGCCAATGGTGCATGCCATCCAGGCATTTTTAAGAGCTTGGAGGACGCAGTTAGACAACCCTGGGTCCTCATTAATTTCAATGATAGCATCACACAGGTTAGCATAGGGTGAAAGTACACAAGCTACCTGTCCCTGCATGTCCCCCACTGGTATTTTGTTGGGGGATGCCAATTACAGATACTGAAGTTACAACAGTTTTACAAACAAAATTACAAATGCAGTTACAAACAAGGTTACAAATACAAACTGAACTTACAACAGCCTTACAGAGTTACAAATGCACCCCAACACTGGGGACCTGATCCAGTTTGGGTCCCCTCTCTTATCTGTTTGTTGGAGATGGGGCAGTGGCTCAGTATTGGATTTTGGAGGTGCAGGGAGATCTTGCTTCTAATGGTCTGGGATGGTTCCTTCCTGCCCACACTCCCCAGAGCTAGCTTGGTGATGATGCCAAAAACACCCATCAGGCCCGTAGGTGTTGCAAATGCAGTTCGGCCTCTGGGCAGCATCTGTTGCTAGATTCTTCTTCTACCCCCTCACCTTGGGGCTGGCTAGGGTAGGTCACGTCCCCAAGGGAGGCCATTGGAGATGTTCAGAGAAATTTGGGACCCTGGGCAAGGCTTTAGCTTATCTACCAATTCAAAATCAGGCCTGGGTCTGAGGCCTCTTATTAAATGGGAACCTATGCCCTTTGTCAAAGGCACCCCAGCTCCCCATCATTCCCCCTTAAACAGATGGGACCCAAAATCATTTGGGGACAAGGGACAAAGGTCTCAGTTCCAGGCTGCTTCACACTGAGAAAGGATGTAGAGCTGGCCCTGCCTCACAGGGGTCCGTCATTCAAGAGGTGTGTGTGTGTGTGGGGGGGGCTGCAGCCAATGTTCAGAACTTGGCATACACCAGATCCAAGGGGTGTTGCACAGGACTTCAGGCTTGAGCTGGCATCCGCAAGTGTGCCTAGAAGATACAAGTCTGGTACAGAGATGAAAACAAACAAGAGCCAGAAAGTTAGGAGAAAAATGGCCAGAGGTAGAGTGATTATAGGCTAGCATAATCCATTACTCAGACTAATTTACTTTACTAACATAGCTATATTGCCTTAAACAAGGGAGGTTAATAGCTGAACCTCACAAACGGATGGTTCTGACATACAGAATTATCTGATCTTGTTATTCCCTCAGAAATTTCCACTCTGGGTTTACACTTCACAAATAGAAACTTTCAACTTTATCAACACTTTGCAGATAGAAGTTTCCTATCTTTGAGTTCAATAGTTATACAAACAAATTTACTTATAGCAGAGGTACTGACTTCTACTCCAGTTATCCTAAAAAGACTTGGGAGGATACATAACTAATTAATCTCAAAACAGTACATATCAATAAGTTGTTTATAATAAAACATGTTTGCATTACAGAACAGACAGTATAAACAGGTATTATTTTCACAATAATAGCAAACTTTGAACGAAGTTGACTTTTCCATCAATAAAAAGTATTCTATAATTTACCTTCCTTTAAGAAATTTGCACTGAAACTACTTTCCTTACATGAAAGACATTTGTAATCTAGTTTCAGTAATTAGTAGAATAACAGCTAAATTCTTCAATCAGTTGTACCAATACTTAATTATTCTAATATAAATTTGAAACATTTAAGGATCTTATTCCATACAGACAAATATTTAGTGACTGGCAGATGACTAGGACAAATATCCATTTACCAAATTCTTTAATATGTATATGAATATTATAGCAGTTCAAATATATCCCAGTCTTAGTTTATGGGATAATGATTCAACCTTTTGTCTGCACCTTTGCTTCACAGACTTCCTTTTCCTCGGTTTAATTATTCCTATATTATTCAAAATTTAGGAATCTAAACCTTTTACTTAGACATTCAATTTAACTTTTGCTTAATTCAGGGACACAGTAAGAGCTGTTCAAAAACATCCAGCCTACTTTGGCCAGTTATGCAGGCTGTATTCTTCTTTCATGAGAATCATTAACTTGGTCACACACTGTGGTCACAGACAATCTGCTTGCTAGTTTCTACAGTAAAAAGAGAGGGAGGGTCAAGGTAGCACAACAAGAATACAGAGCAATATGTTAAAGCAGTAGCAGTTAGCTGTGCAGGCCTGGTCCAGATTCGTGGAAAAGCTGTCTGTATCTGATGTCATCTTTTTCAGGTACCCTGGCTCAGATGTACACTCAAGAGCAGGGGTAGCCAGACCTGAGAGGGGCTCACAGAAATATGATTGAATACCAAAGGTACATTGAAACAATTCAGTTTCCTAGTCACACATGGCAAGGCACATACACTACAGTTACACAAAGGTTTACAAAATTGCATAAAAAATCCAAACTGTTGATCTCATTACTAAACATACTCAAGATTTGAGTTTCCATAATAGAGAAATTCTTGAAAGCCAATCTGATACACACACACACACACATACACACACATATATGTATGTATGTATATAATTCTTTAGAAGAATCAGTCTTATCCTATTGCTTTCTTCCCAATTTTAGGATCAAGTTACAAATCTTTCTGCTTTCTAAAAATAAAGCTGCAATTACCTGGAGACAGGAGGGGCTTGGACATAAGCCCATTTGTCCCCAGACTCTCTTATCTGCTTTTCAAGTTTCCAATTAAGCCTATTTTCCAGATTATTCAGCCTTCCTTTCCATTTGTTAACCACAAAATCCAAGATGGTTCATATATTTTACTGACTGCTTGCTCTGATCATAGAAACTTGCTACAGAAGAAAAAGAAACAGGGGACATATGACATTCCGAATATGACAAGATTAAACATCCTTGCCTCTGTTTAAATTCAGGTAAAGTCACAGATATCCAGCCGTGTAGTATTGGTACCACCTCATAGCTAGACTCAGGAAAGTTGGGAAACATTCCTTTACAAAGGAACTTTATAGGTAAAGCTGGACAGAGGGATCCCATCCCAGACAAAGACTGAGATTATCCCTTCGGCTTTTACTGAATGTAGACTTCCACCAGTTCACAGCACATCCCTTCTGAGTAGCTTGTGGCATTTACTGATTTATGCAGGCAACTATACCCAAATTTAAACTCCACTCAAAATTTAGTTATTGTCTCAAATGCCTTTTACCTTAAACAACAAGTTTCACTAATCACAGCTCACTGTCAGTATTTATCTTTTAATCTCATGGATTTGCAATAAGCAATAAAATTTACCAAGTTTAACAAGGTAAGGAATTCCATTTACTATCATTCCTTTCCCTTGCTGAATGATTTTGCCTAATAGAGATAATTTCTAGGGTTTCTGGCAGTTTCACAACATAAAGAAATAACTGAAAAGGACTTTAGGGAGGAGCTGGTGGTGATGCCCCTGCTTTCTCAATTCTCATACATGCAGGAGGACTGTTCAGAATAACATTTTATTGGTTTCCTCCTTCTAACATACAGTACCAATGAACAACTTTAAGGTTTGCATTAAAACAGCTGTCCAAATAACTTAATTACCAATCTTGCAAATTAAGCATATGATCTTTCAAAGCACAATACTCTAAAACATTACAAAAGAAAATGCTTCTTTTACAACACAGATGATATAAGTTTTAAACTTTGAAATAAAAACCAATTAATTTACCAATCTAATAACTTTAAAATTTCACATGAAGTTACACAGTAATAAAGTTTTCTTGTTATCACATAACATATCAACTTATTACTAGAACTAAATTACATTCTGGAATCTTACACAAATAGTAACTGTGGTGATCCATAAACTTTTAGATAAACATAAAACAGAAAATTGGGCTTACCAGGTACAGAGACTTTTCTCCTCTCCCCATGTTGCAGAGCCTGGCTGTGGATCCTGGGATTTGAAAGGAGAGGTTCACGTCCCTAGAGGTGCTGATTTTGCACCCAGGGCTGTTGCAAAGGGGGCTTTTGGTACAGCTGTTATGCCTCCTCCCCCCTTAAACAGATAGAACAGAAAATCATTTGGGGGGAGGGTACTTTTCAAAACTGACCAGAATGAATTCAGTTGCTTTAAGGCTTCATTTTGACACACAAAAACTTTTCTCTTTCAGGTGAGGCAGAAAAAGGTTAATAATTGCTAATCTGCCTGCCTCTTCAGGTCTCCCAGTATTCAAGACATTTGGAATACAGAGGGAGGTTTTTTTTTAAACCAAACAGGTTCACTGTCTTCTAACTTGCTGATTTCTAACTTCACAAGTATCATTTAACTGTTTCCTGGCTATTTCATTCTTAAGTCCATGAAGTTTCTACTTAACTAGTTCCTGGTCACTTCATTACAACCCTAAAGATTGGAATAAAACTCCTGGTTCTTCCTGGACCTGCCTCCTGAACTAGAGGTGCCCTGCCCCATCTCACAGGGGCTGTCAGACCTCACATTTCAGGGGGATGGAAGGCAAAGATTTAGTAGGGACCCTTCCGGCACCGTTTCCCTAGCATGGGCAAGAATCCTGCTGCTGTGGGGCTCATGTTTCCTGAACACTTGTCTCCCACTCTCAGCCTCAGGTGAGCTTTTGGGCAGATCCCCTGGCCTCTCTCCCCTCTCAGATGTCCACTCCCAACCCTCCGGGAGCCATCAGTCAAGCAGAGCTGAGCCTGAGCAACGTTGACTCCCCCTGGCTCCTACCCCCTGTTGAGTGCCAGTGGACGTTGACGTCAGTGCCCACCTTATCTAGGCACGAGTAGCCCCTCCCTACACTGGCCCCCACCAGGCATCCCACTCACCCCCCTCCCTGCAGTCACCATTCCTCCCCCCTCCCCACACCCTTTAAGGCTCATTCACTCCTCTCCCAAAGATCTTCTCTGGTCCATTTCCTGCTCCTCCATAGCGCAGCCCTTGTGGTCCTTAGGTAACCTCTAGACAACCCAAACTGAGTCTGGCCAAAGTGTACCCCCAAATGAGCACCGTGCGCCAATAGCCCGTGATGTCAGCATCCGTCTTAGTGAGGTGTGAGGGCCCTCTCGCTGAATCTGCCCCTCAGGCCACTGTCCCCAACCTGAAGTCCTGCTCACCTTTCTTTTTGCAGTCAGCATCCCTCCCCTTCCAGAATCCTCCGGCTCAATTTTTCCTTCCCTATGAGCCTTCAGGGACTAGTTTTCCCCCTACTGCCACCCCACCCCCACTGTGTTCATTTTCCCTTCCCCCAAAAGACCTTTTTGGCTAATTTTCCCCTTCTTCACTGAAGCTAAAGTGTTCAGAACTGCCAACGGGGTGACCTGTCTGTGGCCATTTCTGGAACCGAGCTGGGAGGGAGAAGATCCCGGGGACCAGGACTGATGTCCACAGATCCCCTGCTGTCTGTGCAGATGGCCCTCTGTCCTCCTCTTTATAACCACTGGGCTTTGTATATTCTTATCCTAGAGGACTCAAATTTTTCCTCTCTATAAACATTTCTTCTATATCATCCATTTTCTCTCTCTATTCCTCTTTATGAATACTGCATGACTCTCCTTATGATTTTTTTCTATACAGGATTATATATATGTATATATACACATACATACATATATGATTATATCATCCAATATAAAGAACTTATATATTTCATTTATAGTCTCTATTTTAATCTATACATACTTATACATTGTTACAGTTTATCCTATAGAATATAACTATACTAATGTAAATAAATATGTAGAGAATATATGACTGCTCTTATATAAGACAGAATATGTGTATATATATATATGTGTGTGTATTTATATATAGATGTATGTGCTTAAATCTTTTCTCTTCATTCCAATGTAAAGGAAGTCATTCTTTCTATAAATTCATCTTTATAATTTACACATTCTATCTTCTTATAAACATTAGTAATCATTCTCTCAATTACTATGTAAATGAGCATTAACATATTCACTCTCTATTAATATCTATGAGTACTCAACTTTTCTCTGTTCTTACATATTTCTGTGAATACAATTCACTAATAAGAGTACTCCTCTATTCTCTTTATATTCCTACAAATATTCCACTTCTCTCCCTGTGACAGGATATATGAAGATTCCTGTCTATGTGCCCACAGAGTATATCAAGACTCATATATAGGAATATAGACAGAGAATAAGGGTATCCATAAGCAGAGGAATAGGGAGTAAATGCATACTGATAAATGAAGTACTCAGACAGGAATGTACAAAAGCTCCAAATGCCAAAATAGAGAGAGAATATAGAAATTCTTGTATGTATGAGTCACAAGGGTTATATAGTATAATTATATACACTGATTACATGATTGCCCATTTACATGTGAATATTGGGAGAATATGGGGAACACATACAAATATTTATTAATATAAAGACATGATATATAAGCACCGAAATATGAATAACAATAACATGAGTATAGGAGTACACATCAAACTCATAAGGGGAACATATTAACACTCAGATGTATGGTTATATACACATACAGAAAGAAAGGTTGAGCATCTACACATGTGAAAATACAAAAGAAAGATTTAAATCCTCGTCTGTGAGAGGATGCATCTAAATCTTCCATGATCCTTTTCCATAAGATTTTCCTTAGGAGGTAAAATTGTCAGCCTGTTTTGCCTTTGGCTGCCCTATCTCTCTATGTACTCAGTAAAGCAGATATTTCTGAAGGCACTTTTGAGCTGCTCTTTTGTCTCCTCGCCATGATTACTAATTGATATGGATTAAAATTCTTTATCAAGTGCTTGTATCGGGTGTTCACCAGTGTGTTTGTGTATGTGTGGGAGCGTATATTTTTCAGTGTTTCCATGGTGTATGCATATGCTCTAACTTCCATCCTATCTCCTATTGGATTGCTGGTGCAGCAATTCGTGTAAGTTTGGGGTCACGTGTGTTTCTGCATCTCCCTGTATGTGTGTAGTTATGTCCTAACCTCCATCCCACCTCCGTTCCATCATTGTTAACACATTGGAATAGTTACGTGTGGTGGATATGGAGTACATCTTTCTCTTTGGGGCTTTCTTTTTCTTTTCTGTTAACTATAGTATTTATTTGAATGGAGCTATTGACAAAGTGTTTATACCCCTCTTGGTGAAGGTGTTCTCTTATATTCCTGCCCTCATTTGGACAAAGAATTGGATTGACTCCCACTTCTGGCCTCTTAAGGCTGTTTGCAGCAGGAGACAATCAAAGTGATATTTGTCCATGGGGCTGATCTCTGCAGGTTGGGGGAGAAGCCCTCTTTCCCTGGTGGGCGGAGCCCCACTGACATGCCCAGGGTGGGAAAGAAAGGGGTACATGAACTCTGACTGAGAGTTTATTGGGGCTTCCTTTCCCACCCTGATTCCCAGAGCCTCCTTCTGCAGCCCAAGCAGGTCCCTTTGCACAGCTGAAAATGCCCCCACTCTGTTCTTTTCATAATCTGCTCCTTCCTTCCCATCAATGAAAGTCCAAGTGCAACCCAGCCCACCTCCACCAAGCAGTTCCTGATCTCTGCCTCTTCAAGGCTTTGCCACCACTACCACATGGGGCATGGCCAAGGCGCACCTTTCCTCCCAGTACTCCAGAAGTTTTCCAAGAGCAGGAAAGAGGAACCTTGCTAGGCTAATACCTCCAAGCCTCAGGAAAATGTTCAAGGCGGTCTCTGAGTGAAGTATGTGGGGGCCATTTAGCTTTATTCCTAAATGTATTCTTATTCAGGAAAGATATTCAGGGAAGGCTCGCTGTGCTAAGTAAGTATCCAAGGCTGGCCCAAGGCTTGGGGATGGGGAGGTTGGTTCACTTTTTACTTTATCTCACAATCTTAACTGAAGACTTCCAAAATCCCTAGCTCTATGGAAAACCTGCCCACCAACTTCTGGGCAGAGGCTTCCCAGGGATCTTCAGCCCACGAAGGTTGGCTGTCCAAGGAGGGTGAGGCCAAGATGGCAGACAGCTAGCCTGGCAGACAGGAGAGACAGACCTGGCTTCAAGGTCTGGGTGTGCCCCTTAATGGCTCTGGAACGTTGGCCATATCCTCCTCTTGGCTTAAGTTGTCCTGGACCAGATGAGCTCTGAGGTATCTTTTAACACTCCATCCAATTTAAACTTACAAGCCCATTTAAACCCTATCCCCACATTTATAACCCTACCAATATTAGCAGCATACTCCAACCCCTGTTACTGAGAAATCCCTCTTACTCCAATGCTTCTCCTCCCACCTTCTCACATCAACTATCAGACCTCAGATTTCAGGGGAGTGGAGGGCAAAGGCTTAGTATGGACCCGTTAAGGACTGTTTCCCTAGCATGGGCAAAGATTCCTGCAATACTGGGGCTTATGTTTCCTGGTCCCTTGTCACACCTGCTCAGGAGCCTGAGCGTCAGGGGGCTTTGGGCTGGTCCCCTGGTCTCTCTGATATGCACTCCCCGACCTTGGGGTCCTCAGGGAGCCACCAGTCAAGGGTAACTGAGCTCGGGTGACTTGGACGCCCCGCTGAGCGCCAGTAGCAGGTGACATCAGTGCCCACCTCTGGAGGCAGGAGTAGCCCCTCCCTCCACTGATCCCCACTAGACATCACACTCACCCCCTCCCCACACCCTCTAAGGCTTATTTCTCCCTCCCCCAAAGATCTTTTTTGGTCCATTTTCCACTCCTCCACCACGCAACCCCCGGGGGTCCTTAGGAAGCCTTCAGCCAACCGGAGTCGAGTCTGGCCAAGGTGGACCCCCAAATGAGCTCCAAACCCCAATTGTTCGTGACGTCACCGCCCATAGAGGTCCGGCTGGAGGCCCCTCTCCCCCAAACTGCCCCTCCCTCCATTGTCCCCGACCAGAAGTCCCTGTCTCCTTTCCCTCCGCAGTCAGCATCTCTCCCCCACAAACCCCCCATCTGGCTCCAGTTTTCCTTCCCCTTGAACCTTCTCGGTCTCCTTTACCCCCGTCCCCCGCCCAGACCGGGTTTATTTGGGGGCTCATTTTCCACTCCCCCACTGAAACTAAAGTGTATCGAGCTCCAAGCGGTTTTCTGAGTGTTATAATTCCGGGAGCAGAGGAAGGGACAGAGAGGACCCCGGGCACCAGGACCGATATGCAGAGACACCCTGCTATCTGTGCAGACGGCTCTCTGTCCCCCTCTTCTAAACCATTGGGCTTTCTATATTCTTATCCATAAGTTACCAGATTTTTCCTCTGTATATACATTTTTTTGTGTATCAGCCATTTTCTCTCACTCTCCCTCCTTATGAGTACTGCAGGACTCTCCTTATGATCCTGTCTCTATACGATTGTATCTATAGGATTATATCATCCAATATAAAGGAAAGAACTTGTGTATTTCATTTATAGACATTCTCTGTCTTCATCCATGCTCACTCACATATAAGACCACAGAGTTTCTCCTATAGAATGTAACATTATACTTACACAAATAAATATATAGAGTATATGACAACCCATGTTTATGAAGACTGAGAATATGTAATGTATGCATGTATGTATTTCCTTATATGTACTCATTTCTCTTCATTCCAATGTAAGGAACTTCATTGATACTTTCTACAAATTCGTTTACATGATTTATATATTTTATCTCCTCATAAACATTACTAAGCATTGTCTCAATTACTACATAAAAAGTAATAACATATTCATGCTCTACTCATATCTATAAGAACTCACATTTTCTCTACTTTTATGTATTTCTTTTTTTCTTTTAGGAGGGGACAAGGCAGGGCAATTGGGGTTAAGTGACTTGCTCAAGGTCACACGGCTAGTAAGTGTTAAGTGTCTGAGGTCAAATTTGAACTCAGGTCCTCCTGACTCCAAGGCCAGGGCTCTATTCACTGCAGTGCCACCTAGCCACCCCAATGCGCCACCTAGCCGCCCTGATATATTTCTACATATACATTCTCTATCCATGAATAAGAGTACACACCTATACTCTCTCCCTACTTCTACAAATATTTCACTGCCTCTCTCCTAGTGAGAAAATATGTGAAGACTCCTGTCTATGTGCACACAAAGATTCAAGATTCATATACATGAATATAGAAAGGCTCCATGTGCCAAGATATAGAAAGAATATATGAATAATCATACATATAAGTCACAAGAGACAATATAGTGTATATATACACTGATTACATGATTCCACATATAGCTGTGAATATTAAAGAGATTATGGGGAGAAGATGGGGAATATATATAAATTCTGATTAATATAAAGATATTAACATATAAATACTGAAATATGTATCATAAGGGAGGGAGTATAGGGAAGTATTTATACACTGAGCCCAGAAAGAGAATATATTAACACTTAGATGTATGGCTATGTAGAGAGAATGGGTAAGCATCCATACACATCACAATATAAATGGAAAATATCAATCCTCATCCACGAGGGGCTATGTTGGAATCTTCCGTTCTCTTTTTCCATGAGATTTTCCTTAGAAAGAAAGGTTCTCAGACTGTTTTGCCCTATCTCTCCATGTCCTAAGTTAAGCATTTCTGAAAGCACTTTTGATATGCTCTTTTGTCTGGTCACCATTATTATTAACTGATGTAGATTAAAATTCTTTATCAAATGTTTGTACTGGGCACAGGAGTGTGTGTTTCTCTCTGTGTGTATATGTCCTAACTTACATCCAATAAATGCACTGCTTGATCAATGACTTACCAGTATGTTGTGTGTGTCTGTGTGTGTGTTTCTCTCTCTCTCTCTCTCCATCCTACTTTCCATCCCACCCCCTGTGTGATAATTACTAATATAGAAATAGGTCAGACTGAAGTGTGTTTCATGGAGGCCTTGTGGAGGAGACTATGATTCCAGTTTCTGGTTTCTCTAAGCTACAGCTGTGAGACCACATTAGTCATAAATGTCCATGAAGCTGATCTGTGCAGGTTAGGGGAGAAGCTCTCTTTCCCTGGTGGGCAGAACCCAACTTTTGGATTTGCCCAAGGTGGGAAAGGAAAGGGCACATGAGCTCTTCTTAGGGGTTATTGGGGCTTCCTTTCCCACCCTGATACCCAGAGTCCCCTTCTCCAGCCCAAGAATGTCCTTTGGCACAGCTGAAAATCCCCACTTCTGTTCTGTTGATAATCTGCTCCTTCTTTCCTATCAAGGAAAGCCCAAGTACCACCCATCCTACCTCCTCCAAGCAGTTCTTGGCCCCTGCTTCTCCAAGACTTGCCTCTTTTAGCCAAGGGTTTGCCACCATGACTACATTGGGCATGTTCAAGGCACACTTTTTCCCTCACTACACTGGGAGTTGTCTGAGGGCAGGAAACTGGAACCTTGCTTGGTCTAATTCCTCCAAGCCCCAAGAAAATGTTCAAGGAGGGCTCTGAGTGAAACAGCTGGGGGGTCAGGCACCTTCTTTCTTTCTTTTTTTTTTTTTTGCTTTTTTTGGAGGGCAGTTGGGGTTAAGTGACTTGCCCAAGGTCACACGGCTAGTTTTTGTGTTAAGTGTCTGAGGCCAGATTTGAACTCAGGTACTCCTGACTCCAGGGCCGGTGCTCTATTCATTGCGCCACCTAGCCACCCCAGGCACCTTATTTCACAAATGGAAGAAACTCATTCAGAGAAGGCATGGGATTGGTTCAGGCTCACTCAGATAAGTGTGTCTCCCATGTTGGCCCAAAGTTTGGAGTTGGGGCAGGGCTTAGTTTGCCCATCACTTAACCCCAAAGTCATGAATGAAGACTCCTAGAACCTCTAATCCTAGAACTCTAGAATCCACCATTTAGGGGAGCCTGCCCATCAATTTCTGGGGAGTGCCTTCCCAGGGACCTTCATCCTGTGAAGCTTGGCTGTCAGAGGAGGGAGAGGCCAAAAAAAGGTCAGCTATCCTGGCAGGCAAGAGAGACAGGGGCTCAAGGTCTATGTCTGCCCCTTACTGGTTCTGGGACCTTGGTCATGTCTGTTCCCTCTTCTTCACCTCAGTTATCCTTTATCTGAGATGAGGAAGTGGGACCAGATAAGTTATGAGGTGTCTTTTAACCTTCCATCCTATCCAAACCTACAAGCCCATTCAGATCTCACACCCATATCTATACCCCTGGTAATGTTAGCAAAGTAGCTCCAAACCCCATAGCTGAGAAATCCCTGCTAGCCGAATGCTTTCCCTTGGGACAGCCCTCCCCCAGTCAGCAAGTTCTGCTCTTGTTCTAACCCTAAATATTGGAATAAAACCCCTGATTCTTCCTGCATCTGTCTTCTGACCCAGAGGTGCCCCTCCCTCCCAACCACTTCCCCCATCTCACAAAGGCTGTCAGACCTGCGATTTTGGGCAGTGGGTAAGGCAAAGGTTTTGTAGGGACCGTCAGGGACTGTTTCCCTAGCATGGGCAACATTGCTGACATTCTGAGATTTATGTTTCTTGAACACATGTCTCCTGGGCTCGGGAGGCTGAGCTTCAGGTGGGCTTTGGGCTGGCACCCTGGCCTCTCTCAGATATCCTCTCCTTGCCCTCGGGGTCCTCAGGGAGCCACTAGTCAAGGGGAAGTGAACCTGGTCAAGGTGGACCCACTGCTAAGCACCATTAGCCGGTGATGTCACCGCCTACTGTGAGGCAAGAGTAGCTTCTCCCTCCACTGGTCCCCACCAGGCATCTCACTCACCTACCTCCCTGCAGTCACCATCCCTCTCCCCACCCCCAAACCATCTAAGGCTCATTCCCTCTTCCTCCAAAGATGTTTGGTCCATTTTCCACTCCTCCATTGCTCAACCCTGAGGGTCCTTAGGGAGCCATCAGTCAACCAGAACTGAGTCTGGCCAAGGTGGACCCCAAAATGAGCCCCGGGCACCAATGACCCGTGACATCAGTGCCCATTGAAGTCCAGCAGGAGAACTCTCTCCCCTAACTCACTCCTCCCTCCACTGCTCCCCACCTAACATCACACTCACCTTCCTGTGGTCAGCATCCCTCCCCCACAAATACCCTTCCTCCCAGGTTTTCCTTCCCCATGCACCTCCTGGGCCTCATTTCCCACTCTCCTCTACCCCCACCATGTTAATTTTAGAGCTAATTTTCTCCTCCCCCACCACGGCTAAAGTGTGCTAACCTGACTGGGCTGGGGTGTCCTGTCTGTGGCCATTCCCGTGTACTAAGGGAGCTCATTTCAGGGACCAGGACTGATCCCTAGCGACCCCCTTCTCTCTGTCCAGACAGCCCTCTGTCACGCTTATCATAACCACTGGGTTTTCTATATTCTTATTCATAAATTATCAGATTTCCCTCTGTATATACATTTCCTGTGTATCAGCCATTTTCTCACTCTTAAATTTTATAAATAATGCAAAACTGTCCTTATAATCCCCCAATAACACTTCCAAGCCCCAGAAAAACCTCCAAGGAGGGCTCTGAGTGAAGCAGGTGGGGTTCATCCCCCTTAATTCACAAATGGAACAAACTCATTCCAGGAAGGCCTGGGATTAGCTCAGGCTCATGCTGCTAAATGTGTATCCCAAGCTGACCCAAAGTTGGGGGCTGAGGGGTTTAGTTTACTTTTAACATAACTCCACAGGCTTAATTTGAAGACTCCCAGAACCTCAGCTCAATGGGGAACCTGTCTACAGTCTTCTGGGGAGAGCCTTCCCAGGGACTTTCAGTCCATGAAGCTTGGTTGTCAGAAGAGGAAAGGTCCAAGATGGAAGCCAGCTAGTCTGTCAGAAGAGACCTGGGCTCATGATCTGGTCTGCCCCTAACTGGCTTTGTGGCCATGCCTTTGCCCTCCTCTCCACCTCAGTTACCCTTTTTCTCCAATGTGGAGGGTAGACCAGATCAGCTCTGAGGTCTCTTTTAGCCCTCCATCCTATTCAAACCTACAAGAGCATTCACACCCTACCCCCAGTATCTATATCCCTATCAATGTTAGCCCCCAACCCCTGCAGCTGAAATAAAACTGCTTTCCCTTGGGGGCAGTCCCCAGCCAGCCATTTCTGCTCTTACAATAACCCTAAAGATTGGAATAATCCCCCTGGCTCTTCCTGAACCAGAGGTGTCTTTTCCCACCACCACTCCATCCCTCTTTCCAGTGCTCTCAGGCCTGAGATTTTGGGGGGGAGGTGGAAAGCAGAGGTTTATTATGCACCTGTTCCAGACTGTTTCTCTAGGATGGGCAAAGATTCCAGCAGTTCTGGGGTTATGTTTCCTGAACCCTTTTCTCCCATGCTCAGGAGGCTGAGCCTCAGGGGGATCTTTGGGCGGGTCCCCTGGCCTCTCTCAGATATCCACTCCCTGCCCTCGGGGTCCTCAGAGATCCACCAGCCAAGGGGAGCTGAGCTCGGGTGACGTTGATTCCCCCCGCTGAGCGCTTTGTAGTCTGTGACGTCACCGCTTACTTAGGGAGGCACGAGGAGCTCCTCTCTCCACTGGTTCCCAGCAGGCATCCCATTCACCTGCCTCCTAGCAGTCACCCTCCCTTCCCCCCGCCCCACACCCTCTAAGGCTCATTTCCTCCTCCCCTAAAGATCTTTTTCGGTCCATTTTCCGCTCCTCCCCTCGCAGCCCTCGACCCTTAGGGAGCCTCCAGTCAACCGGAACTGAGTCTGGCCAAGGTGGACCCCAAAATGAGCGCGGGCATCAATGACCCGTGACGCCAGAGCCCATCGAGGTCCAGCAGGAGACCCCTCTCGCCAAATCCGCCCCTCCCTCCAATGCCCACCACCAGAGGTCACTATAACCTTTCTGCAGTCAGCATGCCTCTGTGCCTGTGAGCCTGTTAATGTCCTAATTTTCATCTCAACCCCTGTGCAATCATTGCTACTTTGCTAACACTCAGTTCAGACTGAGGTGTGTTTCCTGGAGGCCATGTGGAAGAGACTGTGGCTCCTGTTTCTGGCCTCTTCAGGCTATTTGCAGCTGTGAGACAACCTTAGTGATGGGTGTCCATGAGGCTGATCTCTACAGGTTGGGGAGAAGCCTTCTTTCCCTGGTGGCTGGAACCCCACTGACCTTCTCAGAGAGGGAAAGGGAAGAGCACATGAGCTCTTCTGAAGGGTTATTCAGGCTTCCTTTCCCACCTGGATTCCCAGAGCTCCTTTCTGCAGCCCAAGCAGGTCTCTTTGCACTCCCCACCTCTATTCTGTTGACAATCTGTACCTTCCCATCCCTGAAAGTCCAAGTGCCACCCCCACCCATTCCACCTCCACCAAGAAGTTCTTGACCCCTGCCTATCCAAGTCTTACCTCCTTTGGCCAAGGGTTAGCCACCACTACCACATTGGGCATGTCCAAGGCACATCTTTTCCCTAACCACGCTGGGAGTTCTCTGAGGAAAGGAAACAGGGAATTTCTTGGGCTAACACCTCCAATCCAAAGGAAAAGATTCTAGTAGTGCTCTGAGTGAACATCAGGCAACGTTCATCCCCCTTATAGCACAAAAGAAAGAAACTCATTGAGGGGAGGCATAGGATTGGCTCATGGTCACTCTGCTAAAGGTGTACCCCAGGCTGGCCCAAAGTGTGGGCTTGGGACAGGGCTTGGTCTGCCCCTCACTTAACTCCAAAGTCATGAACCTCTAATTCTAGGGGGAACCTGCCCCTCAGTTTCTAGTAAGTGCCTTCCCAGGGACCTTCAGCCCATGAAGCTTGGCTAGCAGAGGAGGGAGAGGCTAAGATGAAAGCCAGCTAGCCTGGCAGGCAAGAGAGACCTCAGCTCAAGGCCCGGGTCTGTTCCTTACTGTTTCTGTGACCTTGGCCATGTCCCTGCCCTCTTCTTCACCTCAGCTACCCTTTTTCTCGGATGAGGAGATGAGAGCAGATAAGTTCTGAGGTGTCTTTAACCCTCCATGTTACCCAAACCTACTAGTCCATTCAGACTACCCCCTTATCTATACCCCTGCCAAGGTCAGTAAAGTATCCCACACTTATAGCCGAGAAATCCCTTGGGGCAGCCTCCACTCACCAAATTCTGTCCTCGTTCTAACCCTAAATACTGGAATAAATCCCCTGATTCTTCCTGCACCTGCCTCTTGACCCAGAGGTTCCCCTCCCTCTCAACTACTCCCCTATCCTAGTGTGCGAGATTTGAGATTTCAGCAAGGTGGAAGGTAAGGTTTTAGTAGGGACCCATCAGGAACTGTTTTCCTAGCATGGCCAAGATTGTTGCCATTCTGGGCCTCTGTGTTCATTTTGGGGTCCACCTTGGCCAGCTTCAGCTCTGGTTAGATGGTGACTCCCTAAGACCCCTGAGGGTTGTGTGATGGAGGACTGGAAAACAGACCAAAGAAGGTCTTTGAGGGAGAAGGGATTGAGCCTTAGAAGGTGTGGGGAGAGTGGAGGAATGGTGACTGCAGGGAGAGGGCTGAATGGGATGGTTGGTGGGGACCAGTGGGGGGAGGAACCTCCAGAGGTGGGCACTGACATCACCGGCTAATGGCCCTCAGCAGGGGATCAACTTCACCCTGGCTCAGCTCCCCTTGGCTGGTGGATTTCTGAAGACCCCGAGGCTGGGGAGGGGATATCTGAGAGGGATGAGAGGTCAGGGGACCCACTCCCAAGCCCCCTGAACCTCAGCCTCCTGAGCATGGGAGAAAAGGGTTCAGGAAACATAACTCCAGACCTGCTGGAATCTTTGTGGATCCTAGAGAAACAATGTCAAACCGGTGCATAATGAACCTCTGATTTCCACCCCTCCCCCCAAATCTCGGGTCTGACAGCCCCTGTGATACAGGGGGAGTGGTGGTGAGGGAAGGCACCTCTGAGCCAG
>CM053602.1:53279236-53300838 GCA_028646575.1 Pseudocheirus occidentalis
GTCCAACCTGGGAGTTGCCATGGAGATGAAAATGAGAGAGCAGCAGGGACCAGGGAAGAGGAAATCAGAAGAAAGAGAGGGCTTAGGACAGAAAATGGCGGCTCTTGCAGTGAACCCCAATCCTCTATATGTTACAGGTGGGAGGGTTCAGAGACATGGGATCATGGCCTGGCCTTAGAGAGCAATATCTCACCAATCACAAGCATTTATTTTCCTTTATATATTCAGTGAACCAAAATACAGAGCATTTTAACTAATTTAAAAATTAAAGAGGTAGATTGTATGAGATCATTTATTCATACCAACATAATTTTTATCTGGCATCAGTGATGTCTAAAGAAAAGTATCAAAGAAACTCAAAAACACATAAACCAAAAGTCTGGTCTCTTGGATCACTCTGCTAAAAGTCTTTAGTGAGATTATTACTTTTGGCTGGCTAAATAAGTCCTTCAAAATACCTGCAGACCAAAACAAATTCAGTGAGGTTTATTTCTTTCCTTACTAAAGACTGCTGCTTCTATCAATTGATACAACTCTCAATTACAATGAATACTGAGTACTTTTGGACTTAAATCCTCCAAATGTTCTGTATAGAGACCTTTTTAGATAGGACTTCTATTTTGAAGTCATAACATCACTAGGAGTAATGCATATTATAACAGTAATTCAAATAGTAAAATTTAAAAGTTGAATGGCACCCTAGAAGCTGCAAGGCCAGATCTGTGATTGTGTCCAGATGAAAGAGGGGGAGCTATGTTGGGTCTGGAAATGAGGATTTTCAGGAACAGGAGGACTTGAGTTTACAGAATGTCTGGCCTGGGAGGTGTCATAGAAACCAAAAAGAGAGGTAGCAGTGCCCAGATGAGAGGGAGCCTCCAAGCAAAGAGAGCCTCTAGGCCAGCAAAGGTCAGATATTAGAGTGAACTCCAGACCCCAGTATGCTATGGGGTGGGGGAAGGATTCAGAGCATAGACACTGGTGGGAAATGGGTCTTAGAGTGGAAAATCTGACAAACAGCAAGGATTTGTTTTTTATGTTTATATGGAGTGGGATTTAAAAAGGAAGAAGGTTGGATTTTTCACAGATCAATAATTATTCCAATATAATTTTTTTCTGCACAGTAGTGATGGATAAGAAAATTAGATTTAAAAGAACAACAGCGCCACCTATCTTCAACTACAGCACCAAAAGGGATTGTTGAGCTTCTCTTTCATGTTTTGCCTAGCAAACAATGCCTCTAAACCACAAAATACATGCACACCACAACAAAGGCACTTGCATGTATTTATTTTGTGAATAAAAACTGAAATTTCTATAACTTCTAAAAAAGTGAATATTGAGTAATTTTGGACAAAAGCCCAGATCTTCACTGTAGAGAACACTGTAGAGAGAAGACTTCTATCTCAAAGTCATCAGACTGGTAACCAAGGCCCATTATCACAATCATACAATGAATAAAATAATAAATTCATTCAGGCTATTTATATATTCTTTTTAAAATGAAAAATTCCATCCATTTAGTGTTTCCTAGAACACAAATGGTTTAGGTTTCCAAGTATCTTTCCTGCAGGAATATTGGAAATAGTTAAGATCAGAGATAGAGTATCTAAGCTAGGAGGTACATTCTGCCACTGAAGGTACCAAAGGGGAGTGGAAAGTGAAGGCAAAATATGGGATTAGAGGGGGCACATGGAACTCAGACTGAGTCAGTTTGACAGAAACTTTGAATCTAGACTCATGAGCTAAATTTGACTGTAAAATTTATAATGTCCTTATTCAGAGGGACTAGAAGAGGGAAAAGGGGGAAGATTTTTGTTTCAAAATCAGTATATGGGAAAGTTTTGCTTTGTTAAAATGAAACATTAAAAATAAATAAGGATAATAGACCAAAGAGAATTCAGGATTGCATTCCCATGCGTGAAGATTCTTAGAAAAAAATGAATGCCTGAGCATCCCAGTACCACAAAAGCTGCCAAGGTGGTGGTGGGCTAGAGGTTAGAAGACAGAATTTCCCAACATGACTGTAAGGTTCATCTCTGAATAAATAATATATAATTCCTAACTCTGAATGCTTATCACATGTTGGAGTAGGGAAAGGAGAGCACAGGCCAACCTTTGAACACAAAAGGTCAGACCTCTGCATGGGCTATAGACCCCACTGTGTGATGGCTATGAATCAGAATCTGCTCAGGTAGGGGACTGAGACTGGAAAACACCATAAATGGGAAAGATTTATTTCCATCTATATTCTAAGTGAGGGAAAATAATGGCAAGTTGTAGGGAAGCCAAAAACTAGAAGGAGGAAGGGTTTACCTAGCATTGCACTCCTTTATGGCAACTTAATTAATATTTCGCAGGAGAGATTTTGAAATAAATCATGCATCTACACCTACACAGCTAAAACAATTTACTAAATGTATTATTTTCCGACAAGCAAAAAACCCACCTCCAAACTGAAAACATCTGGACTCAAAACCAAATTAACTCCCTATATGTTCTCCTTTAGTGCAGACTACTATAGATATTACTAACAAGGAAAATGAAAGTAGAGTAATTTAGGGCAATAAAATGAATGTGTAGCATATCGAGGACTTAGAACAGCCATGAATTCATTGTGCAATTTTGTATATAGGATAGATGCATGTGCATTGCATAATTACCTAATAAAAATAAAGAAAAATCTTTGCAGATCATCTTCAGAATCATGAGCTGAATGAGGCCATAGCAGTTGAAAAGGCAGAATTTTGAGAGTCTAGAGAAGGGAGGGGGCAGAGGCAGAGGAGCTGGGAATGGAAAGTTTCAGCAACAGGAGGATGTGAGCACAAAATGTCAGACCTGGGGGTCGCCATGGAGATGAAAATGAGAGAGCAGCAGGGACCAGAGAAGAGGGAAATCAGAACAAAGAGAGGGCTTAGGACAGAAAATGGCGGGTTTTGCAGTGAACCCCAAACCCTATATGCTACAGGTGGGAGGATTCAGATAAATGGGATCATGTCTTGGCCTTAGAGAACAATATCTCACAAATCACAAGCATTTATTTTCCTTTACATACTCAGGGAGCCAAAATATTGGATATCTTAACTAATTAAAAAATTGAGAAAGTAGGTTGTAGGAAATCATTTATTCATGACAATACAATTTTTATCTGGCATCAGCGATGTATAAAGAAAACTAACAAAGAAAATGAAAAACACATAAACCAAAAATCTGGTCTCTTGGACCACACTGCTAAAAGTCTTTAGTGAGGATACTGGGAATTTTGTGGCTAGCTAAATCAAGCCCTCAACATCTGCAAACCACAACAACTGCAAAGAAAAACAAAGACAGTGAGATGTATTTCTTTCCTTACTAAAGACTGGTGGTTCTATTTGTTAATTAATTTTCTGTTCGTTAATTAATATAACTATTATTCAAAATGAAAATTGAGTACTTTTTTACTAAAAAGCCCCAGATGTTCAGTATAGACACATTTTAGAGAGAAGACTTCTATTTTAAAGGCAACATATCACTAAGAGCATTGCATATTGTAATAAGCATTCAAATAATAAAATTGAAAGCAATAACTTGACACAAGTTTTCTAGATTTGGTGACAGAATCAAAACTTCAAGTCTTCTATGTTACATAGCATTCTAAATGTCTAGGTTTCTAGGTCCTTTTCTCCTGGAAATACTGGAAGTAGTTCAGAGGACTAGCAGCTAACTTTGTCCAAATTAGCAGTTAACTCTGTCTCTGAATGTCCTAATGGTGAGCTGAAAGGGAAGTTATGATATGTGTTCATGGAAGGCACTGAAACCCAGACTGTGTGGGCTTGAGGGAAACTTTGAATCCAGAATCCTGGGCTTGATTCAGCTGTAAAATCTACAATGTCAATATAGGGAGAGAATAGAAAATTAAGAGAGGGTGATTTTCAGGGGCTAAGAAGAGAAACTATAAGAAACAGGAGGATTTTTAACACATAGCATTGTGTAGCCATAGTTCAGAGAAGGAAGGAGGGAGCAGAGCACTTTGAGGAAGGAATATCAGAGCAGAAAGTGCCCTGAGACTCTAAAAGGCAGAGCTTGGGATGTTCTGAAAATTCTGTTTGTCTGCTCTGTCATTCTCTGGCAATAGAAATAATTAGCTCTGAATAGGCCTTAGGATGGAAAATTTCAAGGAAGTTTTTTTTTCATTTATTTTCTTAGATTGGCCAACTATTAATGTGTTGAAGGTTATTTAAATACAAATTTTAGTCAGATTTTTCTTATGTAATAAACATACACCAAATTGAAATTTTGCTTTGCATTGGTGATGCAAAAAAATCTCACATCTATAATCACAGAGTTAAAAGAATGAAGAAAATTCTATTTTCTTGCCACCCCAACCCCCCCCAAAACCTGAAATAACTGTACTAAAAAAAACAATGAATGGCTTGCAAATCTGTCATTGATAAAAATCACTATTTATAGAAGAATTGATGATAATAGATATTCAGTATTTTTGGCCATTAAAAAGATATGGTTATGTAAAAGTACTTGATAGGGACACAAATGAAACTTGGAAACCAGTATATATGTAAGACTCAATTCAAACATGTTTAAAAATAAAAATAAAATAAACTGAAACATAAAAACCCAAACAAACCAAGATCTTAGGAGGTTGTACAATTAGGTGTGATAAACTTATATCTTTAAAGGTCTTAAAAAAAATTCAATGCCTGGAATTCAAAGTAACATTAAAGTAGGTAACTAGGTTGGGAGCTTGAACTTAAAATACAGAATTTCCCATCATGGCAGTGAGTTCCTCCAAGTGGGACAAATGGAGGGCTGCATTGTAAAGACCAAATTCTTGAACACGGCTTTGACCTGAACTCTGCACTCTGTGCTTGAAGGAAATATACAAAACTGAGTATATCGTGAACATAATCCTGAAGCATATAGTCACTGAATCCTGAGCTGGATGGGGCTGTAGAAATAGGAATGAGAGTATGGGAAGGACTCGAATAGAGAGAGTGGGGGATGTTCAGAGGTTGATGAGGCAAACTGTCTGAAGAAATGGGATTTTAGAATAGACAGTGTCAAGTCTAGGAGGAGCCTTGGAGAAGAGAATGAGAGATTGATGAGGGTCTTTACAAGAAGAATTATCTTATGCAGGAGAAAAAAGAATTGGTCAGGACAGGTATGGCCTGAAATTTTCTTTGTTCCATAGCTGTGAGGGCTCTGAGAACCAATATGATCTTCTGTAAAATATAAAATGCAAATTTCAAAGATTCTCATCAATGCATGCTTTTTAAACAGAAATATTTTCTGGATCTAGGTAAATAACATGTTGCAAGCTAAGGAAACAAAAGAGACACTGGTTAGTTTAAAAATTGGTATGTGGTAGGATTAATGCAGGTTGTAATAATAATTTAATAAAAAAGAAAATCCTCATGCATCATCGGAGAGTATAGCCCTATAATCCAAAATGTCAGCTCTTGGCGGCCCCTTGGAAAAAGGAATAACAGAGTTTCCCCTGACCTTTCAAGGACATATGTTCTAGCGGGTCCTGTTGGTTAGAAAACCAGATTTCCTAACTAGGGCACAAGTCCTAACTCTTAATGTCAAGATTTTGAATAAAAAGTTTAGTAAGAGCATGAGATAGGAGATACCTCATGTAATATAGAATGTATGAGCTTGAAGATAATTTGGAATTCAGGATCATTAGCTGAATGAGACCATAGAAGCTGCAAAACCAGATTTCTGAGGGCCTAGAAAAGTGAGAGTGGGAGATGAATAGGGTTCTGGGAATGGACATTTTCAGAAACAAAGAGGATTTGAGCATATACAATGTCAGGCCTGTAAATTGCCATGGAAATTAAAAAGAGAGAGATAGCAGTGCCCAGAGAAGAGGGGGGGCCAGAGCACAGAGAGCCCCTAGGGCAGCAAAGGTCAGATATTACAGGGGACTCCAAACACCAGTATGCTATAGGTGGGGGAGGGGGTCAGAGAACAGACATCATCTGCTGGGGAAGGGGCCTTAGAGTGGAAAATTTGAGAAACAGCAAAGATTTATTTTTTATATTTATAGGGAATGGGATTTAAAAAGGAAGGGGAAGGCAGATTTTTCACAGAAGATTATTAATTATACCAATATAATTTTTACTGAACATTAGTGATGCATGAGAAAAATAAATTTTAAAAATCCAGAAAGAACAACAGCTCCACCTATCTTCGAGCACAGCACCACAAGAGATTGTGGAGTTTCTTTCTTATTTTTTGCCTACCAAACAATGCCTCTGATCCACAATACATGCACACCAAAAGAAAGGCAGTTGCATGTATTTCCTTCCTGAATTAAGGCTGGTATTTCTATTACTTCTTTAAAAAGTGAATATGGAGTAATTTTCGACAAAAGCCCAGATTTTCACTATAGAGAGCAGGGATAATCAGAGAGAGAAGATTTCTATCTCAATGTCATCAGAGTGGTAACCAAGGCACATTATAACAATCATGCACTGAAGAAAATAACTAATTCATACAAGTTATCTAGATATTCCTTTAAAAATAAAAATGCCATCTATTCAATGTTTCCTAGAACAATAACAGCTTAGGATTACAGGTATCGTTCTTGCAAGAATACAGAAAAACTTTAGAGCAGATATAGAGAGTTCAAAGCTAAGACTTGAATCCTGCCTCTGAATGTACAAGGTATGGAAAATGAAGTGAAAATATGGGATCAGGGAGGGCACCTGGAAACCAGACTGTCAGTTTGACAGAAATTTTGAATCCAGAATCAAGAGCTACATTTGACCATAAAATCTATAATGTCATTATTGAAAGGGTCTAGAGGTAGATATTGAGAGGCTGAGAATGAAAACTGTCAGAAATGGGAGTTTTACCTCATACCATGGTATAATCATGTTGAAAAGAAAAAAGGAGGTAGGGAGAATGGATAATCAGAGCAGAGAGTGCCCTGAGACTTTACAAGGTAAACCTTGAAATGTCCTGAAGGTCACCATGTTCGATTGATAGCCATTCTCTGGGAACAAAATGATTGGCTCTCAATGGGTCTCAGAATGGAAAATTTCATAAATGGTAAGAATGTATATTCAGATAGATACTTTCTTAGCCCAAATACTCACCTACTGTAGGCCACTTAGTAAACAACATGAAAGTAAACTGTTGTTTTGAGAACAAACCTAAGTTCAAATTAAATTTTTTGTATGCACTGCTGATAGAAAAAGAACAAGGTCTGACCTCCTTAAACTCAGCCTTGAGGGGAAGGTGAAAATACCATCAATATTGTAGATGCTGACATTAATACTGCTTCTTTAAATATCAGTACAGAAATCAGTCCTCTGCAGTTGCTTCACTGATAAAAAGTTCTTCATAATACTATTTGTCATAATGAATATTCAGTATTTTGAGGTGATGCATTTAAAAGGGGAAGATTTTTGTTTAGAAATCAGTATATGAGTATGTCTCAAGATATTAAAATAAAACAGTAAAAAATGCAAGCAAAATCATCCAAACAGAATTTAGGATGGTACTCCCTTAGATATGAGAATGTCCCATGTATTGAGGTTCTAAGAAAAATGAATGTTATGAGCAAGCATCTAGGTTACCATAAAAGCTGCCAAGTCCATGGTAGGCCAAAGGTCAGAAGACAGAATTTCCCAGCTTGACAGGAGATTCCTTCTCTGAATGTTTTATATATTGTTCCTAACTCTGAAAGCTTGGTCCTTGTTGGAGTGGGGATAGGTGAGCAAAGTCAAAGCTTAGAACACAGAAGGTCAGATTCCTGAATGGGCTACAAACCAACCTGTGTGATAGTGTGAAGCTCCCTGAGAACATGAATCAGAATCTCCTCAGGTTTGGGACTCAGATTGGAAAACATCATCTATGACTATGACTTATTTCCATCTATATTCTAAGGGAGGCAAAATATTGGCCAGTTATAGGAATGTAAAAAAAACAGAAGGAAGTAGAGTTTGTGTAGTATTCCAGTCATTTCTCACAATTTAATTAACATTTGATAGTAGGTATGCTTTGAAATAAATCATGAATCCACAAGTACACAGCTAAAACAGTCAAGTTAAAGTACTATTCTCTGACAAGTAAAAAAAAAAACCACCCCCAAACTGAAAACATTTGGACACAAAACCAAACCCTATATGTTCTCTTTTAGTCCAGACTAGTATGGATATTACTAAAAAGGAAAATGAAAGCATTGTAATTTAAAGCAGTAAAACAAATGTGTATCTTGTTGAAGACTTAGAATAGACACCAGTTCATTTTGCAGAATTGTATATAGAAGATGGCCGTGCATTGTAATAATTATGTAATAAAAATGAAGAAAAATCTGTATAAAGCATTTTCAGGATTAAGAGTTGTATGAGGCTATACCAGGTACAAAGGCAAAATTTTGAAGGTCCAGAGAAGGGAGGGGGCAGAGGCAGAGGGGCTGGGAATGGAAAATTTCAGCAACAAGAGGATGCGATTACACAGAGTCAGACCTGGGAGTTGCCATGGAGATGAAAATGAGAGAACAGCAGGGACCAGGGAAAAGAGAAATCAGAACAAAGAGAGGGCTTAGGACAGAAAATGGCGGCTCTTGCAGTAAACTCCAGGCCCCTATATGCTACAGGTGGGAGGATTCAGAAAAATGGGATCATGTTCTGGCCTTAGAGCACAATATCTCACAAATCACAAGCATTTATTTTCCTTTACATACTCAGGGAGCCAAAATATTGGGCATTTTGCCTAATTTAAAAAATTAAGAAAGTAGATTGTAGGAGATGATTTATTCATGCATCCCATTATAATTTTTACCTGGCATCAGATGAGAAGAGAGAGAAAAGGGGATGTTTAGGAGCTGAGAATTGAAATTGTCAGAAACTTGAGGGTTTTAGCACATAGAAGGGCACAGCCACGGTGAGGAGAAGGAAGGAAGTAGGAGAGCACTGTGAAAAAGGAACCTGAGAGAAGAGATCCTAAGACCCCCAACAGATAGGTCCAGGAAGGTCCTGAAAAATCATCATTTTTCATTTCCAAGCGTTGTCTGAGAACAGAAATGATTAGCTCTGAATAAGCCTATGAATGGAAAAGGTCATGAATGCCAAAGACATATTCTCAGATATCCGTTGCCCCAAATGTCAAGCTGTTTTATGTCATGTGAAAAAAGAAGAGTATTGTCCGTATGAGATAAAATCTAAACATCAAAAAATGTTTAGGAAGGACTAGAGTTGTAAAAAAAGAGAAAGAAATCTGACATTATTAAGCACCAAACTTCAAGAGTATGGTAAAAATACTTTCAATTGCATGGCCACCCAAAAAACAACCTTCAAATCTCCAATATCTCTCCAGGAAATAAAACAGAAACAAATCACCCACCATTATTAAAATAAATTTTCAAAATGTCATAGTGAGATTCCCATCTTCTTTGGCAATCCAAAAATAAACAAATAAAAGAATGAAGGAATGACCAAAGGATTAAATAAATGAGGAAATAAACCCCAAACCCCACAAAAAATATGTCTTTGGCATTCATAACCTTTTCCATTCATAGGCTCATTCAGAGCTAATCAGAATAACTTTAGATGCTTATATTCCTTTCTTTGGTACAGACTGCTTTTAATATTAGTATCAATAAAAATTAGTATTGGGCATCTTTGGACCGAAAAACACAGATATTCAGTGCAAAGGGCTTTTGGGGGGGGAAGACTTCTTTTTCAAAGTCATTATGTCAGTAAATCCAATGTACACTGAAATAATAATCCCATGAGTAAAGTTAAAAATAATGATTTGTCATAATTTCTCACTCTATGGCTTTAGAACCAAAAATGTCATGCCCTAAATGGTGCCAAGAACACTACAACTAGGGCTTCCAAGTACCTTGCACATAGGAATATTTGCAGTAGGTTAAGAGATGCATAATGTTAGAGCTCAGAGGTAAGTCCCAAAGGGTGCAGCAAGGCCAGATATGTGATGGGGGTGGGGGTGGCACTGGATTGCAAACTGAGGACTTGAGGGAAACTTTGAATCCAGAATCCTGAGCTTGAGTCAGCTGTAGAATTTACATTGTCAATATTGGGAGAGAATAGAAAAAGTGTTCATGTTCAGAGGCTAAGAATAGAAATTATGAGAAACAGGTGGATTTTTAACACATAATATTGTGTAGCCATAGTTCAGAGAAGGAAGGAGGGAGCAAATCACTTTGAAGAAGAGAAAGTGCCCTGAGACTCCAAAGGACAGAACCTGGGAAATTCTGAAAATCATGTAGGAGTGTCAAACATTCTCTGAGAACTGAAATGATTAGCTCTAAATGGGCCTTAGAATGGAAAAGTTAATGGAAGTTTTTTGATATATATTCTTAGTCGGGTCACCTATTGCTCTGTTGTAGGTTATTTAAATACAAATTTAAGGAAAATTTTTCTTATGTAACTAAACACACATGCAATTTAAATTTTAGTTTGCACTGGTGATACAAAAAGGAAAAAAATCTCATATCTATAACCACAGAGAATTACAAGAATGGAGAAAATACTCTTGTATTGCCACCATTGATAAAAAACAAAAATCTGAAATAACTGGACCAAAAAACCAATGCAATCCTTTGAAATTCTTTCACTGATAAGCATCACTATTTATAATAGCATTAGTGATAATGGATATTCACTGGTTTTGGCCATTAAAAAGATAGGGTTAAGTAATAAGGACTTGAAAGACTGACTTGAAAGATTTCCATTTGGAAATACATACACACACACACACACACACACACACACACACATAAAATAACCAAACAAACCAAGATCTCAGGAGGTTGTTCCTTTAGGCATGACAGTCTCATACCTTTAAAGGTCTTAAGAAAACTTAATGCCTGGAATTCAAAGTACCATTAAATTGGCAAAGTTGGTTGGGAACTGGAATTTAAAATACAGAATTTCCCAGGATGGCAGTGAAGCCCTCCAAATGGACCAATCAGGGCTACATTGTGAAGAGTGAATTCTTGAACAGGGCTAGGACTTTCTGAGATTGATGGAAATAAACAATCACGAGTATATTGTGAATATAATCCTGAAACATACAGTAGATGAGTCCCAAGCTGCATGGGGCTATAGAAATAGGAAGGAGAGTTTTGGAAGGACTAGAACAGAGAGAGTGAGGGATGTTCAGATGCTGATGAAGAAAACTGTCTGAAGGAATGGGATTTTGGAAGAGACAATGTCAGGTTTAGAAGGAGCCATGGAGAAGAGAATGAAAGACTGAAGAAGGACTTTAGAATACGTAGTATCTGATCCAGGAGAGAAAACCAAAGGTCAGGACAGGAGTGTCCTCAAATTTTCCATGTTCCATAGCTATAAGTGCTCTGAAAACCTACCTGATCTTCTGTAAAATGGGGCTTCACATGTAAAACAAATTTTAAGAATTATTATAAATTTATGCTATTAGGCAGAAATATCTTCTAGATCTAGGTAAATAACATGTGGCAAGCTAAGGAAACAAAAGAGACACAGATTAGTTTTAAAAACTGGTATGCTATAAGATAAACATGTGTTATAAGAACAATTGAATAAAAAGGAAAAATTCTCATGGATCATAGGAGAAGATGGCCCTATAATCCAAAATGTTTGCTCTTGGTGGTCCCTTGGAACACTGAACACCCAAGCTTCCCTAGACCTTTCAAGGACATATGTTTGAGAGGCCCTGTTGGTTAAAAACCAGATTTCCTACCTAGGGCATAAGCCCTGACTCTCAATGTCAAGATTTTAAATACAAAGTTTAGTGAGAGTACAAGGTAGGAGATACCTCATGTAATATAGAATGTATGAGCTTGAAGATAATTTGGAATTTGGGATCATCATCTGAAAGAGATCACAGAAGCTGAAAGGCCAGATTTGTGAGGTCCTAGAGAAGAGAGAAGGGGAACTATATAGGGGTCTGAGAATGGACATTTTCAGAAACAGGAGGATTTAAGCTTACAGAGTGTCAGGCCTGGGAGTTACTATGGAAACAAAAAAGAGAGAGGTAGCAGTGCCCAGAGAAAAGGGGGCCTCTGAGCAAAGAGAACCCCTAGGGAAGCAAAGGTCAGATATTACAGTGAACCCCAGTATGCTATAGGTAGAGGAGGGGGTCAGAGAACAGGCACCATCTGATGGGGAAGGAACCTTAAAGTGGAAAATCTGAGAAACAGCAAAGGATTTATTTTTTTTATGTTTATAAAGAGGGGGCTTTAAAGAGGAAGAGGAAGGTAGATTTTTCGCAGGAGATTATTAATTATTCCAAAATAATTTTTTCTGAAAAGTACCAATATATGAGAAAAACAAATTGAAAAAAATCCTGAAAGAACAACAGCTCCACCTGTCTTCAACCACAGCACCAAAGGGACTGTGGAGCTTCTCTTTCATTTTTTGGCTAATAAACAATGCCTCTGAACCACAAAAACATTCACAGCAAAAGAAAGGCAGTTGCATGTATATCTTTCCTTAGTAAAGACATATATTTCTATTATTTCTAATAAAAATGAATATTGAGTAATCCTGGAAAAAAGACCAGATGTTTACTGTAGAGATCCTTTTAGAGAGAAGACTTCTATCTCACAATCTTCAGACCAAAACCAATGTACATTGTAATAAACATACAATGAATAAAACAATAAATTCACACGAGTTATGTAGACATGTCTTTAAAAATGTCACCTATTCAATGTTTCCTAGAACATGAATGGTTTAGGCTTCCAGGTATCTTTCCTGCAGGAATATTGTAAATAGTTAACGGCAGAGATGGAATGTCCAAGCTGGGAGTTAAATCCTACCTCTGAATGTGCAAATGAGGCATGGAAAGTGAAATCGAAATATGGAGATCAGGGAGGGCATCTGGAAACCAGACTGTGTCAGTTTGACAGGAACTTTGAATTTAGAATCAAAAACTAAATTTGACTGTAAAATTTATAATGTTGTTATTCAGAGGAAGAAAGAGAAATATTGAGAGGCCAAGAACGAGAACTGTCAGAAACTGGAAAGTTTTAGGTCATAGAATGGTGTGACCATGCTGAAGTGAAGGAAGAAAGGGATAATTGGAACAGAGAGAGCCCCGAGATTCCACATGATAAATCTTGAAATGTCCTGAAAGTCACCACATTTGATTGCTAGGCATTCTCTGGGAACAAAATGATTGGTTCTCAATTGCTCTTGGAGTGGGAAATGCCATAAATGGCAAGAAGGTATTTTCAGATATATTCTTTCTTGGCCCAAATATTTACCTCCTATAGGCCATTTAATAAACAACATGAAGGTTGATTGTTCTTACATGAAGAAACCTAAATTCAAATTAATTTTTTAGTATACACTGCTGATAGAAAAAGAAAAAGTTCTGACATCCTTAAACTCAGCCTTCAGGGGAAGGTGAAAATACTGTCTAAGTCACAGATACTCACATTAATATCACACACTTAAATATAGGTAGGAAAACAATCATCTACAATGCCTTCAATGATAAAAAGCTCTCATAATGAATATTCAGTATTTTGAGGCATTACAGCATGGTTCTATGTATGAAGGGGAAGATTTTTGTTTGGAAACCAGTATATGTGTAAGTTTTGCATTGTTAAAATGAAATAGTTTTTAAAATATAAGTAAAATTGTCCAAACAGAAGTTAGGATGATATTTCCTGAGATATGAGAATCTCCTAGGTGTGAAGGTTCTGAGAAAAAAGAAAGTGTGAGTGAGTATCCAGGTATTCTAAAAGCTGCCAAGTTGATGGTATGCCAAAGGTCAGAAGACAGAATTTCCCAGCATGACAGAAATTTTCGTGTCTGAATGTATAATATATCATTCATAACTCTGAATGCTTGACTCATGTTGGAGTGAGGATATGAAAACTGAGCCAAACCTTAGAACACAAAAGGTCAGATGTCTGAAAGGGCTTCCAGCTACCACGTGTGATAGGTGAAACTCTCTGAGAACATGAATCAGAATCTGCTCAGGTATGGGACTGGAAAATAACATAAATGACAAAGATCGATTTTCATCTATATTCTAAGTAAGGCAAAATATTGGCCAGTTGTAGGGAAGTCAAAAAGCAGAAGGAGGAAGAGTTTGTCTAAGATTGTAGTCATTTCCGGCAATTAAATTAACATTCAGTAGTTGGAATGCTTTGAAATAAATCATGAATCCATACCTACACAGCCAAAACAGTCAACTTAAAGTACTATTTTCTGAGGAGCAAGAAGACCTGCCCCCAACCTGAAAACATTTGGACACCAAACCAAATGTACCTCCCTGTATGTTCTCCTTTAGTCCAGAGTACTGTTGATATCACTAACAAGGAAAATGAAAATTGAGTAATTTGGGGCAATAAAATGAACCTGTGGCATGCTGAGGACTTAGAACAGACATGGGTTCATTTGGTAAATTTGCACATATGGAAGATGTACATGCATTGTAATAATCATTCAACAAAAAATAACGAAAAAAATCTTTATAGATCATTTTCATGATCAGGAGATGTATGAGGCCATAGCCGTTGCCAAGGCAGAATTTTGAGGGCCTAGAGAAGGGAGGGGGGGCAGAGGCAGAGGGGCTGGGAATGGAAAATTTCAGCAACAGGAGGATGTGAGCACAGAGAGTCAGACGTGGGAGTTGCCATGGAGACGAAAATGAGAGAGCAGCAGGGACCAGAGAAGATGGAAATCAGGAAAAAGAGAGGTCTTAGGACAGAAAATGGCGGCTCTTGCAGTGAACCCCAAACCCCTATATGCTACAGGTGGGACGGTTCAGGGAAAAGGGATCATTTCCTGTGGAAGGGCCTTAGAATCCAAAATCTCACAAATCACATGGATATATTTTCCTCTATATGCTCAGTGAGCCAAAATATTGGGCATTTTAGCTAATTTAAAAATTAAGAAGGCAGATTGAAGGAGATCAGTTATTCATATCAACATAATTTTCATCTGCAATCAGTGATGTATAAAGAAAAGCAACAAAGACATTCAAATAAACATAAACCAAAACTCTTGTCTCTTCATCCACACTGCTAAAGGTCTTTAGTGAGATTATTGTGAATTTTTATCTACTAAATAAACCCCTCAATACCTGCAAACTGCAAAACCTGCAAACCAAAATAGATATGGTGAGATGTATTTCTTTCCATAATAAAAACTGACCCTCCTGTTAATTAATTTTTATTCATTAATTAATATAACTATTTGTAAAAATGCATATTGAAAAATTTTAGACTAAAAACCTCCAGATGATCGGTATGGGGACTTTTTTATAGAGAAGACTTCTACTTTAAAGTAATCATATAACTTGGGGCAGAGACAAAGGGGCTGGGAATGGAAAATTTCAGCAATAGGAGGATGTGAATACACAGAGTCAGACCTGGGAGTTGCCATGGAGAAGAAAATGAGAGAGCAGCAGGGACCAGGGAAGAGGGAAATCAGAAGAAAGAGAGCACTTTGGACAGAAAATGGAGGCTTTTGTAATGAACTCCAAACCACTGTATGTTACAGGTGGGGAGATTCAGAGAAAATGAATCATCTCCTGGGGATGGGGTCTTAGAGTGCAAAATCTCACAAATCATGAAGATTTATTTTCCTTTATATACTCAGTGGGTCTGAATGGTGGGCATTTTTAACTAGTTTAAAAAATGTAGTTTTTTTTGTAGGAGATCATTCATTTGTTCCAATATGTTTTGGGGGGGCATCAATGATGAATAAGAAAAACTAACAAAGAAACCAAAGAAAACTTAAACCAAAAAACTCATTTTTTTCAACCTTACTGGCAAAAGTGAGATTATTATGAATGTTTTGTCTAGCTAAATAAAACCTTCAAAACCACAATTCATGTATAGAAAATAAAGAGTTGTTTGTATTCTTTTAGTAAAGACTTGTTTTAATTACTATTAACAAAAATGAATATCAAGCAGTTTGGAACAACAAAAGATGTTAAGTATGGTAAGCTTATTAGGGAGATTTCTATTTTGGAATTATTTGTAAGACCCTGATACAGTGTAATACTATCCAATTAATAAAAAATAAATATAAGAAATCTCCAAATTACAATGATATGGATTTATAACCAAAATGTTGGGTGGTTCATAGAGCACTAAAGGCCTAGGGTTCTAGGTCAGCTTCATGTAGGTACATAGGAAGTGGCTGAGAGTGAGATACAGAAAGTCAGAGGGAGGAATTTAGTCTTGCCTCTGAATGTGGATTGGGAAGTGAAGACAGAATAAGAGATCATGGAGGACACCTGTAATAAGATTACATGGGTTCGCAGCAAAACTTCAGAATCCTTAATTTGATTCAGCTGTAGAGTCTATAATATCAATGTTGGGAAGGAGTAGAAGACGATCATTGGGAGATCTTCATGGGTCATGAATGGAAATTGTCAAAAACAGGAAGACTTTAGAATACAGCATAGTGTACCCATGTTTTGGAGAATGAAGGTAGTAGAAGAGCTCTTAGAATAAAGGATATCATACCATGGAATACCCTGAGGATTCTCAAGGCAGATCTTGGAGTAGCCTGAAAATCATCATGTTTGACTGCTAGGCCTTCTCTGAGAACATAAATGAATGGCCACGAATGGGCCTTAGAATGAACAATGTTGGGGCGGCTAGGTGGTGCAGTGAATAGAGACCGGCCCTGGAGTCAGGAGTACCTGAGTTCAAATCCGGCCTCAGACACTTAACACAAAAAACAAGCCGTGTGACCTTGGGCAAGTCACTTAACCCCAACTGCCCTCCAAAAAGCAAAAAAAAAAAAAATTTAGGTTGGGCAAAAAAAAAAAAAGAATGAACAATGTCAGGAATGGCAAGAATTTATTCTCATTTATGTTGGCCCAAATATTGACCTGTTGTAGGTAATTTATAGAACAAGGCAAAGGTAGATTTCTGTGACATGATCAAATCTAAATTCTAGTTTACATTTTAGTTTTCATTGATAATGCAAAAATGTAAAAAAAAAAACCTTACATTTTTAAACACAGAGCTTTCAAAGTATGGTGAAAATACCTTCTATTTTGAAAATACCTTTTATTTTATAGCCACCCAAAAAACACCCTTCAGGGACAGAGAGTTAATGCAGTGAATAGAGCACCAGCCCTGGACTTAGGAGGACCTTAGTTCAAATGCAGCCTCAGACACTTAACACTTACTAGTTGTGTGACCTTGGGCAAGTCACTTAACCCCAATTGCCCTGCCTTCCCTCCTCCAAAATAGACACAGAAAAAAATCACCCTTCAAACCCTAATATGTGCATGCTAAAACTAATGCAATCCTCTGCAATTCCTTCATTGATAAGGATTAAAATTGATAGCAGTATTAGTGATAATGAATATTATGTGCTTTTGGCCATTAGAAAATTGTATTATGTAATCAAGACTCTTAAGAGGAGACTATTTAAGTTTAGAAAGCACTATATATCTAAGACTCAAATGTGTTGATCAAAGAAAAGAATAAGATAAATTGAAGCAGAAAATGATCAAACAAACCTAAGAGATGTCAGGAAGGAGTTTCTTTAGACATGAGAATCTCTTATCTATAAGGTGCTTAGAAAACTGAATGTTGAGATTCATTGTGTACCATCAAAGGTAGACAAGTTGGTTGTAGGCAAGAGCTTAGAATACAGAATTTCCCAGCATGGCAGTTAGTTCTTCAAACGGAAAAATTAGGAATGCATTGTGAAGACTCAATTCTTCCAAAGGTCTATCATTTGGAACCTGGAATGTCCGAGTTTGAAGAAAATATACAAATATACAAACCTGAATATATCCTGAAATACACAATCTAGAATCCTGAGCTAGTAGAGCCTGTAGAAACAGGAAGATCAGGTGGGAGACTGACTAGAACAGAGAGAGTGGGAGATATTCAGAGGCTCATAAGGAAAATTGCCTGAAGTAGGATTTTAGAAAAGTCAATGGCAGGTTTGTGAAGAGCCTTAGAGAAAAGAATGAGAGATTCTAAGGAGTCTCTAGAACAAGGGATTCCTGATGCAGGAAAAGACAGAAATATGTAGTATTGGGGTATAATCTAATTTTTCATATCCCGTCACTGTGAGGGTTCTGAGAACCTATATGATCTTCTGTGGAATGGGATTTCAAATGGAAAGTGCCATCCATTTTAAGGACTACTTTAAATATATTTTTATTGGGGGAAAATTTTCCATTTTAAGGTAAATGACACTGGTTGTTTGTAAAAATTCATATGTGGTATTATTCATATGCACTGTATTAATTTTTCAATAAAATATAAAGAAAAATCATTATACATCATATGAAATTACAGCTTTAGATTCTAAGATATCAACTTTTCTCAGCTCCTTGAAACATTTACTATGGGGACTTCCATGGATGTTTCAAGGATCTAGGACCTAGATCACAGAACAAAACCCCTTAGTAAAAGGATTTGTTCTGTAAAACTTGCACTCAGTCCAAAGGCCATATTCCAGAACCAAGAAGGTCACATGGGCCTCAAGGCCAAAGGTTCCCCAATCTTGATCTAGGTTGTTAAAGTCCTGGAAATGATAATAGAGAATTTCCTAGGTAGGTGTTAAGTCCTGCCTCTGAAGATTCAGATTTTGAGTGAAAAGCTTGGAAAGAGTACTAGATCAAACACAGACAAAACAAACTTAAAAGAAATTTGGAATTCTGGATCATCAGGTGACTGAGATTATAGATGGTGCAAGGTCAGAATTTTAAGAGTGTAGAGAAGAGAGAATGGCAGAGTGATATGCTCTGGCAATGGAAATTTTCAGAAACAAGTGAATTTGAGCACAAGACCTGGGAATTGCCATGGAGATGAAAATAAGAGAGGTAGCAGTGCCTATAAAAGAGAGAAATAAGAATAAAGAGATTGCTTACGTGATGAATGAGAAAAACTAACGAAGAGATTAAAGAAAACATGAAACAAAAACCTCATCTTTTTAACCACACTGTCAAAAATGTTTGGTAAGATTGTTGTAAATTTTTTGGCTTGCTAGTAAACCCCTTAAAACCACAAAACCTGAACCCTAAACCAAATCCAATTATATTCATTTATTTCCTTAGTAAAGAGTGTTGTTTCTATTACTATTAATTAAAATGGATATTCTATAGTTTGGGGGGAAAAACAGGTGTTGGGTGTAGAGACCTTTTTGGATAGGACAGTTCTTTTTTTTGCTTGTTTTAAAGTTTTATTTAATTTTACTTTACAACATTCAGTTCCACAATCCACTGAGTTCCAAATTTTCTCCCCCTCCCTTTCCTCCTCCCCCCCATGAGGGTAAGCAATCTGATATAGGTTCTACAAATACCTTCACATTAAACATTAGTCAAGTTATAAAGAAGACTTATAACCAATGGAGTAAAAAGATAGGGAAAAGGAAAAAAGGAAAACAAAACACAAAAGTGAGAACAAGTAGTTTGCTTCAATCTGCATTCAAACTCTGCAGTTCTTTCTCTGGATATGGATAGTCCTTTCCCTCACAGGTCTTTTGGAGATGTCTTGTAACCTTGCACTGCTGAGAGGAGGCAGTCGATCAAAGTCGGTCAATTGACTTTGATATAATGTGTCTGTTATTGTGTACAAAGTTCTCCTAGTTCTGCTCTTTTCACTCGGCATCAGTTTATATAAGGACCTCCACGTTATTAAGTCCGTCTGCTCCTCATGTCTTTTAGCATAATAGTATTCTATTATATACCATAACTTGTTTAATCATTCCCCAGTTGACAGGCTTCCCCTTGATTTCCAATTCTTTGCTACCACAAAAAGAGCTGCTACAAATATTTTTGTACATACGGATCCTCCTCCCACTTATGTGATCTCTTTTGGATACAGCCCTAGAAGCAGTATTTTGGGGTCAAAGGATAAGCACTTTTATAGCTCTTTGAGCTATAAAGTTTCAAATTTATATTCAAATTTTTCCAGAATGGTTGGATCAGTTTACAACTCCACCAACAATGCATTAGTGTTCCAAATTTCCCACATACTCTCGAGCATTTATCATTTTCCTGGGTTTTTTTGTTTACTTTTTTTCTGCTTTTTGGAGGGCAGTTGGGGTTAAGTGACTTGCCCAAGGTCACATGGCTAGTTTTTGTGTTGTGTCCAAGGCCAGATTCAAACTCAGGTCCTCCTGACTCCAGGGCTGGTGCTCTATTCACTGCACCACCTAGGTGCCCCATTTTCCTGTTTTGTCATCTTTGTCAATCTGACCAGTGAGATGTGGTATCTCAGAGCTGTTTTGATTTATATTTCTCTAAAGCAGTGGTTCTCAACCTTCCTAATGCCGCAACCCTTTAATATAGCTCCTCATGTTGTGGTGACCCCCAATTATAAAATTATTTTTGTTGCTACTTCATAACTGTAATTTTGCTACTGTTATGAATCATAATGTAAATATCTGATATGCAGGATGTATTTTCATTGTTACAAATTGAACATAACCCACAGGCTGAGAACTGCTGCTCTAAAGAATGGTGATTCAGAGCATTTTTTTCATATGCTTATAGATATCTTTAATTACTTCCTCTGAAAAATTGCCTGTCCATATCCTTTGACCATTTATCAATTGGAGAATGACTTGTATCCTTATAAATTTGACTCAGTTCTCTTTATATTTTAGAAATGAATCATTTATCAGAGATATTGGTTGTAAAATTTCTTTCCCAATTTTCCACTTCCCTCCTAATCTTGGTTACATTGACTTTATTTGTACAAAAACTGCTCAGTTTATTGTAATTGAGGTTATCCATTTTGCATTTTGTAATGCTCTCTATCTCTTGTTTGTACATACATTCTTCCCTACTCCATAAGTCTAACAGGTAATCTGTTCCTTGCTCTCCCAGACTGCTTAAAGTATCAGGCTTTATATCTAGACTGTACACCCATTTGGACTTGATTTTGCTTAAGATACTGGTTTATGCCCAGTTTCTGTCATACTCCTTTCCAGTTTTCCCAGCAGTTTTTGTCAAGTAGTGAGTCCTTATCCCAGAAGCTGTGGTCTTTGGGTTTGTGAAACAGTAGATTACTATAGTCATTGATTGCTGTGATACACTGTTCTATACATCAGTCAGTACCAAGTAGTTTTGATGACTGCTGCTATGTAATACAGTTTAAAATCTGGTATGTGTGGAGAGAGAAGCAGACAGGATTTAGAAGTTCATTACCAGTTTTGGAACTAAAACAGGCATTGACATTAGCAGCACAACATGAGCTTATGAGTCTTCAGAGATAGGTTTGTAGAGAAAAGTATGAGGACAACCAGCTTCTTGAATCATATAACCTGAGAGTTGTCCATTTGCTGTTCCTATCTTCCCTACCTTCTTCAGAAAATGTCAGATTCCAGTCGAGGGGGTGGGGTGAAGATGGCAGCATAGAAGCAGGAAAATTCTGTGGGCTCCCCCCATAACCACCTCATATACTGATAAAATATGGTTCTGAACAAATTTTAGAGCTACAGAACCCACAAAGTGACAGAGAAAAACAAATCTCTCGCTGAAGGCACTCTGGCAGGCAGACAGGAAGGTTTCTTGTCAGTGCGCTGGGAACCAAGACCAGCCCTGCAAAAGCCCACAGTTTTAGCCCCCAGGCAGCCCAGACCAACAGCTACAGCCAACTTCAGGACAGTGGATCACCAGCAGCAGTGGTGGTTTCCAAAATT